>JAOXXN010000440.1:1012612-1026608 GCA_026770055.1 Myrmophylax atrothorax
AAAAACCAAGGAGCAGTTAGAGCCCATCCTGTGAGGTTCCTCAGAGTGTTCATTCCTCTGGGAGACACTGGGCTTTGAGTCTCTCTAGGACAAGGTGTGAGAAGCAGTTTGCAAAGCCCTGGAAACTCAGGAACAGGAAGGGCTTTTCCATCCACAATCAGCAGCAACAGGATGGAGCCCTGCACAGGATAAATACTCAGGCAAAGGCATTTCCAAGCAATGAGGTCGATTACCCCTGGAGGGAGCAGACTCTGCTGGCTGGAGTTATCCAAAACTGGAAGGTCAAAGCACTGTGGGGAGTGATCTTGGCTCAGTGTGACATTGGGTTGCATCCTGCTTCTCCTACTCACAAAGTGCTCCTTTTGCAGGCATTGGATCTGCTCACAGGGATGAAAAAACTAGGATTTAGGCAGCCTGGAGCAATTTCCATTGCTAATTTCTAGGCTTCTGTTGAAAACACCTGGGAGGATGTGCAGATTCTGTTGCACACACTGAGAATTAATCCATTAAAGGTGATCTTCAAAGCAATTAGAACACTGTGCTTGTGACTTGTTTGTCTATTTTATGGTCCCTAAAGACAGTTTCTAAGATTTTTTTTGCTTATTTTTGTAAAGCTTCCCCTTGCTTTTAATATCTGCTCAGCTTCCTCTCTGGAGCTGTGACAGAGATCCAATTAGTAATGAGCTGGTGATTGCAGAGGATGGAAATCTCTTTGCTCCCCACCATAAAGTGGGGGACATGCTCAGTGTTGTCCTTTTTAGCTCCGATCTGGGGTGGCAGAGGGGGCAGAGTTCGATTGAAAAGACCAGAGAACTCCAGGGAAAAGAACTTTTTTGGTGGAAAATTCCTCCTAACTGCCACAAAAGGCTGGATTAGCTCTCAGAACCTCTTCCAGCAAGCAAGTTGAGGCTTCATATTTGCAATATGGCAGGAATATGCTTCTAAAATCAGGACCTTTAGTGATACTTTAGACCAAAACCACCTCCCCTCTTGGGTTCAGGTTGGTCTGGCACAGCACATGCCCTCTGCACTGACTGCTGCCCTCTCAGCTCTCCAGTGGGCCAGAATTCCATTGTCCTTGTCCCTGCCTTTACTGACCAACTTTTGCTGCCCCCCAACACTTTTGGCTGCTTGCCTGACCCTGAGAGCAGAGTGCTGGGCTGGAAAGGCAGTACTCCCATGACCAGGAGCTTTGCCTTTGGATATGGAGGATGCTGCTGCATCCACAGAGGGTCCTTTTGCTCTTCATTTGACATTTAGGACAACTAAAATAAATACACAGCTTGGGGCATCTCCCAGACAAGCACCAGATAGTTGTCCCAGAGCTGCTGTGCTGGAGCAGATAGAAAGATTGCCCCAGTTGTTTGGGAGCTGCTAAGAATTAACACCATTAATTTATGGCAGGCCCTTGCATTAATCCTCCCTGTTAATTCCTTATCTCTGCTCCAACATATTGGCTTCCTGAGCCCTCATCTGGGAAACTCATCTTTTTGTCTGGAAGTTGCCCTTTGCTTGTACACTGTAAAGCCAGACAGGGAGCACAGGGGAAGGCAATGGCTCAGGGGGAGCCACAGCAGGAGAGGAAGTGGTTTTGGGGTATCCCAAAGGACAAAGCACCCCAGGATGGACAATTCCAACTTCCCAGCTGGAGGATGTCAGCACTGGGCACCTCCGGGCTGGCTGTCTTAGCTAAGCAGGCTGAAGATACCTCTTTCTCAAGGGTTCAGCCACAGGGGAATTTGCTGGAGTGTTTCTTGCCTGTAAACAAGAAAAATACATTTTTCATAATTGAAACAAAAAGGACATTGAAATTGCAACCACAGCAAGCAAATAAATTAACTTTTAATGACTTCCCATCTCTTCTTGTGTTTGTTTTAGCAGAAGCCCTGCCAGAAAGCTCTAGGGAAAGGGGTGGAACGAGATAAACTTTACAGGCCCTTCCCCCAAAACCCTTTCTGTGATTCCATGATTAGTATTTTGCTGTATCACTCTGTATGCAGCAGATTTCCCCTTCTTCTTTCAGGTTTTCCTCTGGTCCTGTTGAGGAACCTGCGTCATCCCGTTTACCTGCTGGTGGTGTTGGCTCAGGTCAACATCTCTGCCATGGTTGCTGGTTTAGCGACGTTCATGGGCAAGTTCCTGGAGAGACAGTTCTCCCTCACAGCATCCTTGGCCAACATGATCATTGGTAAGTGTTGTTGAGCACTCCTTAAAAAATTATGTGGAAATTACAAAGAATTCCTCTGGAGCTGCTGGTCTCCTTCCATGACCCAGAGACAGACACAGCACAAGGTCCTTGCCCATACACTTGCTCAGCTCCTGTCTGCTCTCCTTCCTTTCCATTGCAGCCTGAGCTTGCTGGGATATTTTAAGACCTGGAGAAATGTGTGTTATCTAAAGCTGTTCGCTGTAATCAAGGAGAGGAAAGGAACTCATTGAGTCGAGGGAGCAGGGACACATCAGATATGAATTCTGCATGTTTCTGTAAAGGGATTACCTCAGGTCCATCAAGTCTGCAACAAATAAATCAGAAGGAAGGGAGCAGAGCAGGCTGGCAAACCCAGCAACCTGGGCTAAAGATGGGCAGAAAGGTTAAATGCTGAAGCAGTTGTGCTGAGCTGTTCCCAGGCTTCATTTACTTGCTCCATATTTCAGGGATGAACTTACCTGCCTTTTGTTCCCACCACTGAATCTTGCTTTGCCTTCTTCTATTAGATCAAAAAGTTTTCTGTAGTTGAAAGTTCCTTCTTTTTGTGGGTATTTGTGGCCTGAAAGCCACCTCTCCATTGATTCTTTGCTGAATTAAACACTTTGCACTTCTGGAGCTGAACTTTGGGCTCCCAGTATAAAAATGAGGTTTGCAGAACACCCCAAGTCTGTCATGGAAACCTTCACAGTTTTACAAGGGTGACAGTCCTGCGCTGCACAGAAATTAAACATCCTCTCCAGGTTTCATTGCTGTTCCCTCTTGTTTACACTGAAAAGTCCCACTGAAAAGTCCTACTTCTTCCATCCATGGACACATAAGGCAGTCAGTGGGCTGTGGGATCCTGCTGTGTTTGAAAAGCAGCTTTTTTGTAGCATTATTCCACCAGCCCCTGCAAAAACCTCAGTCAATTCTGGATCACCTGTGCCCAAAAATAGGAGCCCAGCAGCAAATCCTCTGGGCCTTTGCTGTATGAAGGGACTGAGACAGCTTGGAGGATGGAAAACAACATATGGTGATAGGACAGGGGGGAACAGCCTTTGGTTAAATATTAGGAAGACATTCTTCCCTGTGAGGGCCCTGACACAGGTTGACCAGAGAAGCTGTGGCTGCCCCATCCCTGGAATTGTCCAAGGTCAGGTTGGATGGGGCTTGGAGCAACCTGGGCTGGTGGAAGGTGTCTCTGCCCATGGCAGAGGGTTGGAACAAGGTTATCTTTAAGGCCCCTTTCAACCCAACCCATTGTCTGGCTCTGTGATCCCATGCTGTGCCTTTCCTCAGGTGCTGTGAACATCCCAGGGGCCATGGTGGGCATCGTGGTGGGCGGTGCCATCCTGAAGCGCTTCCAGATGTCCTTGAGGCAATGCAGTGCCATGTGTGTCCTCGGCATGTTCCTGTGCCTGCTCATGGCCTTCCCCCTCCTCTTCCTCGGCTGCCCCACTCAGAAGGTGGCAGGTGTTACCTACAGAGACAGGTACCAACAGCTCCAGCCAGGCTGGGCAAGGGAGGGTCATTGCTGGGGCTGTGGGCACACCCCAATCAGGTGCATTCCTGGGGGTGGGGGTGGCAGTGAAGCAAATGCCCCAAAAATGAGTTTATTCCCCCTTGAGAAACAGTTAATGGTGATAAAACAAGGCTAGAAATTACTGTGGATAAACAATCCACTGCCTGCTCAGGCCTAGGGCAGAAAATATATTCTTGTTTTATCCCACACATGAAGTCATTTGAGCTTTGTTTCCTTAGAGCTAAAACCTTTTTAACAGAAAGAGGGGGGTTATTAGGGTTCAGTTGGTGTGATGTCCTACTGAGGAGCAAGTGTATGTGGAACTCGAAGTAAACACATTTTTGGCACAAACAGCCATGATTAAAATTTCATCCTGGGAAGCGTGGCATGTTCCACACCGGTGAATAATTTGGGCAGGGGCCAGCCCTGGGCTCACACCTACAAGGCTGTGGCTGCTTCCCTGCACAGCTACAGCGTGGGCAGGACCTTCTTGTCTTCCCTCAGGGCTTGAGCCAAGTTTCTGTGAATTCCTGTGTTCAGTGTGCTGTGGGCTTGGTGGAAGCTGGTCCTGGTCCTCAGTGAGAAGCTCAGAACCTCCCACAGTGTTGCAAGTACCCCAAACTCCCATGTCTGGGACCAGATATGAAGGAAGTGGTGACTCCCATGACCATTTGTGGTCAGGATGCTTTGCCCATGCAGAGCAAAGCCTTGGGAGGTTATAGTGGAATTTCTGTGGGTCCTTCCTCACATGTGGGGAAGGTTTTGTTGAGCAATCAGTGGTTTTTTGCTGATCTCAGTATACACATGGTGTATTTTCTTTACAAGATGCATATTAGTGATGCTCAATACTTGGCACTATTATTTTCTCCCTGCTGCAGCTCTGAACTTGGCCACCATGAGCTGGAGTGTAACCTGCACTGTAACTGCCCTGAGAAGGCCTATAACCCCATCTGTGGCTCAAACTCCATCGAGTACATCTCACCCTGTTCTGCTGGCTGCAGGGCTGTGAACATCCATGAGAACAACAACTCAGTCCTGGTGAGTCATTCCCACTGTGCTTGTGGGATGGCTGAGGAGGGATGACCAAGGCACTGCCCCAAACTGGCAGTTACTGATGTTTGTAAGAGTTGGACGAGCTCTGCATGAGCCATGTGGGATGGGCAGGGAAGGTTGGCCAAAACAGCAAGCAGAAACCTCTTAGGCATCCATTTAACTGTCCTTCCCCACCCACCTGACCTCCAGGTGAAGTTTTGCTCCCCGAAATCCTGGCTGCCTTCCTACCCAGCAGCTTGAGTGGATGTTTTGCATGGAAGATGCAAAGACTTTCTGCTTTCCCTTCATCCCCAGATGGTCACGAGGAAGGTCACCTTTCTGGGCTGTGTTTCCTGTGGTGGAACAGGAGGATGTGCAGTATGGGAAGGCCAATCAGAGCACCTTGCATGTCCCCAAGTCTGTGGATGCCCCTTGTACTGCTGTGATTTGCCCCATCTGCATTCTTTGAAAAGCACCTTCCAAAACCATGATCTCAATATAGGCATCACATGCCTGAAGTTCCATGAAACTGGATGGAATCCACGTGCTTCCTTTTTTTCTGGGATTATGAAGACAAAATATCAATACAGGAGGTGCCCATTCCCTCATCCCTCGATGTCTTGCACCAGGTGTCACTCAGACTGCTCACCCAAGAGGAGTTGCTTCAGAGAGCAGCTCTGAGTGCTTTGAAAATTATTAGCAATCCATTTAGGATGAGTAGTTTCCCTCTGTGTTCTTGGCACGGTTTTAATGGGAGCATGGGACTGTCTGGGCAGTTTTTAGCAGCATTTTGTTAATTAACAGCACTTCATTTTAATAATTATGTTTTCTGCCAGAGCTTAGTCCCAGATGTGCTCTTCTGCTTTCCTGTGCCTGCCTTTTGTGCAGCAGAGCCTTTTCAACTGCTTTTTTCCTCCTCAAAGATGCTTCCAGCCCATTGACATCCTGTTCTTCTCACTGTGTCCCACTCCTGCATCCATTATTCCTATAACTGGTGTGTAGCCTCATGCTACAGCAAAGCCAGGGCTCCCCTGGTGGTACCATGCCAATGGCACTTGGCAAAGCCACCAGCAGCTCTTCCTTCAGCACTCAGAGAATTTGCTGACTCTTCTCTCCCACTGGTGGTGCATCTTGGCCCAGTTTAAGTTGTGTGAGAGCTTTTTCTGCACAGGGACTGTGTCTCAGAGTGTTGTTAGAAATGCCAAGTCGTGTGTCAACACTGGAGCAATGTTGGATCTCCTTGGGGTGGGGGTTTGTGGCACACAGTGACATGGCTACAGGTGCTGAGCTCTGCTCCTTTGTCCCTCTGGACTGGGAGCTGAGCTCAGGGGTCTGCAGAGCAACCTCAGTCCCCCTCCAGTTTGGGGTTGAATGAAAGGAAAAAAGAGAATATTGTATTTATGGCATTTTTCCAACCCCTGCTTTGTCAGAAATTGTACACTTTTCTTACCACTTCCAGCATCTTTGCCAGTGCAGGGACCCGTGGCACTCACTGCTTGCTGCTTTCCATGTCCCAGGGTTTCTAGAAACCCTTCCAGTGTGCAGAAAAGCCTACAATTGTGTGCTCAGCTTTGCTGCAGCCCCTCCAGAGGAGCTTGGCTTTGACACCTTGGAAAGTTCTTGGACACTGGAAGTCATTTACTCTTAGCATGGCCTGATGTCCCCAGATTTCATGGGCAACAGCAGGAGCCTCCAAACTTTGCCCAGGGCCTTGCAGTGACAACCTGTAAGTGCTTTGCTGTTTGGTCAGGTGCAGCGTGACCTGTTGAAGTGAGGTGGCTTCCCTGGGAAGCTCTCCCTGCTTTCCCTCCTGAAGTCTCTGTTGCCACAGGGCTCTCCTGGATTTCTGAGCCCCCTTTGCTCTCCCTGTGCACAGCCATGAATGGGATCAGCTGCCAGCCAGGTGGGGTCTGAGCTGGTCTGCACACATCCCAAAATTCAGAGTACCACAAAGTCCCAGCTGGGACTTGCTTTCTCTCCAGAAAACAATTGCTAAACAGTTCTTTGGGGCTGTTTGACCCTGAAGAACCCTGGGCTGGCCATGTGCCTGAAGCCACAGCCCCACTTTCAGGGCTGCTCTTGGTTATTCTTCTCTCCCCACTCAACCAGATGGTTTTTCCCAGCCCTGGTGTTGCATCAGCCACGTGGCACTGCTGCCTAGATGATGCTTCTCACAGGGACAGACACCCCAGTGGCTTTGTGGTTTGCCCCCTCTGCTCAGAGGTTTTTGCAGCTGGAGCCATGCTCCCTGCTCTACAATCCTCTGAGGTTTGCAATGAAAGGGGCAGAGCCTTCATTTCCAGCCCTCTGTCTCCATTTGGCTTCCTCTCGGTGGTGATTCGAATTCTCTGTAAAAGGTGGTGGTGGCACAGATTGAGTGAGTTTGAATTTATCTCACTGCTTTTCTGTTCACTGCTTGGGCCCAAATTCACCTCAGCTCTCACTTACGTGTGGGAGGACCCTCCTCTTCCTCCATGGCTGCAGAAGGAGCCCAGAGGATGAGTGTGGTTTAGTTCGTTTCGAGTGGCTGAAGAAGATAAATCCCAGTGTCCATTTGAAATACTAAGTCCTCTTTGCTAGAGGTGGGAAGAGGGATTGTGGCCCCCTTTATCCTAAATCTCCCCCTCCCACTCTCAGAGAGAAGAAGTTCCCTGTGGTCTCCTTTGTGGGCATCAGCAGTGATGTGGGATCAGAGTTTCAGGGGACCCTGAGCTGCTCCTGCCTCTGAGATTCCTTCTGCAAACTCCCACCCCTCTGTGAAACTGGGCCCTTCTGGCAACCAGAAGATTGTGCTTATCTTAAAAAAAAAAAAAACAAACCAATGGAATTGTAACTAAAAAATGGAGAAAAGGAAAAAAGCCTCGTTCATCACCTCAGGGCACCTTTCCTTTGCTAATGTCCTGCCAGTTATTTATGACCCTGTCTCGAAGGTGAGCTTTCACATTTTCCCCTTGTAAGTGTTTTGTGATTTAACACTCCCTGAGCTTGAGCTCTGGCTTTGCCTGCAGTTCTGCCCTGCACACAATCCCTAGATGAAGGGGCTCACAGCAGGACACAACCTGGGCACAGGTGATGGAGCCCAGTCAGCCTGTGCCAGGGCCTGCCCACCCTCACAGCCAGGAATTCCTTCCCAATATCCCATCCAACCCTGCCCTCTGGCAGTGGGAAGCCATTTCCCCTCTTCTGTCACTCCATCCCTTGTCCCAAGTCCTTCTCCAGCTCTCCTGGAGCCCCTTTAGGCACTGGAAGGGGCTCTGAGGTTTTTCTGAGTGCTAATAACTAATTAATTACAGACCTATCCTAATGGCCGTTGGCAGCTTTCCCTTCTACCTTCAGATGAGCAGCCTCTGGCTTTTCTCTCCTCTTTCCAGAACTACACCAACTGCAGCTGCATCTCCCAGAAGGGGATCCCAGGCTTTGCCAAGCCTGGCACCTGCAGCACCGGCTGCTCCCACCTCTTCCTGCCCTTCGTGGTGCTGTCCTGCCTGGCAGGGATCCTCGCCAGCACATCCCACACTCCGTCCTTCATGCTCATCCTCAGGTGAGCAGGTGGCTTGGGCATGGTCTGGGTGCAGCCACAAAGACCTCCAGAGGTGATGTTTGGGCATCCTTGGGTTGAGGAGGGAGGTTTTCTCCAGCTGAGGGTTAAATTTGCCCTATATTGCACCTCGTGCCCAGTTTCTCCCAGTGCTTTTATGTGGATTTTGCAAGTGTTGTTGCAGGGAATGCTCCTGCCATTTGGCACTGCTTGTGGATGTCCACCTCCCAGCCCTGTGTGGGGTTGGGAGCAGGCTGGGCTTTGCTGGCAAGCCCTGGGTGAGACAGAAACATCAGAAGGATCTCCAGTCTCAAATGCTGAGACTTGCTCTTGAAGACCCTGCACTAACAGAGCTTCTGCTGCTGTGGCACCACAAAGGCTCTCCCAAGGGCTCTTTAGCCATTTCTGCTGATTCCTGCAGAATTAAGCAGCAAATGGAGGCTTCAGGCTGCTGGAGGCTTTGCCATGGAGCTGTGGAGCTGCATGGCCAGTGGCTCTTGCAAGGCAGTGTGGTGTTCACCAACATCCTCAGGGAAGCAGCACGTGGTAGGTGTCACACCACAGCATCTCCACCCACCCACGGGGCCATGGGGCTCACAGGAACCCCTTGTTGCCCTCAGCACCCCCATTCCTGGTCTCAGCACAGCCTTCAGAGCCAGCAGCCATCCTGTTTCTCCTCCCCACCCACAGCTGGTACCTCAGCAACGAGATGTACCATTAACTCAGCATTAATTTAGCTCAGCACTACTTTGGCTCATTTTAATGCAGCTCAGTATGAAGGTAAGAAGTTTAATTACCTTCCTTTGCCTGCAGACAACCTCCCTTTCCAGTGCAGAGACAATTAGGTCTCCAGCTTCCCACCCCCTTGGAAAGGGGGCAGCAGCAGGAGGCTGCAACCGGCCTGGACATGAGCCCCAGACTAGTGGGGCTGGACCCCAGGATGGGCTGAGGCTGGGAATGTGCTGGAAGGAGAGCAGAAAGCCAGGGAGAAATCCTTGTGTTAGTCTGTAAATAATATCTCGAAGCACATTTCTGTGGCCAAAGCACTCCAAACAGTTGCTTTTTAGGGAAAAGCTGTGGTTAAAACTCTGTTTTTGCCTTGACTCCAAGAGCTGTGAGAGCTTCAGGCATTCAGAGAGGAAAGGGGAGCTGAGTCCCCTGAGGGTGCTGACCTGGAGGTCCTCAACCACCCAATCCTCTCCCATGTGTGACCCCAGCAGGAACTGTGGCCTGGAATATTGATTCCAGAAAACTGGGATACTACCAAAATAGACACTGGGGCTTCCCACCTCAAAACCAGCCACTTCCTCAACGTGTAAATCACTTGTTCAGTTACAAAAAGCATCCCTTGTATGGCTTGTGTTTTATTCACAGGGATCCTTTAAATTAAAAGCAAAAATACTTGAGCTGAGCTCCTCCCCATCTTTCAGAGAGTCTGGTAGGTGTTTCAGGCCAAAGAAAGGCTGTGGTCAGCATGTGGCCCTAAGGAAGGAAACCTCATCATCTTTGCTGACCTAAATGGGAACTGCCTGGGGTCCTTGGTGATTGGGTTGAAGGACAACTCTTTGGGTGAGCTGCTGTGCCAAAGAGGGAAACATCCATCTTTGTGGGATTGCTAGAGGGCACATTTTCCATTTTGTTTTTCAGGAGCATCCAGCCTGAAGACAAATCATTTGCTGTTGGGATACAGTTCATGCTGCTGAGAGTTTTAGGTAAATTAAAATGTGTTAAAATACCATCTTGGATAATAATGGCAGCTCTTGGAGATTCACAGGGATTGCATTGCTGATGCAGCAGAAGTGCTGTGTATTCGGGCTAATCAGAGAAAGATGCTGTCTTGCAGGGTCTGGGGGGCTGCACATGAGGAGGGGACAAGGCACCTCCATGGGGGTAAATTTCTGTGTCTAAATAAGGAGCCTGGGAATGACTTTAGGTCCAGGAGGTTGGCCTTTGGCTGTGGGTAGATACTGCTGGGTTTGCCTCCAGCACATCAGGGTGGCTCCAAACCTTGTCCTGTGATTCCACTAGTTATTTTACAGTGGTGAGAACCCATGGACACCTGGAGGCCCCCACCACATGCCACAGCAGTGGTGGGAAGGAGCATAAATGCTTGGTGCCTGAAGGAGGAGAGCACTGTTGCTCAGGGAGATGGTGGAGTCACTGTCTCTGGAAGTGTCCAAGAGGTGCCTGGATGTGGTTTAGGCGTGATTATGGTGATGCTGCATTGATGGTTGGACTTGATGACCTTGAAGGTCTCATCCAGCTGTGATGATTCTATGGTTCCTGGGACGAGCAATGAGAAAGAAGAACTTGCACCTGGGTGGGGTGCAAGCATCAAGCCAACCCTTGCCATGTTGTGCTGGCCCAGTGGCTTCCTGGCCCACAGCAAAGACCATCCCAAACCACTTCCCACCCCTTTAGCACATGGGAAGCCACCAGGCTTGGGTGTGTGCCAGCAGAGGAGCTCCCATGGCATAACCAAGCCCGCTCTGCTTCCAGCGTGGATGCCAGGGCCCGTCCTGTACGGCAGCGCCATCGACACCACCTGCATCCTGTGGGAGAAGAGATGTGACAGGAAGGCAGCCTGCAGATACTATGACAACACCCGCTTCAGGCAGAGGTAGGGATGACCTGGCAGCAGGAGGGCTGAGGGTGCAGAGGGAAACCTGGGGTGAATGTGGCATCCACGTCAGCCCTGGCATAAACTGTTGGCAAACAAACCCCCCGGGCCAGGATAACCCCCAGCAGTGCCCAGGAATGGCATGGAAAACCACTGGCACAAGCCCAAGCCCTGCCAAGGGCTGTGCAAACTTGCTGCCTTAGACCACAGAGGTCCAATTCCAGGAGAACTCCTGCGATTGTTCACTGGAACAACCTCCCTGGGGACACAGTGGAGTCCTCATCACTGGAGGCTTTCAAGATGAGAGTGGACAAAGCTCCAGATAATCTCCCCTAGGCTCCCTTTCCCACAGAAGGTTGGACCACAGGAGTTCTTGAGGGCCCTCCCAACTTGGGCTGCTCTGTGATGCTGTAGTGACTCGTTTCACCTGCACAGTTACAAGCAGCCTGTCCTGATGTTTTCTCCATTGGGGATGAGAAAACCTGATGTCTTCTCCCTAGGGGAAATGCCCCAAACCTGCCTGTGAGGTGCTGCAGGGGGCACCAGCACATTGGGTGTTGCTGCTCTGGGGTTCATCTTCCAATAGAACGGCCCAACTCGACACAGAAGACACCAAATCCAGCCTGGGCATTGCAGGGAGGCTGGAAATGTGATGGTATTCCATCCCCATGGCAGATTCATCATTGAATGACTCCCTGACCATGAGCTGCAGCAAGTCCTTTTCACCATCAAGCCCAAGACAATGCCCTTGCCACCCTGATTTGTTGTGTTTCCTCACCACAGGTACCTTGGTCTCCAGTTTTTCTTTGAGGTGGGAGCATTCCTGTGCTTCGTGGCTGTGTATGTGATTCTCAGGAGGCAGGAGAGGGAAGCCAGCGAGGGAGCAGAGACAAGGGCAGACCCAGAGAAGGAGAAACTGGCAGAAAGCTCCATGAAGACCCCAGAATCCAAAGTGTGACACCTAAAAGGTGACTTGTGATCTGTGTCCAGGGAGGTGAAGCCACATGTGGGTGAAGCCACCCACACCTGAACTGTGAAGGGTGGATGGTGATGGACCATGGGGCTGCTTCCTGATCTTCTGGGTGGGAGTAACTCCTCCTGCACTGCCATGGAAGTCCATCCATACGTTGTTCTACTCCTGCCTCCTCCGTCTCAGTGGTGCAGCTTGTTCCTGCACATGGATTATTCCACACACATAACCTGTGGGTGCTGCAGTCTTCTGGATTTGTGTCCTCCAAAGCATTTGTTCCTGCTGACAGCCTTGGTGATGCCAGCACCAAGCATTAACCATGGAGCTGAAGAGTTTTGTAGGGGGGTGTTTTTTTTAAAAATAAATCATTCTTAAGAAATGGTTTTGTACTGAACTCATAGATCTCGGTGAAGAATGGACTGTCCTTGCCCCCAGAATGTCAGTTGTGTTTATTCCCTTTCCTCTCAGGGTGTTAGATGGTCTCTCTTCCCTGAAGGCTTCATCCAGCTGCAGCTGACACTGCTGGGATTTTTGTCACTGGCAGAGGACCTTTCCAGAGACCAACCTACCCATGTGCTGTGGTGGTGAGGGGCAGGGATGAGGATCCTGGGGAGGGGAGAACATCAGAAGGAACTGGAGATCCAGCCCGGGAGGGAAACTCCAATACTTGGCAGCATGGGCACATTTTTCATCAATAATATTAATAATACTATTATTTTCCCAATATTAATATTACTTTTAATATTAATTTTTAATATTATTTTAATATGAACAGTAATAAGAATTATTAATTCTTATTTTTGCATTATCAGTACTTACTGTCTGATTCTCAGTGCTTACCACTGAAGCACCTGAGTGTTGAGGCTCCTTCCTGGTTTGCAGTTGGAGGAAAGCAGAACTTTTCCCAGGGCTGCAGGATCAGAGAGGGAGGTTGAAGCCATCCCTGTGCACACTGGGCAGAGCTCGTGACTAAGCCATTTGAGCACAGAGCCCACCAGCCTTGCTGTGTTCCTTGAAGGGCTTTGTGTCTGTAATTATGGGGTGGAAGCTGAGTCTGGGGCTATTTTGGTGCAGCTGCCTCTATTTTTTGCATTCTTCCCATCCTGGGGCTCCTTTCCACTCAAGCCCAGATTGTGTTGCTGGTCTCCTACCACCAGTGTGCAACCACAGACCACCGGGTAACTTGTCATTTTTGCCTCCAGAATGGAATGTAGTAGAGAAAACAAAACTTCTAAGTTCAACCCAAATATGCAGAAAAGAAATACACAGTGGAGGAAATTCATTAATTCCTCCTTCCTTGGTAAATAGTCCTCTGGTGAGGGCTGGGGTGTGTAGAGAACTGCATTGGTGGAGGATGGGAAGGTTTAGATATTCCACCAGACTCTTTTTGAGCCCAGCCATTGTGAGACCCAGTTACCACAGTGCAGACTGAGAGAGTAATTTGAATTTTTTTAGAGACTTGAAGTTGGTTTTTTTCCCCCTATTTTTGTGCAGTGCCCTCATGTTCATTAAGATGGTTGAGAGTCTACAGCCCTGTTCACAGGTATCAACTCAGAATTGCCTTCTGGCTTCCAGGAAAGTTCTAGAAGGCAGACAGATGTGTGAGTGGATGCTGAGGAGATGTAGGTGGACCCATTCAAGGAAGGACAAGTAGCATATGCTGACCACAACCCCCCAAATCTCAGGGAGTTCTGCACACTGCTCAGTTTTCAAGCCATGACTTGGCAGCATCTGTTGTTACACCAGACAGGAGCGGAATAAGAATGAGGTTCTTCGGACAGTCCATGATGCTCAGAGGGGTCACTGCAGCTCTTGGCAGCCCAGGAATTAGTGGCATCCTTGCTGCATCCTGTGGGGAAGAAGGTTCTTTCCTGGCTCAAGGCGATTTCCTGCCTTGCTGAGCACAATCCCAAGTCGCTCCAAGGTACTTTCCAAACCAAATAAATAACAACATAGTTTGTTTTGCATGGAGTGAAATTCAGGAGCTGCCATGTGCTTTGCCAGGAATCTGCCATGACTTTGCTTTTTGGCCCAGAGAAGCTGTGGCTGCCCCATCTCTGGAAGTGTCCCAGGCCAGGTTGGATGGGGCTTGGAGCAACCTGGGCTGGTGGAAGGTGTCCCTGCCC
>JAOXXN010000440.1:1046999-1065973 GCA_026770055.1 Myrmophylax atrothorax
TTATGTGAAAAAAAAATTCCCTCACTCCAGCTGCCTGCAGAGCTTGCAGGGGGCAGGCAGTGGTACAGGAGGGGTCACAGTTCAGAGTGTCATCCAGGTCTCCTCTCCAAAGAGGGGACAGGTCCCTCACTGGATGGAGAACAAGGCCCTGATATGGTGACTCACAGACTCTTATGCTACATTTCTTATTTACACACCCCAGTGGTGATGTTATGACACTTAATGGCTCACAGGGCACTATTTCATCTTCTAAATATACACCCCCATTGTAGTGCCTGAACTGCCTTCATTCTATCATGGGCTGACTGCAGGCATCAGTCATGGCTGTGATAAACACAAACTGCCCTGATAGCATTTCACAGGCTGGGAAGAGCCTGAGCTCAGCTGTGCAGGAGCCAGATGGGAGTGGGAGTGTGGAATAGGGACTTACACTCTGTTAAATGTATGTGACATTTAATTATGATTGCAATAGCTTCTCTCTCATCCGGGGTAACACGAGGCTGAATGCTGTAAATAAGAGGAAAAACTCAGATAATTCAAGCTCTGCTGCTTCCAGACCCAGCCTGGGCATCCGCTCCCTGGTGCATTCTGCAGCACAGCCCTGCTCCTGGAGGATTTATTAGCTCAAATGCTGCATCACACAAACACAAGAAGCTGCTCAGGTTCAGAAATAACCCACCTGAATGCCTGGTGAGTTTTGCAGCCCTGCCAAGAGCTGGTGCACAGATCTCCAGCTGGTCTGGCTATGGAGGCATCTGGAGCCATGTGGAATCTCTGCATCACCTCTCCAGGATGGAGTTGAGCTGCCCACAGAGGGTCAGTTGTTCCAGTTACTTCTGCTGTCGCAGTGCTGAGTTGCTGCACTGGGATCTCAATCCCATCTCCAGGTGCTGTGCAAAAGCTGGATGGAAAATCAGTGCTGTTGGAATGGCCAGGTACTGCCCCAGGTGGATGGAGACAGCAGCTTCAGCCAGGTGGAGCTACCAGGAGGCAGTTTGGTCACACACCCCTGGGAATCCCTCTGCTGTCAGGGCTTCAGGATGCATCACAGCTCAGGACTCAGCCAAGGGGGATTTAGGAAAGAACAAGGATGAGGCTGCACTGAAGTTTATGAAGTGAGGAAAAAGTGGAAGAAAACCCCAAAGATATTGTTCACCAATACCTGCCACATTCCAGGCCAGGCTGAGCCAGGCTGTCCACACTGGAGAAGCAGGGACAGACAATAAAGGGGCTTAAACCAAGGAGGAGCAGCTCATGGTGCTTTGGAGAGGCAGAACTGTCAAATCAGAGCTTTGGGCAATGACATAAAAGTGTTCTGATTGTTCTAGACAAGGCATGTGGGAATTCCTGCCATGGAGCAGAGAACAAGGCTTAGACCTGGACACATCTCCAAATGGTGGGAAAAGGTGCTGCAGAGAAGGATTGAGAACAAAGCCCTCCTGGAGGAGAGGACTCAGCTTTGCTGCGCTCTGAGCCATGAACCACCGAGCAAGGGGTGACACTTTCTGTGAATAATACCTTCAATTATTAATACACTTCTTGATCTCTTAATTTTGAGGCCAAACCAGGTTGTCTCTCAGCCTGTCACCCACTTGCAGTAATGTGTGTTCAGGGAAAGGCTGGTAATCAAAAGGGACACACAGCTAAAAAATATTATTGACAAGTTCCTATTTTGCCCTGATATCCTTTGTAAAACTGAGGCCTTTTCTTCTTTCTTTTGGCAAGTGGAAAGCACAAATATCAGCAAACAGAAGCCCATTTAATACCAGACTTTCAGCAATGGGGAAGTCTCTGTCCAGCTCTCCTATTCTGCTAATGATCTCCTCCCCAAAGCCCTGCTTTCCAAAACAATAAAGCCCTTTTCTCCAATAGCATGAGCTTCGAGGCAGTTTTATGGATGGTGGGTACATAAATAGGACCAATTTGTTTTGTGCCTGGAGGAATATCTCTTTTCTGGCAAGTGAATGTCAGGAAGGAAGGGTGTGAAAATACAGTTTTGTGAGCTGTTTTCCCTTCCCTCCCCATATTCCTCCAAGCCAGTCCTTGGATGACAGTCTGGAGCACTTTTGGAGCAGGCACAACATCATATTTGTGTGGAACTGGGGACAGAATGGATTTCTCCACAGCACAAGGCAGAGATCATGGAATCACAGAATGGTTTGCAAAGGACCCTAAAGCCCATCCAGTGCCACCCCCTTTGCAGGAACACCTTCCACTAGACCAAGACCTGTCCAGCCTGACTGTGGACACTTCCAGGGATGGGGCAGCCACAGCTTCTCTGCCCAACCTGTGCCAGGGCCTGCCCATCCTCCCAGCCAGGAATTCCTTCCCAATATCCCATCTAACTGGGGCAGTGGGAAGCCATTCCTTGTGTTCTGTCCCTCCATCCCTTGTCCCAAGTCCCTCTCCAGCTCTCCTAGAGCCCCTTTAGGCACTGCAAGGGGCTCTCAGGTCTCTCCAGACCCTTCTCTTCTCCAGGTGACCCCCCCAGCTCTCCCAGCCTGGCTCCAGCCCAGAGGGGCTCCAGCCCTGGAGCATCTCCAGGCCCTCCTCCGGGCTCTCCAGCAGCTCCACATGTTGTGCTGTTGCGGTCACAGAGCTGAAAGAGATGTCCTGGAGGAGCTTTTTTCCAGACAGAACTCATCAAAACCAGCCTGTTCCCACAAGCATCCAATACAGGATCAGCTTCCTCTGACTCTGGGGTTGTGGCATCACAGGGAGTGAGGAGCCAGGATCATTGCCCACCACCCAAGGGCACAGAATCCTGCAGGGGAGGGACTTCTGCAGTGCTAAAAATCAGGGTGATGGGGAGAAATGGCCCTGTGCACTCCAATCAGGGGCTGCTTGTGCTGCTTCCCCCGGGGAGGAAGAAAACTTCCCCCTTCCCATCTCACTGGTAGATCAGAACAATGCCCAAAGTCAGAAATAAATGGGTTGAATAATTTAGAGGGCTCTGGAAGAAGGGAATGGCAGAGCACGTCGCCAGGAATAGGAAAGCAGGGCTAATAAAAGCAAGAGACAGAGGGAAATTCATTAAACATTTGTCAGACAGGAACATTTTGCCTCTCGCAGAAAAAAATAAATATTAAACTGGAAATGAGGGGAATTTTGTTCTACAGATGGGTTTTTTGATAGGAACTCTATAAAAAGCTGAAGAAACATTTGATTAAAGATTAGGAGAGAAAAGCTTTAAAAAAAGAGTCTACAACCTTCATTTCCATTTTTTGAGGCCCAGTCCCACTCCTTTGGGTCCTGTGTGTGGGAACAGTCTGCAGATTCACCTGCATATGCAGAGGTGTTTGAAGCAGCATTCAGATAAAGAGAGGCCATCAATCAGATTCCAACACAGCTCATCAACAGCACCTTCCAGCCCCTTTTTCATGTAGCATTTCTCCATTCCTGCCTTTTTGCTCTTTGGGAAGCCATTCTCTCTGCTCTGCCATAACCTCCATCCCAGGTGCTGTCTCCTCCAACACTGGGGAGCCCAAAGTGCTGGCAGGGCCCTCCCCATCCAAATTTGCCATCAGCGTGTGCAGCCATGGCCCAGCTCAGTCACTTTGTGCTTTTGGAGCACTTTTGGGCACTTTTTGGCACTTTGCTGCTGCCCAGGGGCAGAGCACTGGTGTCCCCTGAGTGCAAACTTGCTGAGATCTTTAAAGGAAAAATCCCTTGCTGAGCACAAAGAACATAAAGATGCTTCTTTAAATGCCAGGGCAGCCCCAGCACTGTATTGTAGGAAAGTTTCTTCATATCTCTATGGGATATTACCATCATTTCCCTTCTTTCTTGCTCTCTTTTCACCCACAACCCTTTCTCTGAACCTGCAAGTCTCTAAATTTACCTCCAGTTCCTGCCTTTAACATCAGGATGAGCCATTTGTGTCACCCTTGCCTTCCCTGTGTTTGCAAACTCCACTGCTTCTGACATTTAAAAACTAAACAAACCAGGCTAGAAGCTTCTGGCCTTTGCAAGGATAATGATTAAAAGGGACAAAATAATCAATGCTTGCAAGCCAAATATGTGTGAATAATCCAGAGTGTTTGCAAAGACAAACCAGGGCAGTCACGGGCTGGAAACAAGAGGTGGGACAATTAGAGCAGGTAAAAGCCTGGAATAAAATCACCAAATCCTGGGAAAGCAGCTCCCTAAGGAGCAACAGCCTCTACCTTTGCAGTGAGAGGAATGGAGGAGCTTCATCCCAAGTAGAGCCATGAGCTTTCCAATGGTTTGTGGAATAGGGATGATTAGGAGGTTTAATCAGCTGTGGATTTATTTATTATTTGGGTGGCCTGAAGGAAAACGAGAATTTCTGTCCAAGCAGCCTCTTTTCATGATTCTTGGTTGCCACCCACAACACACTGAGGTCTGGCTGCAGCACAGAGACCCCCAAACCATCCCAGCACTGCAAAGCCTGGCTCAGATAAATAGACACAGCCCACCTGAGAAAGGAGAGCTTCAGGTGAGGCTTCTGCATCACAGGGGGGTCAACACACAGCTGGGAAAAGGCCACCAGCACCAAGATTGCCCTGGACCACCTGGAGCCTCATGGATCAGACCCCAAAGAGCCAAGGAGAGGTGGGAGCACCAAACACACAGGGTTTGGATCAGAGGGGAAAAAAAGGTGGTCACAGGAGATTGTAACATATGTCAGAACACGGGGAAACAGCCTAAAGTTGCACCAGGGGAGGTTTAATTTTGATAGGATGGAAAATTCCTTCCTGGCAAGGGTTGCCCAGCCCTGGCACAGGGATTTAACAGCCATGTAGATGTGGCACTTGGGGACATGGGTTAGTGGTGGCCTTGGCAGTGCTGTGCTGTGCTGGGGGAACAGTTGGATTCAATGGGCTTTCCCAACCTAATTATTCTATGATTTAAGCTCTTCTCATCTCAACATGTGCTGCTTCCAAAAGGATCTTTGTGGAGTCACAAGAACAGAGCAGAGAACAGAGTGTAGCCCCTGCGTGTCCAGATGAAAAACACATTTGTCTCTCTGAGTTTGCTGTAAAAGATTTTATTTGCCTGACTAACTGCCTCACTGGTGGGGAAGAAGCAGGGCTCAAAATGAAACCAAGACTTTTCCTCTGCAGGTACATTGAAATGTAATCTTCCAGGCCATAAATCCAAGTTTAATCCGACATGGGAGTACAACTCCAGTCCTCATCAATTTGCCTCCCTTGGTTACCCAGGAACATAAGAGGCTCCCTGATTTATCCAGCCTGGAGGAGCTGCTCAGTGATTCTTTAACAGCTGATGCTTTATCTATCAATTCCCCACTCCCCCGTGTCCATCCCTGGGCAGCTGATTGGAATTTATGGAGATCTGTACTCCACCTCAGAGCAGACCCACTTCCTGTTACAGTTCTAAAGCACTGGCTTTTACCAAGGGAAATGGGACTATTTATCAGCCCCTGGGTATAGAGACAGCATAAAAATAAGAAAATGCCATTTTAAGGCTTAGTTCATTGCTTTTTTTGTTTAATGCCACTTCTCTGCCAAACCAAGACCAACAGCCCTTTCACAGGACTGTGTTGCTTCTGCAAAGCAGAAGGAAGGTCTGGGTTTGGGCTCCCTGGGATCCCACCTTCCTTCCTAAGCTTTGTTGACTTTAGATTAACTACAGGAGCAAAGTAACATCAAAGTATATTGTTAATTGCCTTCTGAAGGGATAATGCTGTTTCTGTGCCCATCCATTGCTTTCCCCCATAATCTCAGTGTGTCCTTAAATTTTTCCAGCTTGCATTTCTAATCCCTGGGCACCTGCCTTATCCTTCTCTTTGCCCATCTTCCTCCTTCCCTGTCTTTTCCATTGGCAGCACACGGGAAACCTGCTGAACTGCTCCACCCAACTGTCACACTCAGTTGTGTAGGAAGTTGCCTTTGGATGTCGGATTCCCACTGCCAGAGGGCAGGGTTAGGTGGGATATTGGAAGGAATTCCTGGCTGTGAGGGTGGGCAGGCCCTGGCACAGGTTGGGCAGAGAAGCTGTGGCTGCCCTATCCCTGGGGAGTGTCCAAGGCCAGGTTGGAGCAGCCTGGACTGGTGGAAGGTGTCCCATGGAAGGGGGAGGGACTGGATGGGCTTTAAAAATGTCCCTTCCAACCCAAACCACTCTGTGATTCCATGATTTTTCTCCCAGAAGGACCAGCACAGTGCAGCTCTGCAGGGAGAGCACAGTACATCATCCCCATTCCCGGGACAGTTTCCCTCAAGGAACCTGCCAGGGAGAGGGAAGCTCACTGGGCACTTCACAACTAGTCCCCTGCGTCCCATCCCTGCACCGAAATCCTCACTGTTCAGCTGTTATTTCTATTACCCACCATTTAAGTCCCTCATTAAAATCTGTTAACACTCACTTAATTCTCTCCCAGGACATAAAGTGCTCATCTTTAATGAACTCTCCGCAGAGCCAGAGACATCTGGGGAGATTTAAACCAAGCCCTCCAGCAGCTGGTCAGGGTGTGATTAATGCTGTGGCCTCGAGGGGAGCAGAACACAGGGGACAAAACCTCCAAGCCAAGAGGCACAAGCTGTGCCTTGGTGAACAAGGCTTGTCCCTTCCCACAAAGCAGGACAGCTCGTGGTGAGGGATGCAATGAGCTGGGACCATCTCTGGCTGTTTTGCAGGGAAGAGTGAGGAGGCCAAAGGAGAAATGATGACCCAGAAGGAGAGATTGAACTTACCTGGGGAATGGCACACAAGGATTTTCAAGCCATTGAAGAGGCAGACTGGCTGCTGTGGTACCCCTGAACCACACAAGTCTTCTCCTGTGGAAAGGAGGATACTCTGGGGTGCACACCTGAGCTCCAATGCCATGAGATGTCCCCAGGAGGGAATTCCCACCTCAATACTCTTACTTCCCCTGCATAAATTCCTGGAGGTATAAAGACAACCCAAAGGTGCTTTTCCCTCCTCCATTTCGTTTTTTCTGCCATTAAATAGTTAAATCTTTGCATCCTCCACAATATTCCTGAGAAATCCTTAATGCATCTGTGACAGGAAGAAGCCTGTGCTGAACAAACGGCTGTGCTCCTCACTGGGGTCCATAATGAGCAATTCCCTCTGCCAGGGGCTGCTCCTGCCTCATCCACCCCCCTCAATTAGCCAGGGACGAGCCAGGGGTCACTGGAAACATCTTCCAGCCTGACACTTTGCAAGGAAAGCTCTGACAGCTCAGGAGCCAGCAAGGGAGCAAGGAATAATTTGGCAATAATCCTATGTCCCGAGCAAAGATAACGAAGATGCAGTCAGCTCCTGACAGAAAATGCAGGGAAATTCATTTAACAAGTCATGGCTGCTGACAAATAACTTCCCAGGCACCTGGGGCACACTCTGTGTCTCAGTATGTGCACACCAGGCATTTATCAATTTTATTCCCTTTTTTTTTATGATAAAGCATTTTCCACAGCCTTTTTTGGTGCACTACAATATTCTGCCTGTCAACCGATCATCGCCACCCTCCTCTCCTGTTCTTTGCCATCCACAGCCTTCAAGGATTCACTCAGCTGGAAATGCTGGAACACTGAGACCCAGGACACTTGCTGTTCAATATGTATTGGTTGGAATTGGGTCCTTTTGCTGCATGGATGAGGCTCTTAAAATCCTCTTCCAGGTGAGAAGTGTGCCGCTGCCCCTCAGTTTCCAGAGAGGTCACCAGACTTTACATGCAGTGGCATTTACCCAGCGTTGTGCCAGGGGAATGCTGATGCTCCAGAATGTCACACTGCTGTGTTAAGGCTGTAAAAGTCCAACTTTCCCCCAGATGGATCATATTTCCATGTCAGAAGGCAGCAGACAAGGGAAGTTGTTTAACTCTGCAGTGCCTGGCTGGCTGCTGGGTCACCTTCCCACAACATCAGCTGCAAAGCCACGTGCAATTTTCCAATTCTTCCCTGTGAGGGTGGGCAGGCCCTGGCACAGATTGCCCAGAGAAGCTGTGGCTGCCCCATCCCTGGAAGTCTCCAAGGCCAGGTTGGATGGGTCTTGGTCTAGTGGGAGGTGACCCTACCCATGGCAGGGGGTTGGAATGGGACAATTTTTAAGGTCCCTTGCAGGCCAAACCCAGGCAGTTACAGAGGGGCTGACACAGCAGCTCCCACCCTGTGCTGGAGGATCCTTTCTGCAGAGGGGTCTGTTCCCACCCTCCTGCCCAGGCAGGTGTTTTGTACCCAGTCACCCCCACGGCTCAGGAGAGGGGATTGTGACCAGGAGAGCACTGAGGAGACACCCTTTGGGATGGTGGTTTGATTCCCAGCACACACACACAGATCAATCCCTCTGGCTGCTGCTGGAGCCACCAGACTGATGCAGCACTTTCATTCCCACAGTGAATTGCTCTCTTCCTCCTCATCCCTCATACAGAGGTCTTTTTTTCTCCCTCAGTTGCTTATTCATACCTTAATGGCACTTGATTTTCAATGGGCTCTCAGAGCCCTTTCTGTGCATGCTTTGCAATGCTATTGGGATTTTCCACATTCCTTTGTTCTTTAAACAACCTTTGCCTGCTTTGCCTGCAGAGGCATCTAAGTCTGCTGGGGTTACACAACTTCCCCTCTTGGATTTGCCATGCAGCTGGATGTGGCCATCCTCAAACTGAAACAAGAACAGCAGCAAAACCCCTGGAATATATAAACAGGCTGAACTAAGCCCCTCTTTGTCACTGCTCCAAAGCAGGGACACCTCTCACTAGACCAGGTTGCTCAGGGCCTTATCCAAGTTCACCTTAAACTCTTCCAAGGTTGGGGAATCCATAACCTCCCTGAGCAACCTGTTCCAGTATCTCACCACCTCACTATAAAGAATTTCTTCCTAAAATCCAACCTAAATATTCCTTCTTTCAGTTTGTATGTTACTCCTTGTCTGCAGCTGCTGGTGAAGAGTCAGGAGAGTTTCTGAATGTGAGCTGGGTCTGAGGAGATTGGGCTGGCAAAGTCCTCTGTGCCTGATTCAGCTGCAAACAAGGCATCTCTATCCCTGCCCAGCCTTTTGCATGTCTGCTCTGGGCAAAGTCCTGTCCCTCTTCCCTCTCCCAGAAGTGTTTTCTGAAGGATTTAAACCTCTACATTTCTCTTCTTCGTAGCAGCTGTTCTGCCTGACTTCCTTTCCTGGCTGACAAGGAAGAAGGGATTGTGAACCCTCCAGTGGCCATTGAAACTGGTATTTGTTGTTCCATTTAACAGCCAATCTTTCCTTGAGCCATTTGCTTTTCGAGGCATTTAGTGCCTGGTGCACCCCCAGCTTCCACATCCATCTGCTAAACCCCCCCAATAACATTTGAGTCCCTTTCATCAGTACATTGTTGGGGTTTTCTCAGATCAGATCATTCCAAGGTGCACTTGCAGCCCTGGGTGTGAGTGTGGGTGTCTGTTCCTGCTGGTTTGCACTGTGGCAACTGTGGTCTCCTTCCCTGTGAGCCTGGTGACAACCAGGCTCCAAATATCTCCACTGGGAGCAGCAGGAACCGTGTCTGGGGAACCTGCTGGGCTGCAGCCTGTCATGTCCCCTCCTATGTCCTGTCTGACCAGACTGCATGAACACAACCTGAGTGAGCCTGCTCTGGTGACCTCATCTGCTCCTGGAGCTCCTGGAACTCCTCAGCTCCAGCTGAGACAACCCCTAAACACAGGACTGCAAATACATGTGTGGAGCTCAGCCCTCAGACTGACCTTGGACCTTTGTCTTCCTGCCAGTGTAGGCAGACATAAGCTGAGTTTAAATGTAAAGCCTCCTGGGAGAGCAAGAATTGAGCCTATGGATGTTATCCTTTTTCCACGGGGCTGATGAGGGATGGATGAAGAGGGAGCTCCTCCAGAGGCAGCTGGAAGGCCTGTCTAGACTGCTGGGATCTTACAGCTCACTCACTGAGGGTGTTTTTCAGTGCCCAAAGCACAGATATTTTAACTTGCTCCTTAATTTGCTCCTTAAAGCCGTTAGCAAAATTCCAGTCATCAATCAGTCCTGGCAGCCCTTCCAAAAGGCATGGCCAGGAACTGCACATTAATTGTGAATGCTTTGCTGAATTTACTGCGTGGCAGGACCAAATTTTTCACTCTGAGATGAAGCACGAATGTGCTGTTTGGCACAATCAATACTCCTCTAGGTTGCTAGGAAATGATTCAGGGATTCAGTGGGGTATTACCACCTCTCCTGGGCAATGCACAGAAACATAGCAACTCCTCCCCTGCATCTGTGGATCAGCACTGGGAACAGGCTGGGGGTAAAATGGGACATCATCACCAAGGGCATCACCAACAGCGAGAAAAAAGTCATTATCCCACTCTACTCAGCACTTGTCAGGCCACATCTGGAATACTGTGCCCAGTTTTGGACCACACTACGAAAAAAGGTGTGGGAAAAGGTCCAGAGAAGGGGCACAAAAATTATCCAGGGACTGAGAAGTTGCCACATGAGGAAAGGCTGAGAGACCTGGGTTTATTCAGAGAAAAGAAGGGCTGGGGAGGACCTTATCCCCATGTTCCAGTATTTAAAGGGTGGCTACAGAGAAGACAATATCTCTCCTCCCACCACCATCCAAGGATTCTTGGCTGGCTCACCATGCCCCTGGGGGGCTGGGATAGCATCTTGGAGGAGGCAGGGCACGTGGTGTGGCACTTGTCCTGCTGGGAGCTCTAAAAAAAGGTTTAATTAGCAATAGGCATTGTTGATGTTGAGAGGCTGATACCCTGCGTGGGTTATTCATGAGGGTTTTAGAGCTCCTTCCATCAAGATCTTCTATTTTTTTTTTCAGCTCAGCCTGAGTTAAGGTTGGCGATGGCTGGAGAGGGTGGGAATGGGGCAGTTTGTTCCAGCCAGGGGGAGACCTTTCTGTGACAGGGTGCCACCTCCTGAAGGAGAGGTCTTTAGGATGTCTTAGGGGCTCTTTAGGATACAAGTCCATGCCCCTTCCCTCTCCATAGGCAATGCCCATATCCCAGACCCTCTCTCCCAAGTCATGCCACCCTTATTTTAATTTTATATTTAATTTTTATATTTCATTGTGGCTATTTTCCCTCTTGAATGGGTTGAGAACTGAAGAAGTCTCAGACATCACTTGGTCAGAGTTGCAGGAGTGTTGGTTTTTTGAGGATGAACAACAAAATTCTCCCTCCCTTGAGAATTTTTGAAGGTATATCTGTTTCTCAGTGAGATGTTGCAAATTGCTGTCTGGAAGGAAAAAAGAAGCCACACTCATGACTGACAAGTGAATAACTCCCAATGCTCTCTACGTCTCCAAATTCATACAAGTCAGCAAAGTCTAAAGTTTCAAGCAGCCCCACAGCACCTGGGAAAATCCTTTGGGCACATGCTTGTGTGCCCTGGGTTTTCTGAAGTGTAAAGGCACCAGAAATCAGGCCAGGAAGGGTCCTTTGTGCACCTGGAAATGTGGAAATGGCTTGGACACAGGAGACACAGGAGACACAGATGACAATGCTATTTCCCAAATACTTGGGTTTATGCATTTGCATATCCTTGGACCAGCCATAAATCCACACTCCTCTGGTGGGAAATGCTCACAGGAGCTCCAGAGGCATCACTCCCTTTTAAGCAGCCTTAGCTGATGGTCAGCTTATTAAATGTTGTTTATCTTAATTGAGCTGCATATGATTGGAGTCAGCTTGTGTTAAAATTATCCCAGGACTTTGCACCATTCCCTGGCTGCCACCAAGTTCTCACTCCTTGTGGATCTCCAGAGTCTCCTGCTGGTGTCACTATATCCCAGAGGGAGCTGCACCTTCCTCAGTAACCCCATCCCAGGTCTCCTCTCATGGCCAAAGTCCATGGCCTCTTGCTTCTCCCACAAAACCTCAGTCATCACAGCCAGAGGATTTTAAGTCCCATCTGCAGCACTTCAACCCTTTGCTGCTCAGCCTTGCAGGAATGAGCAGGCATTTTTCATCCTTTACAGTAAACAGAGCCTTAACCCAGGCCCTTAAATCTGTCTAGATTTTGAAATAATTGCAAGCAGCCTCCTAACTTGTATGAAGTTTGATTTAAGCCCTAATTTAATGGTTTATCTGGAGAGCAGGAAGTAAGCTGGCACTGCCAATTAGGAGCCATCTGTTTTCTCCTAATCTTTTGCAGCCTTCAGCACAGGAAACAAGAACCACCACAGCTGGACCATCCCTTGTGCCAGTCAGAAGGAGCCCACTAGGGCTGCCTGGGGTGTCCATGAATGAGGGACTCCTTCCAGCTCTGGGGATAGTGGTGAGCATGGCAAGGTGTGAGTGGGATGCTCTGGAAAGGTGGTCAAGGAGCAGCATGGGGCAGTGCTGGAGAGGAGGTAGATGCTTCCTCAGCAGAGGTGGTTGCTTTGAGCAGGATCCTACACCCTGATGGCACCTGCAGGAAGAGCCTTAGACAGATGGATAACTCTGGACAATGAGGGATGGGCAGATTCCTCTCCCAGAAATAGCTGTTTCACACAGCAGGCCATGGAGAAGATGCCAAGGAGCAGCTTTCAGCCTGGAGGGTGATTGTGGCTGGGAGAGAAGCAGGGCTGCCAAAGACTGAACAATTCCTCCTGCCCAGAACAAGACACCAGGGACAGCCATGTGTCCCCAGTGGCCTTCCCTGCTCCCATTCCCTGTGTGCACCAACCTCCAGCTGAGGATGGACACTGGCTCTGCTCCCAGGCCAGCTGGTCCCATGCCCTTGGTTCATCACCAGAGTCAAGCAATTTTGGCAGCTCTGAAGTGAGTAACAGCTCTGAATGTGACCACATCAGGCTTGTTCATCCCTAAAATATTCTCTGTGTGGCAAGGGGTTTTTTAAAAAAAACCCTGCTATTCTAAGCCCATAAAAGTTATTTCTGGGGCGCTGAGAGGTATCTGCCCTCCCTGGGGTGGGGACTCTGTGGAGATGACATCTCCCTCAGCTCCCATGGCATCAGAGAGGTCCCTGGGGAAGGTGACTCAGGAAATGCCTTTGAAAAGTCAAAAGTTGGGGCTTTCCTTGCCCCCTCCCACACTGCAGTTTCAGAGCAGCACTTTCTTTGGCTCTCAGGAGGTTTCATCACAACCTTGATGAAGCTTGTTGGGGTTTTATATGCCAGCCATTAAACAACAATAAAGCAGCAATTAGAGAAGGATCATTTACCAGATGTTATCACCTCCCTTGCCTGCATTTTCTTCTGCACAACCTTCTGGCTGCGGCATTTTGCTCTGGTGCCACCTCTGCTGCCCTGCCCATGGTGGCACAGGTCTCTCTGGTGGCAGAGGAAAGCACATCCTGCCTGGATCCATGACCTGAAGAGCAGCAGAGAGAGAAGAGCAAAGCCCAGGCTTGGGAAGCTTAAAGGGCTTTTTCCTTGTGAGTTGTTCATGGTCTTGATTCATGGAGATGCCCCGGCAGGAAACACCCAATTCCTGGCTCTGCTGAGTCCCAACACTGCTTCCCACAGCATTCCTGCCCTGCAAGGACCTTTCCCACCCAGCTGGGAGCCCTCTGGCCACAACAACAACTCCCTCAACTTGTTTTGCTACACGTGACCACGGGTGGCAGCTATTAAGGGCCCAGGAGACCAGTCAGGGCTCTCCAGCCCTCTGGCTGTCACTACACACTCCTCAACCCCTCATAAATGGGATGTCTTACTGTAATTTGAACTGAAGGATAAAGACATTGGCCAGGGACAGTGAGGGTGGGTCAGGGAAAGACTTGGAGGAAGCTGGAGACATCAGCAGGGATAGGGAGAGGTAGAAAAGTCCTCCAAGCATGGACAGTCCTGCTGCTCACATCTCACAGACTGAAAGCAAAGAGGCCCGAGCTCATCACACCTCTGGGTAATGCTGGCTGCTCCAAGCACAGCTTCATGAGACCTGTCCATGTGAGGGGACAGGGAGGCTTGTCCACCTCACAGCCACCCACAGCTCTGCTTCTCTTGGTCTGGGCTGGAAAGGACCTTAAACTCATCCAGTTCCACCCCTTGCAACGGGCAGACACCTTCCACTAGACCAGATTGCCCAGAGCCCTGTTCAAACAAGCCTTGCATCCCTAAACCCACCCCGTTTCACCTCTGGACCCCATCTCTTCCTCACAATTCCAGCAAGGACATGCCCAAGGCCACAGCATCACCACCAGGTCCCTCCCTTGCAATGCAGGACAACGCCTGGGTTGGTTTCACAGATGGCTCTGCCGGGACACGTTTTGCATCACCTTCATTTGAACAACTTACCCTCTGGGTGAACCTCAGGGGCGAGTCTGTCCTTGCTGGGCTTTAGCTTGTGAATCTCCTGAAGCACATTTTAAGGCAGCAGATCACTGTGGTCCATAAAAGAAAATGGGATGCATTTTCCTGCCCGGGTTTTTGCTGTGGTTTCAGTCAGCGGCGCCAAGCCAAAGCCCTTGATGCTTTACAGCCCTCACTAATGCACCTGGTGCTTCCCAAAGACAACTATTTACGACCCTGCCACAGAAGGGAAGGTGGAAGGTCCCCAAAGCAAGTTATTTATAGTCCTGCTGCTCCCTGGCCTCTGTTTTTCTCCCTTTTGCAGGCAGGAGGCAGGAGTTTGTCACTCCTTGCTCAGAAATCATCAGCATTGTAGGAGGTTTTCAGTTTTTCAGGAATTCAGGATGAATTCACCATAAACCTTACCTGCTAAGACCAGGTTCAAATCCAAAGTAGTCCCAAGTGCCGTGAAAATCCTGTTGCCCATGGGAGACAAGGAGCAAAGGCTGAGCTGGAATTTAGAGTGTCTGGGGACTATGGGACACTTGTGTATCACACCATTCTTTGCAGAGGTCTTAAATTGAGTTTTCCTTGTCTCTGAGAAGGCCATGTTTGCCCAGTCCTTGTCCAGAGCAGGACTGTTACTGGTGAGGGTCACCTCAGTCACCTCCTGCAAGGAGGAGTCTCAGAACATTCCCAAGGATGCCCATCCCTCCATCCTTGGGAGGAGCCTAGAGTTCAGCTCTGCCATCAGGCAGAAAACCAGGACTTCAGAGCTCCAAGGCCAGGGCTCCTGAATGCTGCAGCCACGAGCTTTCATTAAATATCCCCCAGGTGCTGTGAGCGATCACAAGTGAGGCATAATCTGTCATAGCTCCATTATTGTCAGCTCCAATATGAGTAATTGTGACCCTCCATGAGCCCCTAGTTGGAGAAATTTAAATCTTTTTATTTGCTTGGTGTAGTAGCAAAAGCTCAGCTGGCTGGGAATGAAAAACATCCAGGGAAACACATGTTGGAGCCACAGAGGGAGTGGCAGCCCATCAGCTGCTTCACTCCCTTGGCTTCCACTTGACTTGAGAATTTGGGATGCTCAAGCTGCTTTGCATCAGCCATTGCCTGGAAATAAAGTTCCACCACCATCCTGCTCACTCTCTCTAGCACCCCACGTCACTGATGTGGTTTCCAAGCCTCTCATTAAACTCTCAAGTGGACTTGTCACTCTGAAAAGCAGGAAATAAATTATTATTAACAATAATAACAATAACAACAACTAAAACAACCACAGCAGCTGATTTCTAGTGAAATACAGAAAGATAAGCAGGTCTGAAGGGCTCAGAGTGAGGGTTTCTGCACTCATGAGGGAGGCCTTAAAGATCATCCAGTCCCACCTCTGCCATTGGCAGGGACACCTTCCACTACCCCAGGTTGCTCCAGCCTGGCTTTGGACACTTCCAGGAATGGGACAGCCACAGCTCCTCTGGATAACTTGTGCCAGGGCCTGCCCATCCTCCCAGGGAAGAATTCCTTCCATGGGACACACAGCCTGCTCACTTCCAGAGCCACTCCCAAGAGCACAAGCAGAGCGTGACACACCAGCTTTGCTGGTACCTGACCCTGGGCTGGGCTGGCACAGCTCCCACATCCTGTCTCAGTGTGAGGCTCCCATGAAAGCAGGGCAGATGAAGAGCTCATCCCTCTCCTCTGTCCTGAAGCAGAGCCACCTCTGAGCTGTTTGCAGCCAGTACATGTATTAGAGTCCAGCTTTGACAGAGTGAGGCTGAGGGAGGAGAAGGGCTCTGAGCCTTCAGCTCTGTTTTCCAAGCCCCGCTCTTCTCACCAGGAGGGTGGTGAACCCTGGAATGGATCATTTACAGCTTGCAGCAAGAGCATTCGCTTTTATTTGGGGATGTGAGAGCCCTTTTGAAGCAGCACAGGACCCCCCTGATGAGCACAGACTGAATGCCTGTGATCAGCCTCTTGTAGCCTCTCTAGCACAGGAGTCCCTTCCCCGAATGATCCTGTGTCACATCCATACATTCATTTAATCTCCTTTTTCCCTGCACCTCAGGTGGGTGTCCTAGCCACCCCTTGGGTGAGCATGATCACCATGGTGATGGGTACAATTTCCCACCAAACTGGGAACAGGGCCACCTTGAGTCATGGGGCAGTGACTTTTGGGGACCATATCCAGCTGGCACAGCACACCACTTCTGCTACATGCAAAGAGGATCAAACCTCCCAAATCAGGGGCACTGCCCAAGCTTTCTGGGGATGGAGAGTGCCAGGGAGAGGACTCTGACTCCTTGGGAGGGTCAGCCCGTGCAGGCAGAGGAGCATCACAGGCAAAAATGCTGATGCCAGCAAATCCAGCGCGGCATCAGGAGGAAGACAGTGCCCTCCGGACTATTTCTGGCTTGTTTTTCCCAACTGTGGAGCCACTGATCTATGGTATTGTCAGTGCTGTGACTAAGGGCTCTGCAGTTGGAGTCACATCGAGCCAGAGCTGGAGAGTGGCTCTCGGGGGACCGGTAATGGGAGAGAGCCCTTCACCTCCTGTTTACACTTTAATGCCCATCCAGGTTATTCATTATTTATTGCTAATGTATTTATAGAGCATTACCAGCATGCACGGGGCTCTGCAGACAGCTGGGGGAAAGGTGCTCTCTGCTTTGGATATCCAGGGATTAACAGGGCAGTTAAACACAACATGGGCTCTGCTGACCCACTGCCTTTGTGCCTGAGCCCTGACACCCTGCAGGGGCCATCTCTCCCCTCCTGGTTCTTGTGGCTATTCCATAAGGGATTTTTTTTTCCCTTCTGGGCTGGTGTAGCATTTTGTCCATGCATGTTTTGGGTCCTGGACACATGGCAAAGCCAAGCCTGGCTGTGGGCACCCAAAGCACCTGCTCTCCGACGCCCACTAATGTGCACCCCTGTGCTGGCCATCACAGTTCAGCACTACAGATTCCCACTTGCTTGGGGTGACAAATCACCCCAATGACTCCTCATCACCCAGAGGGTCCTGATTCACTGCCTTCCCTTGCCTCCTTCTCTCCTTCCACCACTCCTCAGCAACCAGCTCCACAATCCGGCTTGGAGGATCAGCCCTGCTGGACCTGCCCGTCCACAGCTGCATTACAGGTCTGTACTGTTTAAATGCAAAATCTTTGATAACATCTTAAAATATGCACCAATTAACTCAGCTGTGTCCAATTCCACCTGGATCTCTGGATGCCAATGAATCCATTAGCAGCCCCACCAACCTTGCCTTGGAGACTTCCAGGGATGAGGCAGATATCAGTTATCTAACATATTCCCAAGTCTGTTTTTCTCCCCCTGACCTTTCCATATCCTTCCTTGACTTCTCTGGCTGCTGTTAGACACTGTCACTTTAAATATAGGGTTTGCCCAATTTCTGGGAGCACAGCAAAGGGTGTTTGGGAGCACATCAAGCCATGCAGTCACAACAGCATCCACAGCTTACCTGGCCCCTGTAGAATTCATGAGATCTTCTGGGGAAGGGAATCCTAAGAAGGGGAGAAATCCTTTGGGAATAAGGGCAGGATGAAAGACAAGGACAGAGAGGAGGAGGAAAATCAAGTCCTGAGAGAACCCCATCCCTGGAAGTGTCCAAGGCCAGGCTGAACAGGGCTTGGAGCAATCTGGTCCAATCCCAGGGGGATTGGAACTGGATGATCTTTAGGATCCTCCCAATCCAGACCATCCTGTGACTCTATGTGACCAGGATGGGGGTTATTTAATATGACCCCCAGCTCAGGTCCCCGAGGTTATTTAGACACCCAGAAGAGGTCCAGCTGCTGCTGCATCTGGCTCTGAACACAGTGCTCCCAGTCCCTTGCTGTCACTCCAGCATCCCCAAATCCCATGCCCACCCCAACACCTTCCTTCATAGCCAGGGGCTTGTGATTCCCAGGGTCACATCAGCTTGTGTCCCCCAGGCCTGGGCAGCCCCTGGGGTGGTGGAGGGACTCAAACAGACTTGGAATAAAAGGGAGACAACCCTGCAGTGCTCAGGGATGCTGCAGGGTGTTTGGCTCATGGGGCAGGTCAGGGAATGGGGACCAGAGCTGGAAGGGGAGCAGGACAGCCCCTAGATCCTTCCTGGACTGGAGAGGGGCTGACACCACACCAAATCCTGCTTGGAATGGAGGTGGACTGAGACAATCACTAAAATCCTCCCTGGGGTGGAGAGAGAACTGAGACAATCCCCCAAATCCTCCCTGGGATGGAGAGGGAACTGAAACAATCCCCAGAGTTCTCCCTGGGATAGAAGGGGACTGCGACTATCCCCCAAATCCTCTCTGGGATGGAGGGGGAACTGAGGCAGTCCCTCAAATCCTCCAGGAACAGAAAGACACCGTGACAGCCCCCATTCCCTCCCTACAGCTGGGCGGGGACACACCGCAGCATCCCTCCAACACCCGCCTTGCTGGGAAAGGACCGGGACAGCACCCGTATCCTCCCCGAGCCTGATGGTGACCGCGACAGCCCCTAACCCCTCCCCGGGCTTGACAGGGGCCGTGCCAGCCGCCTCCCGCCCCCGGCACCTCTCAGCGACGGAGTCTCGGTGAGGACCAGCTCCGAGCCGCGCTCAGCCGAGCCCCGCTCAGCTCCCCCCGACGGCCGCTGCCCGCGGCGCTCCTCCGCCCAGTCCGCAGCGCCGGGCAGCCCCAACCCGTCCCTTTCCTCCTTCTCCTCCTCCTCCTCCTCCCCCTCCTCCCTGCTTTTTCATTTTGCTGCTCTAGGTGAATGAGTTGCTTAGGCTGAAGACCTGATTTCAGCCAGGGTG
>JAOXXN010000440.1:1083856-1113209 GCA_026770055.1 Myrmophylax atrothorax
AGAGGGACTGGGGACAAGGGATGGAGGGACAGGACACAGGGAATGGCTTCCCACTGCCAGAGGGCAGGGCTAGATGGATATTGGGAAGCAATTGCTGGCTGGGAGGGTGGGCAGGCCCTGGCACAGGTTGGGCAGAGAAGCTGGAAGTTTTAAAAGCCTGGTTGGAGCAACCTAGTGGGAGGTGTCCCTGCCCATGGCAGGAGGGGTTGGAACAAGATGGTTTTAATGTCCCTTCAAACTCAAACCATTCTGGGATTCCATGTCTTACTTGTCCCTTCCATTGGTCTCAAAATACTGGATTAGAAAGATGTTTAACCTGAGCCCAAACAGCTGGTTTAGGGTCTAAAGGCAGAGTTTGCCAAGGGCTCATGTAACACCTGCTGCCACCTGGAAAACCCAAGAGGAGCAGGCTCTGCTCCAGCTGCTGAGCAGCACCAGCCTTCACCTGAATCCCTGCAATGTCCCTCTTGGGCTGAGCTGCATTTGCCTCCCCGAGAGGCTTTGGCCTGAAACAGCTTTGCTGCCAGAGATGAAGGGATGTGTGGGGCCTACACAGAGATCCAAACCAGCTGTGTCCAGTGCACCCCTCAAGCACATCAGGTGAGTGGAGTGATCCTGATGGTGGAGCTTTTCTTTGAAGGCAGGCTAAACAAGAGAGATTTCTTCAGGTCAGGGGAAGACTGAGCAGCTGATCACATGCTAAATCTTTCTGTCCAGCTGGGGGATTCCTGGGAATGATGTTCCCCCCATCTGTAACAAAGCTGGCAGCAGACACTGCAGAGCTCATTAATGGACTGGGAGGTGTCTGTAAATGCAGCGCTGGGGACTTGCCTGGGCCCAGCACGGGCTGGAGCTGCTTTGGCTGGGGAGGAGATTTTTGAGGGACTCGGAAGCTTTTCCAGCTCACATGTGGTGAGACTTTTGTCCTTTGCTTCCCTGGCTGGTGACAATTTGCTTTCTAACCAGGGGCCAGAGGGAAGAGCTGCTGGTTTTGACTGCAAAGACAGTACAACAGATGATAAAAAGTCTCAGGGCATTCCTTCTCTCTTTCCTGTTCCCTGCCTGGGCTCTGGCAGAGGCCGGAGGAGGCTTTTGCCTCAGCAGAGAAGGATTTTGAAGAGAACTGATGGAAGGGTTTGCCCACAGAGGTTGTGCAACCTCCAGGCAGGGAGGTTTTCAAGCCCCAGCTGGGTGAACCCTGAGGTGCCACTGAACTGCCCCTGTGGTGAGCAGGAGCTGCCCCAGAGCCCTGCTGAGGTTGCTGCAGGCACTGGGATGCCGTGGGGCAGCCCTTGGAGTTGGTCAGGAGAGGCTGATAAAGAGCAGAGAGAGCATTTTGCCTGCCCCAGGTGAGGTGAATCTCCTGGAGGCTGAAATACCCCCAAAGCCACATGGGTCCCCTTGCTGGTGTTCTAATTTTTCAGCCTTTGCTCTTCTCTTATCAGTCCTGCTGGCTCAACACATTGCACACCGAGGCAGAGGCAGTTTTGCTCTCCTCTGGAAGGGGTTTCTTCTCTCAGAGGGTCAGCCCCAGCCCCTCCATGCTCAGCACCCATCCTGTACCTCCCCCTGGAGCTGCTCAGGATTACAGGGAAATGTTGCTTTCACCAAGGCCAGTGGGGTCAGAATGGAAATGGGGGGATCTCAGCATGAAATTTATTTGTCCTCCAGCTGATACACATGGAAGTGGTGATGGATGGGCTGAGCTTTGCCCAGAGGGGACAGCCTGGGGCAACCCTTGGTGTGCAGAGCAGCCCCAAACCCATTGCTGCACAAATGCACATGCAGGTAAAAGTGTTTCCCAGCTGTGCAGAGGAGAAGGAATAAGAAATATTTACTTTCTCCACTGTCAATCTTTAACCAATTTATTCCAGGAAAAAAGTAGCAAGTGAAGAAAATACTGGGGAGTAAGATGAGAGTGGAGCTGCCCCAGTGGGTATTTGGAGTTTGCCTTCTCCTCCCATAAAGGAAACCTCCTCCTTGTGGCCAAATCATCCTGGGAAAAATCCAGCAGAGAGCACTGGTTGGTTTGTTTTCTCCTCTCTCCAAGCAATTCTTGTCAGTTGGATAAGCCAAATAATGAGCTTTCCATCTGAGAGGTTCTCAGGGCACTGTTCCCCAGGGCACTTGGGAATCATGGGGGGTGTCTGTGTCCATACACAGAAATGTATGTATATTTTTGCTGTTACTTGACATTTTGATCGCTGTTTTTATTGGTAAAGACCAATAAAAAGACAGTTTAAAAGCGTAAAGTTTCCACAAGAGAGTTTTCCAGGAAACCATAAATCTTTTGCTTTATAAATCTTTTTCTTTATAAATTATGCAAAAGCTGTGAAAAAAAGCTTAGAAACAGTCTTGGAGAAAAGGAAGGGATAAAAAGCTTTTCTTTTCCCAGTCAAATATATCCCTTTCCAGAAAAGAGAACAGGATTTACTGAGATAAACTCCACTACAAGGAACTGATATTCAACCTGATTAAGCTTACCAGGCCAGTCACTCAAAACAGTTTTCAGAGCTGCTTTCAATTTTAAATTCCTCAGTGTCTGCCAAAATACTTACTCCTATTGCAAATGGCTCTAATGAAGACACAGATTAAATAAGACCTGGACTTCTGTATGTTTATGCTAAAATTCAGGGCACTTGTTCCTCTTCTGGCAAAGACCCAACAGCCTCAATCAGGTTAAATTTAAATGTAGGAACTAAAATAACTGCCAGTCTGTGGGGTACCAACCTCCTTATTTAAAAAGTTTTTAATGAAGCTACATTAAAGATCTGAATTGTAAGAGTTCCTGTCTGTCACAACTTGAAGTAAAACTCAATTTAAAACCTACTGGGACCTGGGGGAAGACTGTATGATCTCAAAGCACTTATTAAAAATCCATCAGCATTTTTGTAGTGAACACAGCAGGCTGCACAAGCTTTCATTCTCACACACAAGAACTTATCTCCAGGAAAATAACCATGCCAAAGGTATTTATCTGTAATTTAGGTGTTAATCTGGGTTGCCTGATAATGCAGCTTTGCCTAAGTTGATCTCTCAGGCTGCAATTGCTGTGATATGCACTGAGGACACTGCAGGGCTGAAATCAGGCTTGCCTGGATAAATGATCATCCTCTGCCAAGTGGGAATACACAAAAGTTCCCAGCAAAAAGACTGGAAGTCATCTGCTTTTCATGCCAAGGAGTCACAAGTTGGGTACAGGCAAAGCATGGCAATCAGATCTTACTCTGCCAAGATACCACAAAACCCAGGCTTACTTCGAAGTGAAATCCCTCTTTGAGTGCAATTGCCCTCAGAATTTTGGAGGAGACTGTGGTGGCCAACATGTAAACATTCTTCACATCAGCATCCTGGGAGCAGTTCTCCTTCCAGCAGGAAAACATCCACCACCCGAACAGAGCCGCCAGCTCGTTGCCAGTGAACACCTTCCAGCAGCCACTGCAGAGAACAGAGAGAAGAGAAGAGCTCTCCCAGGTTTCCCAGGAGCACCCACTCAGCAGGAGAAGATTTCTGCAGTCACTGGGACAACAGGGATCTGAGCACACCACTGAGAAGCTGCTCTAGACGAAGCCACCGCACCAACAGCACCCGTCACTCAGCACATCCCGAGGATTTGGCAGCACAAAGGATGCTGTGAGCAGAGACAGCACACAGAGCATCCTCACTGTGAGCCTAACACAGCTGAGCAATCCTGGATTTATCCACCAGCAGTCTAGAAGTGATTGATACAGAGCAGTCTATGCAGTCTCTACATGGCAGTCAGGCAGTGCCTGCACAGCTCTTACTTACACAACGAGCAGGACTGGGGCCTGTTAGTGGAATAAAGATAATTTCTATTCAATATGAACAAGCAGGGAAGAACAAAAATATTAAAAAAACACCCCAAGAAAAAAGCCCACAACACTAAACCATGCCAAGGCAGGTTGGCCCAATATAAATAAAAAAAGTCACAACAAGATTTTACACCTTTAGTAACCACTCAGTTTTCAGTTGAGCTTTATTTGGCCATTTCCTATCAGACCAGTATTTCATCTAATCTTTGCTGAGTTAACTGATCTAATTCAAAATACATTTGGAGCTGTACCAAAAGGTGAAACTAGGAGGAAAAACCCAAATAGCTAAGCCACAAAGGAAAGAAAGATAAAAAGAAGTGGCATCACTTACTTTTCCTGCTGTTCTGCCACTGCCAGTCTATCTGCATCTGGGTCAGTGGCCACTACTACTCTAGCATTTTCTTTCTCTGCAAGCCTCAGTGACAACTCCTGGTGGGAAAAGGAGAGGGTAAAAATATAAAATAAGAGCAAATAAAAACACAGCCTTCCTACTTATATCTAACACAATGAAAGAAAAAAAATCCATAATGGATTTTCCACAGCTGAAACCCAGGTTCTCCCTGTTCTCTTCCCCAACAGAAATCTAATGAAATAGAAATAATACCAGCACAGATTCTCCCTCTTCAGGATTGGGGCATTTGACAGTAGAGAAGTCTGGGTCAGGATCTTTCTGCTCAGGGACTGGAATGGGGGGCTGGAAGCCAAAGGCTTTGAAAGCCAACTGCACATAGTCGTGGCCAACTCCATGGAAAGAGGTGTGCACAAACTTCAGGCTGGTTTGCTCATTTAGCTCCCTGAGGAGGAAAATACAACTTTAGTGAGGTTCTGGTTATTTACCAAGACTTATTTTCATGAGGGAAAGCAAAAGAAAATGCAATTCCACTGTGTACTACTCTGCTGATTTCAAAGAAGGAATGAAGGAAAAGTGCTCATTTGGACTGTCATCAGAAATTGCTGGTTTAAAGCTCCTTCTCTTGGAAAATGAAATATTTACCTTCTGCTGAATTGGATGAAAATCTCCCAAGAATGAACTGCTGATTTCTACATTGAACTTGAGCTCATGGTTCTACTCTATATCATTCATCCTACTCCTTTCATTCCTGTTTTCTGCCTCACCTCAACTCGAATCTTCTCACCTCCATTTCTTACACCTACACCCCACCTTTACTCTGAATTTCTGCATTTTATTCAGGACTCTTGGAGCATATTCCTTTGCAAGAAATAGTTTTAGCTTTATTCTCCACAAAATGGTTTAATCCTAAGGATTGAGACCCTCTAATTTACTGACAGACACTGAAGTCTCTCTGCACTGTTTTTCCACACATAGCCCAGAGCTTACTTAAACACATAATTTAAGCACATTTTGCTTTATACAATACCTATGGTAACAGATCTTTTTCAGGTCCTCCATGTAGCTGTCACAAATTTTCTTCAGAGGATCCTGCCTAAGGGGACTGGTGTCCACAAGGTTTTCATTCCAAGAGCCATTCCAGGGTTCAACACACTCTTCTATACATTTTATAATTTCCTTGTCATGAGGAGAAGTGATCTGTGCTCCATTTTCCCAATAAACCTGATGGAAATTGAGGGAAAACAAGACACAATGTACAAAGATGATTAGCTTGATAAATTCATTTAACTATAGGATTCCACATAATTTCTGCTTCAAGTGATACAGAAAATTCAGCATCTGACTGACTTTAGTTTCAAAAGCCATTTGGAATCATTTAAAATGAACTTTTTAGTTCATTATTTCAGTTCTGTAATAATAAAGCCACTCAACAAACCAACCTGTTTTCCAAAAAAAAAAAGCTGATATTTAACTATTATGACTGAAATACCAGGGATGTGAGAAACCAAAGCTGAGCATTTACATCTGAATGTGTTGTACAAACTGTAACAAGAGAAAAATATCACCTTCTCCATGGCCTGGCATTCCTTTGGAAAAAGAAACACAACTTGTTTTCGAACCCAGAGCAGAACAGATAAGCAGAGTGCCAAGGTATGTGTTTTTCCATGGCTGAACAACTAATCTTTCAGCTGGGAACACTATCAACCCCTGAACTATGAAAAAAGCCTTTGCTGAAGAATTATTTAGATGCCAGTTCTCCCACAGTCTGCTGCTTGGCTGAGTTCACAGTGCAGACTTTCTGCTTAGATAATCTGGCACTGTTTCCTTGTCCAGTTTGTCACATTTGGTTCAAACTGTCCAGAACCTTCAGAAGCTGTTAATTCACAGAGGAGATTGTGAAAGATGAAACAGTTCTTGGGAAAGACTAGAAAAAAACCCACATTATCCTGACGGAAATGATACACACACATGAAAGCTTTTGACAAATGCAGCACCTGGAAAACTGATGTGGCTTTTTTCCTTATTCAATGCTCCAGCCAAGCAGAAGTCAAGGCTGGTGAAGGATTTTACAATCTGTTCCAGGGAAGGCAAGGGCAATACCATCACCTCCAGTAGCTCTCCGTGCACAGGACTGGCTTTCCCAACACTGTCATCACTCACTGATGTGTTACAAAGCTTCTGGAATGCCCAGCTTAAAGCTGAGAGTTTGGTTCAGATTCTTATAAAATGCAGATATTAAATACTTTATTACAATAGTGCATGAGCAGCACTTGCTGGTGTGGGTGGTTGTGCTGTCCCAAACTCACCAAGTGAAGCCACCCACGTCTCTAATACCCAGAAAAACACCCTGACAGGGAACAACACACAAGTTTTATCAATCAGCTTCTAAACTGTCCCCATCTTCAGCACACTCATCTACTGTGTGCACTAATCCACCTCAGTTCTAGCTTAGTTTTAAACTAATTTTTAGGTCTAAGAAGGGAACACAAACTGCTGAAGCATTTCTTCAGCTGTTGATTAGACTCCATGCAATGTCACAACAGATTTGTGCTCACCATACACAACCAACAGTCTTGTGTTCTCACTGCAGAAGAGTAACTCAGGTTATAGAAGGGGGAATTATTTAAAATAACTTCTCTCCTAATGTACATACACACTCCAGAAAAAGCCTCTTTATGAGTGGTAAGGCCCTGGCACAGGTTGGGCAGAGAAGCTGTGGCTGCCCCATCCCCAGAAGTGTTCAAGGCCAAGTTGGAGCAACCTGGTCTAGTGGGAGGTGTCCCTGCCCATGGCAGGGGTGAAATGAGATTATCTTCAAGGTCTTTTCCAACCCAAACCATCCTGTTGTTTCATGATGAGCCAAATGCACGCAGGCAATGCTGGAATTCCAGCTTCAAGCTTTACCTTGTATCCATTGTCCTCCTTCCTGTTGTGGGATGCTGTGATCATCACTCCAGCCACAGCTCCGAGCTGCTGCACAGCATAGGGCTACAAAGGAAACCCAGAAATGCCCATTTACCCAAGAGAACTGCCACAAATTACATCATATTATTAGCAGTTATGCAACAGGATGCCTCAGAAGGGGCTTTTGATGTTGCACCAGTTTATTCGAAAAATGTATAAGTGAAGCTCATCATTCTGTCTCCTGCAGCCAGTAACAGGAAGTTTGTCCTATTATGCTGCATAAAAACATTGCTCTTTTTATCAATTACATAAATGCAATCATTAACTGGCCAACTAAAGTCTATACTCAGATTATAAAAGCACTTTCAAGAAACAGGCTGAAGCAGAATGAAGGAATTCACCAAAAGGCTCATTGAAAAACAAATTACAGGTATTCCCAGCTAAAGAGCATCCAGGCATTTCAGTCCTCCCCTCAAAACAAGATCCACAGCACACCAGAAAAGCTTGTGGAGTGGAAACAAGGATTTAAAGTCCTGCAAAGAAAAGGTGCTGTGACTAGAAAAGAAAGCTCTGAGATACCACAAGTAGAGGCACAGAAGAATTCAGTGACACTGTTGTTACAGCCTCCTTGATGAGGAAAATATACCCAGCAGCCTCTTTTTCTGTTTAAATAACAATTTATGAAGAAAATTGCTAGTTCACATTTTAGTAAACTCCCACATGGAAGAGAAGGTGACTCACCACAAAGGGTGTAGGGACATAGGTAGAGAAGAAGTAGACAGGGACATCCTTAGCCAGCAGCACTGCTGCAGTGAGCTTGGCAAGCCTACCAACAGAAAAGGGAAATATTCAGTCAATCCAACTCCCCCCAGCAATCCAGAAGCCTGATGGCATTCCTGCCACCTCCAGTCCATTGTTTCTCAAATCCCTCCACTGCTTTTTGGCTCGTTCTTCAGTGCATCACCCAAATAAACCAGTGACACTCAACAAAGACACAGAACCTACTGGTGGGACACTTGGCCTTCACTGAAGGACAGAACCAACTTCCCAGGAAGTTTGAAGAATGACATGTCTACAACAGCAGCCATGGAAAATGTGCTGGAAAATCACTGGTCCCATTGGAAACACCCTTTTTGGGGAGGGTCAGTTGGATTTTAGCACTGCTGTCACTGTGTCAGCCCCAGGGTACAGAAGAAACATGTACTTGAGACCTGATCCTTGGAGAGGTGAAGCACAGCTCAGAATTCTGAGCTCTCAAAGGAATGCAATTCTTACAGTTCCCCATTTTTGAGCTGTGCATAAACCCTCACAACTTGGATTTGCAAACACAGTGTAAGAGGCGAGTTTAAACCTCTCATGCCAAGACTTGGAGGATAATGGGCCACACATATCCAAAGGCCCAGGGAAAAGCAGAGGCAGAATTCCTGGGAAAGGAAAAACTCTTGGAATAAGACAATCACTAGATTCTGTGCTCCATTATACCAAGAACTTTTGCATTCCTAAAACATTGAATGCTGACAAAAATAACGTAAAAAAGAAACAACTCTTAGTTACAACAATTAACTACAATAATTAACTACTCATTACCTAAATACTAATCAGCTGCTGGGTTGGCTTTTTGTAAGGAATGCCATTACCACATGTTTTTTGCTCCTGGAATGACAAGGAATTAAGATTCCTTATAGAATTCAAGAAGTTCCCTCCCCTTTTATTCCAAAGGGCACAATTTGACATCACTATAAAGTACATTTTTTGCATTCCAGGTCAAATATTCCCAAAGTGAAAATACACTGGGTTACAGGAAGCTGCAGGTGGAATTCTTCTCCCCCAAACAAGCTTAAATCAGGTGCAAAATACAAAAGAATGACAGTGTTAGAAGTGCATTAACACTTGGGGATGTCAAGCTAGATGTTAATACTGTGAGGTTACCTTCACATTCAAATTTTTCTCGAGGCATATCAACTTGTCAACATCTGCCTCATGTTCTTGTGCATTTAACCTGTAAATTCTTTGGAGTGACCAGCCTTACACTCCACATTTCTGGTAAACTGGTACCATAAAGAATTTAGTCCCAGCCTCTCTTCCCTACAATTTAAATGGATTTAGGGGAGGGGGAAGAGAGGGCCCAGTTCATCACAAAAAATGCTGATAGAACAGAAAGCATTCAAAGCCACAATTTCATTTCTAGTCTTGCAAATGTAATCAATACTCATACTTCTTACTGCTGCAGTTGCTGGTGACCTGACCTCGTGTGTCATATCCAACAACAAAGCCTCTCTGCTTAAAGTCTGAAAAATTCCTCTCAAGATACTTGTAGATCCCCTGGAAAGAAAAAAAAAAGGAAAAATAAGAATTAGCACCTAAACATTACAATTACAATTCATTTTTCACACAGAACGGATAATGTCAGGTAGGCAAAATACAGCTCAAAAACCTCAATGATGCTCCCAATGTAGAGTGATTTTTCCCCACAGTGTTCACTGCAAGAAAGCAACCAGAGAATCAGCTGTGGGAATAAGTCATAAAACAAGATATCCTCAGTCAGTAAACACTTGTTTTCAATTCATGCTGTGCTTTTATTTATTGAAATTATCATCTAAAAGACTCAATTGAGAAAAAAACATTTCTTGGAAGTCCATCAACTCAGCCAATACAAGGTTTGGGCCAGTCTAGTCTTTACCCTTGAGCTCACAGGACAAGTTAGACACATTTTCAACACTGTTTCTAAAGTGTTAGTCCTAACTCTGCCTTAAAATCGTGGAATGGCTTGCATTGGAAGGGACTTTTAAAGATCCTGTACTCCAGTTTCACTTTCCCTGTGGCCTTCACACCCATTCCTCTCCCAGTAAAACTCTCTGGAGATCCATCACAGCAACAGCCCAGAAAAAAAAGATGGAAGCACTATTGTTAATGGAACATTCCAGAGGCTACAGCTCCCTACAGTCAGAGAGCAGCACTGGGAACTTAACCCTAAAAATGCTGCCTCTCATGGGGTAGTTGCCTCTTGGTAACACAGGGGATGTTTTGTGCGAGAATTCAACAGATTTTTTTTCTCCCCCACCACCAGGATTTTGTACAATTCTTTGGGATGTTTTTATCTGGATCTGCCTTATCACCAACCTGCAGTCTCAGCTGGGATCCAGCCGAGCTCCATTTTTACTGGCTTTTGCCCTTTAGAATTGTTGAATTGTTTAGGTTGGAAAAGCCATATGTGATCAATTCCAACTGTTCCCCCAGTACTGCCAAGGCCACTACTAACCCATGTCCCCAAGTGCCACATCCACACACTTGTTTAATCCTCCACCACTGCCTGGGGCAGCTGTGCCAGGGCTGGACAACCCTTTCCATGAAGGAATTCTCAATATCCAACCTGAACCTCCCCTGGCACACCCTGAGGACATTTTGTCTCATCCTGTCCTCATTCCCTGGGAGCAGAGCCCACCTGGCTGCCCCCTCTTGTCAGGATGTTGCACAGAGCCAGAAGGTCCCCCCTGAGCCTCCTTTTCTCCAGGCTGAGCCTCCCCAGCTCCCTCAGCCGCTCCTGCTGATCCAGACCCTTCCCCAGCTCCATTTCCTTCCCTGGACTCTCACAGGATCTGCCTCAAAGCATGACCATGTGGACACTGGCACCTCTTTGCAGAACTATTTCACCTGCAGATGTTGAGGGATTCACAGAGAGAAAAAACCCTTCATTTTAAAGAGTAAAATTTCAAAAGAAATACAAATCTTTGAATAATGACAAGACTGGAGGCTGTGCTATGGCACAATCACCAGCACAAGCCCAACAGCCCAACAGGAAACTCCTTATGCAGAGGTGGTTTTGTCACTGTGGAGCCCAGTGACAGGTTTCTTACCCATTAATAAAAGCACCTGGATATTAATAAAAGCAGGACAGAAGCAACACTTGAGCAGGAAAATTAGGGCTTTACATGAAGGTTCTGTGCCTACAATTTTCAGGAGAGTCCAAAGCAGCTGCTGAATATTCTGCACCTTCCTGGATCTGACTTTCCATAATATGAGCATAATCAAATCAAGATCAAATGAAAAAACAATCATATCAAAGGAAAGACACAGCATGATTTAGAGTGTGACTTGACTACAGTTTCTTTGAATTGAAGGAAATGTTAATTATGCTCAAGTCTACCGTTTGACTGGCCATTTATCAGTCGCTGATAAAGACAAATAGAGACAAGGTTGCCCATTTTCAGACTAAGCTCAACAAAACTGTTCCTGCCGTCAGCTTCTCACACAAGAGTGCTCAAGCAAAGATTAAACCTCATGCAGTTTACTTCAAAAACAAAGTCTAATCCACTTCCCAGAGGCTGCTTTTCCCTACTTGATATCTGGCTTCAATAAACAGCTAAAAATAGCAGTCTCCAGAGCGAGTGGATGGACACAAATCCAGTTTGTTGCTCTCAAAACAGGGTCATTCCCATGAAACTGAGCTTGCACACACATTTCTCTGCCAAGCAAAGGGAAAAACTCCTCCCTTTCTGCCAAGAGTGTGGATCAGTCAGCAGCGCCACGCTCCCAGGAGCACAAAGGCACCATTAGCTCCAAACCCAACAGGCTGCACAGGTCAACAAGGGAAGGGACTCTTACAAACTTCCTCTGCACCAGCAGGAGGTTTACTCTGCTTCAAAGCAAGGTGGACTTGTTTAAAGCAACCCAGCTACTTTTAACCATTCCACCATGGGCAACAGAATGACAGTTTTTGAATTGTTTCCTTATTAATCTCTTCAGTTTGCTCCCACTGCATCCACAGAGACCACCTGGACCATAGCGGGGGGTTTTGTTCATACCATTACAGCATTTCTGGCACGTGAGTTTGGCAGCACCTTCTGGGTATAAATCAACTGAAACAGCCCCTCAAAAGAATCTGAAACAGGGCTGAGGGAAGTGAGGAGTCTCCCTCCAGTGTACCCTCCGTGGCAGTAATACCAGTTACGACTCCACAGCTGCCTCTGTGTCCAGATCTTTAACTCCACATTCCAGCTCTTCTGCACCAGCATCAAGCAGAGTCTGATCTCCGGCAGAGGAGCAGGAATTAGGACTGAAGCCTTCCTGGACAGAATTCTACCCCTCAAGCACAACATCAGACTCTCCCCAACAAGACTAACACACAACTATCAAAACAGCAGCATCATGGTTTAATCCCAGGCAAGAGCCTTGTCCCAGCTCCAAGATCTCCCTGTCTACTCAAATCAAGAAGTCCATCTCAAAACACTCCAAACTTCAAAGGCCTAGTCCCCAGAAAGATCACCTGACAATGTTCTCTTGGGAAAAAAAAAATCAGTAATGGTATCTGTAACCCAAGTATACAAATATTAAATCACAGACAAACCAGGAATCGCCAATACCTCTGATCCAACATGTTACACCAGATTTGCAGTTTGAGACCTTTAAGTTCCTATCTCAAATTACCTTCTCCGCTTAAAGAAGTGCAAGGCACTGCAGACAGAGCTACAGGAACACCAGGACACCTGAACAACTATACAACCCAGCTGACGGGAAGCAAAACCAATGATAACGGAAAGATTCCCCAGAAGCTGAACAATTCCCAATACAGACCTTCACAGTCAGCCTACATTTGCTTTTTCATCTTAATTCTTCTCCCCTTGCTTAGTCAAACTTACTATTTTCATGTGGTCATTTGCAGGAAAGAAAAGGTCTGTTTGGGGGTGGTTTTGCTTTTTGGGTTTCCATTGTTTTTTCATTTAGCTTTTTAAAATATGACAGCTAATGATGTCCAACTACAGAGCACTGTAACAGACCAACTTCTGGCCCAATTCCAGTGGAAGTGATTACATTCTGCCTTCTGGAACATCAAGTTAAACCTTTTCAAGCTACTTAATTCCCTTCCAGCACTAAACACTTCACACCACCACACTTTGTTGAAGAGCTGCTGCGTTCCAGGCTCCGCTTGTGCTTCAGTGGGATCCAACTCTTCCTGTGGAGCCCCAGCTGCCTCTCCCCACATGTGTTCAGCTCACCTGTGTGGACTGGATGACGGTGAGGTCGTTGATGTAGCAGAATCCTGCGCCCATGGCCGAGCGCAGCCCGGCGGTGCCGAAGCTCAGCCGGCAGCACAGCCGATCCCGGAGCTCCTTGTGCTTCCCATCCTGTAACAAGCTTTCAATCTGTTCCTTTGTTTTTTGGTTCTGCAAAAGAGGAGTTAGGTCTGCATTTAGTGCTTGAAATCAGGACCTGAACTATATATGACTGGTGGGTTTAAGTAATTCCAAGTGCAAGGTCTTGTCCTATAAATGCCTGTCCACCAACTGGCCCTCATTCCAACTCACTTTTATCATGTTCTCTTTCCCACACCATCCTATTTATAAGGGATTCCAGAGCTCTTGCTGCCATTGACACTGATGTGTTTGCCTGGTCATTTACGCACCTTCCAGCTACACAAAGCCTGGAAGTGGGGAGCACACAGACTTTGGAACTGGTTTTTCCAAGGCAGGTAACACGATCCAATGTTTGGTCTGTGCTGCTGGAAGACAGACAAAAATCCCAGCTTCAAAGCAGTGTTTCCTTCCTCCCCACCCACGGGAAAGGGCTGTAAAGAGGCATAGTAAAATCATGGAACCACAGGATGGCTTGGGCTGGGAGGGAACTCAAGGATCATTTATTTCCACCCCCTGCCATGGGCAGGAGCACCTTCCACTCGACCAGGTTGTTCCAAGCCTCATCCAGCTCTACACAAAGTGTGTCATGTAACAGGCTGGATTCTTATCCAGAGCAATCCTTCCGCTCAGTCAGGCTTTTCCTAAACTTCTGTCACAGCTAAAAACTTCCAAGTAAACAAGCTGCATGTTGCACACACTCCCAACTCTTTGTGCTACAGTTATTCAACTAATACGGAATTCACTTGGTCACCAAGAAACTCACACCCAGTTTGGACCGGACACTTCCCAGACCCCATAAACACAGTGAAGAAGGAAGCAATGGAAACACAGCTGGAGAAAAGAGTGACTCCAGAAGTATAAAACACAGCTCAGGTGGCCCAAGTGCTTCTCCAAAGCAGGGTCCCAGGGAAGAGTTAAAGAAGGCAAATGGAATCTGCAGGGCAGGGGTGAAGAACCCCTGACATTTGAAGTAGAGGTCAGGCAGCTCGAGCAGCACTGGGAAACAGCTCTGCACAGGAACAGGGAGCTTCTTCAGGAAGAGGGGGGAAACACTGGGCAAAGCACAAAGACAGAAGCTGCACACACTCACCAGGAGAAAAAGCACTCAGTAAAGCTCACTGAAAAATCTGAAATTATTTCTGCAGCCTGCTAACACTAGACAAGGGAATTGAAGATAAATTTTCACTCCTTTGTGCCTTACAATAAAAGGGATTATTGTCCATGCTCTTGGATGGCTCAGCAACCAAGGCAAAACACTGTTCACAACACAGATAAAACCAGGCCTAAAAAGAAACCAAAACAATGGGGCACAACAAATATTAAACTGCAGAAGGGGAAGTTTCTCTTTTAGCTGCTCATAGGCAGCCAACCAGAAAACAAATGACTAACCTCAAAAGAGTCTAAGTAATGAAAACCCTCATTTCACATTATCACAGTGCATGGTTCTGCTTTCAAATAAGGTTATTAAATTACACAGCATCTTTGATAGATTTTTAGGATGCGCTGTATTGCTTCCCTGCAGAAAACAGAATAAAAAATGTACATTCTGTAGTTTATGGAGCTTGGCAAAATTGAGCAAAGACTCCCCTGAAGCAACAGCACCAACATTTATTTTACAAATAGATTAAAAAGCATTTCTGATTGAAGCTACTTTATTTATTTCCAAAGGAATAAAAATGAGACAGCCAAAATAGCACACAAAAACATTTTAATTTGCTCCAGTCACACTCAAGTTAAGGTAAAGTTTGACAAAAAGAAAAGGAGAGAAAAAAAATTAAGTTACAAGTGCAAATATCCAATCTTTCCACAGACATTTGAAACTCCTGGGCCAACAGAAAAAGGGGATTTTACAAGATTTGGTATAAATTCAGGTATGTTGATGATCAGTCTCGCGCTCTGGGTCACACTTTTAGCAGCATTAGAAGCCTGACCTCCAGAGAGCCCTTATCCCAACCTGGCACAATCCTTACTGCTTTTATTCTTTTCAGCTTATTTTTATTCCAGGTTGGAGCTTCAGAGCCCTCTGGCTTAGTTTCTTGCAACACCCTGCCTGAGTATGAGCAGCATTTACTACCCTGACCTGGGAATTCCAAAACAGCTTCCACTGCTGACATTTAACCAGATTACAAATCCTAAAAAACCCCAGGATTTTTTGCTGGTTTGCTTTGCAGTTATTAAATCAAGTCATACAACTGAATGTCCCACTGTGGCTTTTATTTTCATTTACGTTCATTCATTTATTTATGTTCATTTTTCCAGGTGCAAGAGTTGATAGAATCATTTAGGTTGGAAGAGCCCTCCAAGGTGATGGAGTCCAACCATGGACAACCAAGGCCACCACCATCCCAGGTCTCCAAGTGCCACATCCACATGGTTTTTAAATCCCTCCAGGGATAGGGACTCCATGACCACCCTGGGCAGGACAACCCTACCTAGAAAGAAATTTTCCCGATATCCAACCTAAACCTCCTCTGGCACAACTTGGGGCCGTCTCCTCTTGTCCTGTCACCTGTTCACTGGATAAGCACATGAAGTTTCTTAGAGATGTTAGACTCCAGTCCTTGGATGACTTTTAATATCCTTAATGTAAAAAAAAAAAGAACATAAAACTGTGCAAATCTTCCTGTCTTAAGCAAAAATACACTAGGCTGTTTGATACAAAAATAGTCATTCCTTAAAAAAGCAACACTCTGAGATATCCCTGCACCCCCAGTGGCTCTAGCAAAGCAATTTAAATTCTCATGGATTGAGTGGTCCAAGAGTAAACAGGTTTTAGGGAGAGACAGACCCTTCAAAGCCTTGAAGGCTCACACTGCTACTGGTTATCCAAAGATTTTTTTACTGGTGGAAAAAGCATCTGGCAGAGAGCAGTGCCCTTGGAGTGCACAGGGACCAAGTACCCAAAAGGAAAGAGAGGAGGGAAAAGGGAAGCACTGGGGTGCAGACACACATCCCACATCTCTGCTGTCAGACAGCTTCCCAGGAACCTGAGAGCAGCCCCCACAGCACAGGGATCCACCTCCTGCACACACATATAGTGAATATACATGAATACACATGTCAACATAAGTATTTCTAAGGATGTATATTTCTACATAGATTGATAAACTTACATATATTTCTATATATTGATATCAGTATGTCTATATATATGTATAAATATCTATAAGTATCTACAGGTAACTACAGGCTTCTAACTATAAAACATGTAAATATGAGTACTACTGTATATTACAGTATAAATATGAGTGCTACCATATATTATACTATAAATACAAGCATTACCATATATTCCTGTATAACCATATAACTATGAGCACTACCGTATATTACTGTATAAATGTGCACTACTGTATATTAAATTACCATATAATAATTCTGTATATTAAAGTACTGTATATTACCATATAAATATGTACTTATAATATAAATATGTATAATTCCTGTATAAATGTGTATAATAATTACCATATATTACTGTATAAATATGTATAGTAATTACTGTATATTACCATGTAAATATGCATAAGGACTACTATACATCATGAGAACTAGCATATATTACCATATAAATACTTACATGTTGATATGTGTATTTTTAGAATTCTATATTCTAAATACGTAAGCATCTACAGGTAACTACAGGTGTTTAACTATAAATGTATATAAATGTACTTGTAAGTATGCAAAGAAATACACATCTAAATATACAAATGAATTTATAAATATAACTACTGTATAAATATGTGAAATAATATATAAATTTATAAAATGTTATAAATACCATAAACCTATATAACAAATACCATAAACCTATATAACAAATACCATAAACCTATATAACAAATACCATAAACCTATATTTATATTTTATATATGTATCACAGAATTTTCTGAGTTGGAAGGGACCCCACAACGATCACCGAGTCCAACCCCTGGCCCTGCACAGCAACATCCCCAAGAATCACACCATGGGCCTGAGAGGATTAAATGCAAATAAAAACCAAAAATACAGAAGAATACATAAAATATAAATATATAGAAAAATGAAACTTAAACATAGATAAAATATCTATATAAAAGGCCAGTGGGAGAACAAGGCAGCAATCAGGAGCCAACAGATCTGTTCCTCCTGCTCCCAGAGCAGAAGGTGTCGTGCCCTTGCCCAAGCAGGTGGTGGCAGATAAGGGGACAGTGGCAGAAAGGCCCTGGGAGGAGCTCATGGTACCTGAACAGGCACTGCTGGGGCCAGAAAAAGGGCAGGGAGGGAAAGAGGTGCCTGTGCTGGGGTTTGGACTCGACCCGAGTTTGTGGTTCTGACAATTCCTCCTCCCTGGGCATAGCCTGTGCTCCCTGGATTCCACTTTGTGTCCCTGCTGCTCCATCCCCAGCCCTGGATTCTGCCCCCCAGCAGCAGCTCTGCCCTCACTGTCCGATTCCCAGCCTGGCGTACCCCCAACATGCTGTGAGTGCCCTCACACACCTCAGCCCACCATTTCAAGATGTAAATCAGCAAAACAGTCCTAATTTTTCAGGAGCTTTTGAGGCCATTCAACACCTGGAAGAGCAACCAGACCCCAGGCAGTATTTTCCTAAACCACTCCAGCAGAATTGCACTCACATAAGCACCACAAAGAGACCGTTCTTCAGGTTTTTTCTCTAAAATTATTCCACTAATCCATATAGAAGCCATGTCTGAAAAGTTAGCTCTACCTCCTCATAAAATACCTTTTTACAAGAGACCTGTGCTCTCCAGTTCTCAGACAGGAACTCTACAACACCTGTTTCAGTGGTGCTCTGGAGTTAAAGTTTGAACTAGCAATTAAGGTTTTTATAAAGGAAGGGGGATGAGCCTGCTGGCAATGTGAGACAGACTTTAAACAACTGCTTACAAAAATTTACTGCTAGAATCAGAACCTGCAGGAAGGAGACCAATGGACCAGTTGAGACTGAGACACCAACACATTTCAGAAAGTTTTATTAGACAAAATAATATCTATGGTCTCTACCAAATTCAGTGCTCCCACATTTTCAGACTTCCATTTGCCTACTGAGGCAGAATCACATTCTTTTTGTAGCTCTTCAGGGTACAAAACTAGAAACAAGCGGAGAATTAAAGACAAAGGCATCAGCTGAGTGTTTCTTACAGGTTCTTTCACTCTCCATCATGCTAATCTGTACTTACTGCCAGAGTTCATTTTCACAGCTAATACCCTGTCAAAATAAGTGGCAATTCACTACTCACAGCTAATCATTTTTTATTTTGCAGACAGTCTTTGCATGTGTAGCCTGGGAGAACGGAAAAGTGGTCTCAAGTTTGCTTAGAATTCAGCAAATTTGACAGCCACAAATTAAGGGCTTCAAGCTTGGCCAGACTTTGCTCTTTAGGCAGCAATTGTTTTAAGCTTTATTTCCAAATCAAATCAGGCTTTATCCCTCAGAACACAAAGTATCTGTAGGAATTCCTAGTGGAGACAAACAGAACATTATTCATGGCATAGCTAATTACCTTAATTACACAACCAAGGCCAGCAGAGGCACCTGCACCCAGTTCTCATTTATAATTTCACTTAAATTGTAGGTTCTCATTTCTTGTTAAGCAAGAAATGCTTGTTTTCTAGTAAGGAACCTCACCACCATTTTTATGAGAAAATCAGTTAAGTAATGCACCACCTCTTATCTTGGCCCAACACAGAACAAGACACAAAAAGCCTCTTGAAACTTCTTTTTTTACACACATTTCCACACTTTTTAACTAAACTAGACTGAAACTCAGTATACAAAGGAAGTCTAATGCTCAATTTATTTTCATACTTAAAGTCAGTGTGGAAAGAGCCCAGGATGCCCTTTGCTGCCTCCACAGTAACACTGGCAGTGTATTTATCAACCAATATAGACAACAACACAACCAAGTGCAAGCTCCAAGTCTGTCCTGATGGATTTCGGGGAGTTTAATGGCTTAGAACAGGTACTAAAGCACAAAACTTGTGTTATTTCACAGCTCACCCCATTCCAAGTTGCTCCCAGGAATGTTGGTTGTACCAAGAGGTTTCTGCTCCAGTCTACCCAAAATCAGCTATTTCAATAATGCATTATTTTATCTTCTGTTTTAGCATTAGAACTTGCAGTGCACACACGTACTTAGAATTAATTTTTCGGGGCCAATTCCTAGACTTTATTTTCCCATTTTTATTCTTAAAAATTCAATTAAAACTCTTATTAAGAAATAATCACACTTGAAGTCAAGTGTAACTAGAGAAAGTTACTGGTCTCCATTTATCAAGTCCATATCCTCTTAAAAGGCATCTCAAAAGCCACAAAAATTAAGAGAACACTGAGGGACACTCCAAAAGCACTTCAAAAACCAACTAAACTACTGTATTAGCAAGGAATAAGCTCTCCAAGCTACACCCGAGACAATGACACTGAGGCTACAAAATAAAGTAAAATTGAGTCAAATGAGTCCAGTAAAATAAAATGCGAGTGGCACAAACAGCTCCTGAGGAACCCATTCCAGCTTTTCCTCCCATGGGATTTTCCAAGAGCGCCTTGGCGAGAGCCAAAGCGTCCCCTTCTCCCACATCCATCCACCACCCCCAGGAGCAGCCTGGGTACAAAGACTACAAACCAGACTCATTTAGGAGACTGGAAAGTACAAAAGGAAAACCAGTAAAGGGAATTAACGGGATAAAAAGTCGAACAATGACTAATTGTTCACACAGTTTACCAAAGAGGACAGAACAAAAGGCGGGTGCCTCTAAGATAAAAGCAAAAGCACAGCAATTAAGGAGAGGGAGTGGGAAAGGAGGGAGAGTGGCAGGAGCAATAATGAAGATGCAAGATGCTGGTGAGAGGGGGAGGAAAGCAGAAGGACCATCACACGGGCAGGTTCCCTCCACCCACCATCAGTACACCCACACCACACAGGATGACGAGCACAGCTCTGACAATTAATTACAGCAAGCAGTTTTCAATTAAGATAGAGGACAAAAGCCTCCCACAGCTGTGGATGTGGTGCATAGATTTTCCCTTGATCAGAAGCAGCAAAACCCCCCGAGGCTGGGCAGGGAGGGAAGCACAGGCAGCTCCTCACCAAGTTTGATAAGCAATGAATCTCCAAGGCCTCATTTTCTAAGAAATTCCAGGGCATTGGACCAACAACCCTCCTCATGCCCTATTTCCTGGCTTCCCCTTGCCTTCCCATCCAAAAACACCTTCACCTGGTTTGTTTACACCCTCTCTGGGTGACTGAGTTGTCAAATCTCCCAGGAGCTCTCTTGGAAATGTCTTTTAAGTCGTTCCAAGTTCCTTTAGAAAAGGTAATGATTATCACCTAGGGAAGCAGGGCAAACAGGTGCACTAAAACTGATTGCAGTTCATATTTTATTGCTTAATTAGGGCCTTAGAAGGAGCTCTAGAAGCGCTGATATTTCACTGTTCCTGGTTTTAATCAAAACGTTTTTTCCCCCGGTGTAACTTCTCCTACTTTATAGGAAAAACAACAAACAGTTAAAAAACCCAAACAAAAACCTTTGAAGATACTAACCAGAAGTCACCCAAGAAAAATATTTGCTGAAGCTCAAGCTGTGTATTATCAGCAATGCCATTTCCCTTTTCCACTCTTTCCCTGCCACTATTCCCGGATATTTTTTCACAGCAGCAGCTCTAAGAACAGAATGTGCAGATGGCAACTGTTAATTCCTGCAAAACCAGAGGGGAGAGCATATTTCCAAGCAGCACAGAGCTCATCCACGAGCCATCAGGTGGGGTTTGCTTGCAGCCCTCCTGCTTTGACCCTGACAGGAGCAAATTAAAGGGGAAACGCGACAAATATATGGGCAATCACTGTCATTAAAGAAACAGGATTTTCCAAAAAGAAAGAAAAAAAAAAGCCAAGAGATAGAAACCGAAAAATAAAGAGATGACAGGAGATAAAAACCTAAAAAAAATTAGAAAAAATAAGTCAACCCCCTAAACCACTCTTTAGTTTACTCTCTCCCATCTCCAAGGTATTTTTTAACACACAGACCATGATGGTTGGACAAACCAGCTGCAAAAAAACACACCAAAATAACCCTTTCAATACTGAGATAAGTCAAATAACTTCCAACACCACTCTGTTTTCACTGCTTTTATGGTTTAATTCGAATTAATCAAGCCTGCAGCACTCTGACACCGTGTTGGAGCTAGAAAAGGGACATGCCAGGATTTGGACACTCCATGGGCTATTCGTTTCCAGGGGAAAGGGGTTAAATTCGGGAAGCGCAGGAAAATGGGATGCTGCTGTTCGGGAGATGATGCCACCCTGGCACCCAGTTCCACGTTGTTCCTTAGGGATAAGCCATCCCTGCCCAGGCACAGCCCCGCGGTGGCCGCAGCATCACCTTTCCCGTCTCCCAGGTGAGCAATTCCACAGGCACGATGCAGAGGGGGTTCTTTTCCCAAGGGCAGCGAAGAGAGGAGGGACCAACCCGCATCCGCAGGGATGGGATGGGATGGGGAGGGGGTACCCCATGGCGCAGCACCCCTGGCAGGGGGGAAGCCCCTCGGGGGTAAAGGGGGTGGGTTTTGGGGGCTGTTTTTTTGCCCTGGTCACCCACCTTGTCCCAGCTCAGCCACTGCCACACCGCCTTGTCTAGCTGCGCGTCCCCGGTGCTGCGGGCCACCAGCACGTTGGAGTTCACGTCCCCGGGGGCTCCGCAGTCGCCCATGGTCGAGGAGGAGGATGAAAAGGAGGAGCCTCTCCTTCACTCGGTCAGGCCCGCACGGCCCCGCGCATCGCCCGAGGGAGAGGAGAATACCCCCAGAAAGGAAAGGAGCACTAGGGAGTGGGGAGAATCCCCCCTGGGCCGGTTTTTATCCGCGATTAACGGGGAGCGCCCGCCCCCTTCGCCCTCCTCCTCCTCCTCCTACCGGCCCCGCCCCGGAGCCACCGCCCCACCGCGGAGCATGATGGGAAATGTAGTCCGAGCGCAGCAGAAAAGCCGCGCGGTCAAAACGGTGTCTGCCGCGGAGAAACTACAACTCCCAGCGGCCCCCGCGCCGCGCGGCGCCTCCGGGAACGGAGACGGAGACAGGACAGAGGGACCGCGGGTTCGAGTCCCGCGTCTTTCCTGATGGGGCACACAAGCCCCTGTGTCTCTCGCTGCCCCACTGAGCGGGCAATGCCAGAGGCATGGGTGGTGGACCCGAAAGAAAGCTAAAACCCTCCCCGGTTGTGCCCATCGGGCTGCCCAGAGCATCATCTGTTCCCTCTGAGAGGATAACGGGCATGGCGCTGCCCCGCGGGATGAGCTCCGTGCTCAGAAGCGCTTCCAGATGGAATTCAGTAAGAATTTCATTGCCAGTAGGAAGAAAACCATAACCCCCATCTGGCTGCATCAGCTCTAATTTGGTTGCCTGGCCGTGAGCAGCACGGTTGAGTGACCATATCCTGCTTAGTATCCTCATCGTGCTGAGCGTCCTCATCCCACAGAGCATCCTCATCCACAGAGCATCCTCATCCCACAGAGCATCCTCACCCTGCCTCACATCATCGCAGCAGTTGCCATGGTGACAACAGGCACTGCAGAGGGATAGAATCATGGAATCACGGAACGGTTTGGGTTGGAAAAGAACTTAAAGATCTTCTCATCTCACCCCCTGCCATGGGTAGAGACATCTTCCACTAGCCCAGGTTGCTCCAAGACCTGCCCAGCCTGACCTTGGGCACTTCCAAGGGATGGGGCAGCCACAGCTTCTTTGCCCAATCTGTGCCAGGGCCTGCCCACCCTCCCAGCCAGGAATTCCTTTCCTATATCCCACCTAACCCTGCCCTCCGGCAGTGGGAAGCCATTCCCTGTGTCCTGTCCCTCCATCCCTTGTCCCAAGTCCCTCTCCAGCTCTCCTGAAGCCTCTTTAGGCACTGGAAGGGTCTCTCAGGTCTCCCTGGAGCCTTCTCTTCTCCAGCTGAACCCCACCCCAGCTCTCCCAGGCTGCCTCCAGAGCAGAGGGGCTTCAGCCCTCAGAGCATCTCCGTGGCCTCCTCTGGACCTGCTCTAACAGGTCCTTTCTGTGCTGAGGACTCCAGAGCTGGAAAGAGCACTCCGGAGGGATTTGAAACTTTGGGAAGATGAGCAGAGGGCTGTGGGACTGCTATCATGGAAGTGTTTTGGATACCTGGAGCATAGCAAACTGTTGGAAACTGTAAACATAAAAGGGAATGATCCATCCTAGTTTAGAAAGCTCAGTATAACATCTCTCGCCTTTAAAGTTCTCAGGTCCGTGCCCTGAGGGAAACTCTCTCCTGGCTGCACACACTGACAAACCCTCCAGTTCAGAGGTCTGGCGGAGTGTGGGGGAATAAACCTTTTGATTGGTCTGCTACAGTAAATTACTGATAGAAGTCAACAGAAGACAAAGATAAGAAGAAGGAAGTAGGTCACCATAAATCAGGACTTTCTCTTAAGTCCTCTTCTATCCTTTTTTCTGGTAAAGAGAAGGGGAAGAGTCCAGATACAGACAGAGTGAGGAAATCAGGTGTAATAATTCCTTCTTGTACACCTGGTAGCATCTGCAGCAGCACTGACTCCACCCTGAGTACCGCAGTCCAATGAAAATGTCCGTGGCATGTTTCTCCAGATCTCAGTGTCTTTGCTGCTCTTTCCTCCTCCTTTGTGTTTTGTCTTCAAGGAGAGAAGGCCAGAGCCCAGGATAACAGGAGCTCCAGCCCATAAAACTTTAATTTACCCCCCAAAGAGGATAATGGCTGTGTTAAACACCTGTCCAAAGAGCATTTCCTCCAAAAAGTTTGGAAAGCCCATAAGAGATCTTTTTAAAATGAAACTCCATACTTCAAATCCTTCAATTCCTACCCCCACTTTTATTGTTTTTTATCTTTCCCTAATGAAAGCTCTAAAATATCCTGAATGACGGAGGGTTTTTTACCATCTGAGCATCTTTCTGTCCATGAAACTTTGAACCCCATGAAGTGGTTTCCCTCTGGGCACTTACCCTGCTTTTTCAGTGCTCAGCTACAGAACCATGATTAAAAGCAGGATTTTCCCTTTGGATACCTAGATGGGAGAATTATCCTTCCCTTGAATGTCAGCACTCCTCCTTGATTATTTCCCTGGAAAACAGGCAAAGCAGCCTTGCAGAGGATAAAAGTCCTGAGCAGTTCCTTCTTTACCAGGAATAACAGCAGTGTGGAGGCTTTGAGACTTCTTAGGATCTCACCAGTGCCTCCCATGTTGGGAAGTGGTGACTAGCTTCCAAACCTCTCCCTGTGAGAAGGCTTTGGATAGTTATCTCCAAGGCAACACTGATTTCAAACAGCCTGAACAACTCCAGAGCAGGGCAATCATGTAAATAGATTATGTTGATACAGCTCAGATCACACTGATGGAGATTTTCTGTGTTGGCTGGAAGGAAACACTGACCTCGTGGGAGATGGCAACTAAGTCCAGTGTATTTGAGGGTTAATCAGCCTCCAGAAGAATTTTCAAAGCTGATTATCTTGCTCCAGGAAAGTTAAACCATGTCCCATCTGGGCTGTGCTGTGACCCAGCACAACACGACTCTCCCAGGCACAGCGGAGGGACTCCAGGGCCTCCCCACACTCAAACATCTCCTTCCATCTATTGCTACCAACAAAATTTCCAGTCCTCACAGTCGTGGAAGAAAGCCAGGAAATAGGAACTTAATCTGTGAGTGAAGGAAAGCCAACATTTCTGATTTTTCACACCTGTGCGACGCTTCGCCTGATTGAGGCACAGTGAGCTCGCAGCAAACTGAGCAGCAGTAAACATCCTAGAGAGGGAAAACCATGGGAGAGGCCACCCTGCCAGCGATGGATACCAGCCAGGCTGGGAGAAGAAGGGCTGCCAGGCTGCTGGGAGCTGCCAGGGCCAGCAGGGACTGTGGCAGGGCTCAGCTGGAGGGAATGACTTCTCCAGAGCCAAAAGGAGTGTGAGCACCCACTCAGGGCTGTGTGTGACTGCGCGTGGGCATTGCTCCAGATTCCAGGAAAAAGCCTTGCTCTACATGTGATGGGATGAAACCCAGAGTTTCCTATTTGGCTGAATCACCTCATTCTAGTTCCACTCCCCTGCCATGGGCAGGGACAGCTCCCACTAAACCAGGTTGCTCCAACCTGGCCTGGAACATTTCCAGGGATGGGGCAGCCACAGCTTCTCTGGGCAAAGAACTTCCTCCTCATATCTAATCTAAACAAATTCTCTGTCAGTTTGAAGCCATCCCCCCTTGTCCTGTAACTCCAGCACCTTGCAAATAGTCTCCATCCATCTTTCTTATAGCTCCTTCAGGTACTGGAAGGCGTAATCAGGTCTCCAGGATGAACAACCCCAGCTCTCTCAGCCTTTCTCCCAGCAGAGCTGCTCCATGCCTCTGATCATCTTGGACTCACTGCAGCACTCCATGTCCTTCCTGTGCTGGTCCCAGGGCTAGAGGCAGCTCTGCAGGTGGGGTCTCACCTGTGGAGGGCAGAGGGGCAGAACCCTCACCTTCCCTGCTGCCCACACTGTGGGATCAGCCCACAAGGGCTGAGTCTCATCCCATCAGCACCCTCAGGGATCTGGTTCCAGAGGCAAATCCTCACCCACAACGAGTGGGACCAGCCCTGTGATGGCAGAGCTGCTGCAGAGCCCAGGCAGTGCAGCGTTGCCATGGCGATTTTGCCATGTGTAGTTTATCCCACATCCCCCACAGACAGCCCAGGGCTCCCATGGTATTCCAGGCTGGTTTTCTGCTCCCAGTTTCTGAAGTGAGCCCAGGGTTATGAAGGATGAACCCAGAGCATCCTCCCAGACCGTAGCTGAGCTGGCAGGCTCTGTGCATGCCCTGCAGCACATTTTCTCATTGATTATTTATGTCTCCTGAACTCCCTGCTTGTTCTCTTGGGCCTCTTGGGTTACCTGGTAATGACACAGCAACTCCCATCCTTTCCCTTCCCTCTCACATGGCCAGGAATGCTCCAGGCCAGGAGCAAGGACATCCCTCCAGCTGACAGTGCTGCCACCAAAGGGGAGGCACCGGTGCCTTTTGGGGCTGAAATGGTGTTTTTTAATCAGATCCAGGGTCACAACAGGTGAAGGGCTTTGTCCTGAAGGAGCACAGGCGCTCTGCAGGCAGAGCAAGAAGATAGGGCACAGGCTGCCAGGTGGGAAGAATGCGGCAGGGACCACTGGCATTAGGAAATGGCTTTCGGAGATGGCTTCTGAAATTTTCCATCTGCCCTTGGCAGCTTTGGGAAGGCTTGATCCTGCACCCTCTGGCACTGCCGATGCACTCCTTGGCTTTCAGAGCACAACACCCTAAATAGGCTTTAAAAGCAGTTTGTAACATGTTTGTAACATACTCTCCACTGGAGACACCTCTGCTCTCATCCCAAAGGGAGGGCAGGAACAGCTTCCCTCACTGTTCCCACAGTCTCAGCTCTCCAGCTCATGGGCCCCACTGCAGTGGTCAAATGCAGATAGTGGGATCTTTCCTAAGGTTGGAGCCCAAACCACTCCACAGTTCCAATTCTGCCCGTGAGCACCCAGCCAAGGCAACAGCCCCAAGCCAGCAAGCAGAGGGGAGCTTGGGCTTATCACCCTTTCCCACCGTAATCCCTTTGGAGCAGGCACTGATCCAGTTTGCCACATCCTCCTTGGGGCATGAGCTCCTTCCAAGGTCCCTGGGGGGAATTTCAGCACCTCCTGTTCACCCTCAGGACCCCGAGGAAGCTGCTTTGGTCACCAGGCCCCTCATTTATCAATGTCTGTCCTTTACGAACCAGAAACCAAACACAGACCTGGTTATTTTTAGTCCTCCCCTCTGGGTATTAAATACCCCCTGAGCATGCTCTGTAGGAACATCCACCTGCAGAAAGGAGATGTGATGGACCCCTTTTTTCTGGACTTTTCACCCCAGCTCATCCCAAAGTGTGTTGTGGGCAATGGAGAAATTTTGTCCTGGAAAGGTCTGAATGCTGCATTTTTTTCATGGAAGGGGAAAAAAAAAAAAAAGCTTGTAAAATGAATTCTGCGGGTTAGGCAGGAGCAGGAACTGTGTCCAGCATCACTGGATGAAGAGCTGGGAAGCGGCAAACATCATTCGTGCCTCAGGGAAGAGGGACGTGTCAGGGGTGGAGTTTGTGCTGCGCATCCTCTGGAGAAGAGCAGGGAGGACCCAGTGCTCTCTCTGCCGCCGCAGGGATGATCCGGGCTGGTGGAGGGGCTGGAGGGAACAACCTCCGACTGACAGAAAATAGACAGGGGCAAAATAAACAATTTTCAAGCCTGAACATATTTGATTTGGTTTCTCACATCTTTATCTAAAGGAGCTGATAGTGGCTTGTGGACTCGGAAAACAGAGGAAAAGTGCCACAACAGACTGGGTGACTGAGTCTGTGTGGCAATTCCTGCAGATCTTCTGAATGGGTCAGGTTCTTTGGTTTAAGGCACTTTCGTTTCTCTTGTCCTCACTGCAATGTGGAAGATGTATGTCTGACAGCCCTTTGCTGCAGTACAGGTGTGATAAATATAGGACTTAACTTGTGTCAAAAACGTAACAAGAATTCTGTGTAGCTTGATGCAGTAAAGATTTAGCAACAAAATGTCTATGAGCTTATCAAATGATGCATAAAAAGTAGAAAAAGAAAAAAACTAAAGTTAAGCAGCCTTTTGAAGTAAAATAAATACAGTGCAGACCAAAGATAATCCAAGAATACCTAAATACAATGGAGAAGTAAACCCAATCAAGATAAGGAAGAAACACCTCAAAACAACAGATAAGGCTTAACTAACAAGATTGTGTCTAGTTAAATTTTAAGTTAAGAATCACACCAAAGAAGAACCCAGCCCCCACGACCACAGAGAAGCAACAGGAAGAATCAGATGAAAGGATCTCAACGCAGAGAAAGAAGAAAATCTTTTATTGAAACTGGTTAAAAATAAACATGCTTTGACTGTATAAAAAAGGAGCCTGCAAGCTCAAATGGGTGTCACTGATGGAGCAGACTCCCAGTGCACCCACTGCCGCACTGTTTACTCTATAGCTTTCATTACTCATAAAATTAAACTACCCTTTATACCAAATGGTTGACTATTTGGTTGTCCGTTTATAACAATACTAGTTTAGATGAAAGTATATCCTGCATCATTCACTGTGTCTTTCAAACTTATGGCATTTATTCAATTTAAAGCCAAATATTTTTTTGGAAATGCAAAAATAAATCATTTGATCTGTTTAAGAATGAGATCCCCATTTAAAACACAATCATGCAGGTCTGGCAAAGTGTCTGCACTGTAATTCCGTTTTCCTGTTTCATCTGTTCCAAGAGCTCATCTTTTTGTTGTACTGAGCTCCCTCCATCATGAAAACCATACACGAGCTTTCCTTGTCATTTCAGTCCCTTCTATTTCCATATGGGAAACACAGGGTGTTTGAGATTTGTAACCTCATTTATGATACCAGCTCACAAGTTACCTAGTTTTCACTTTTAGCTGTTTGTAACGAGGTGAAGTATTAGCCTACAGTGTGATTTAAACCTAGAAACATTATTTCACTAAATAAAACCAATAAGCAAACTCACACTTGCATGGAAACACACCCCAAACCCCTCTTGAAATCCTGGGGTAAACTGCTACAAAAGTCAAGATATTCCTCCTTTATGAATTGTACAAACAAGCCTTATTTATTATTATTATTCATGCTTTTCTTGCTTCATCATAAATTTTCTTCATGAACTTCCCTGTTGAGCTACAATGACAGAAATTAACTCTTTTCCTGCTTCCTTTCAAGAAGCACAGCAAAGTCCATTTGACTCTCCCTGGGAGCACGGAGATTTGCTATGCTGAGAGAAATTCATGAGGCTCAAGTACATTCACAGGGCTTGCATGTACACTGTGATCCACACCAACCCAAAGGACCAGGGTCCAAAAAGAAGAAAACCTTAGTGCAGCAGTTGGGACACAGGACTTGCTGCCTGCAAATACTGCTGACTGCTACTGATGCTGCAGCAATTCTTTGTCAAAGGCTAAATCAGGGCATGTGGGAGGCAAGAGAGACCAAGTGGATGCTCCAAAGCATACATCAAAATGTAGCTCAAAAAGAAAGAGGGGAAGAAAGGAAGAGTGGAAGAGCAATAT
>JAOXXN010000440.1:1140687-1157335 GCA_026770055.1 Myrmophylax atrothorax
CCGAGTTAATGGCTTTAATGAACGACTTTTACATCACCTCAGTAACCTCAAACACCTCGTGCTGCTCCTCTTTCTAAACTCACATCCCACTGGGAATGCTCAGTGACACTTTGGAAGTGTTTAACTATGTCCAGTCATCTTGGGCAAAAATATCTCATGCCACGGTCTTGATCTCTCCACAAAAGTGTATTTGCCATAATTTTGACATTCCCCCTTGAGCCGAGTCTCTGATGAGTGTAAACCAGCATAGCTGTCTTATGGACACAATTATTCCGTTGTCTTCAGCTATCCCAGTATATACACCAGTTGAGGATCTTGCTCTCCCCATTGTGCATAAAAGGATTTGTTTTAAGCAATAAGTGAAACGTGAGAAGCCCAGGTCTTAAAAGTATCAAGGTGTTTAAACTTAGTCTGTGAGGGAAGTCTCAGAACTTGACCTGTGCAAGACTAAATTGTTTATCTTCTCCACTGCTGTTTCTCCAGGATAGGTTTACGTTTTAATTAATAGAATTGTTTTTAAAGCAGTGTGGCCAGAAAAATGGATGTTAAAATGGTAATGTTCCCTGTATATGGTTGGACTTTTTTATAACAGCTGATTACATTTTGTTTCCTTTTTCTGGGTTTTATAGTGAATTTAGAACTGGTGAAATGTGCTATTTTGGGAACTTTAGTGTCTGGTTGCCTTTTATTTGCATGGGAATTAATGGAGTTAGGAGGCCATGCTTCCTTAGGTGCTGGTTTTGTGTGTGTGTGTGATTTTTCACCTGTGTGGTGGCTGTACTGATGGAAGAGAGCAGTGATATTCCTTTGCAAACAGCCTGCGTGCCACAGAAGCTGGATAAAGCCTTTCTGATGTGGCCAATCCGTGGTCTTTCCTCTGTTGCTGTGAATTGATGCACTGATAGTTTGCAGAAAGAGCAGTTCTTTCCTGGGAACTGACCCAAGTCCCAAGCACTTATTTCAGCAACACCATCAGATGAGAAATGTACCCCAAGATAGATTGGAAGGCCTGGCTAAGGAGTCCCTAGTAACTTGTTCTTACGCCTTTGATGCCTGTAGTACCTAGTGAGTATCTTCAAATTCTCCTAAATGCTAAAATCTAAGGTATTGGTGAACAAATCATACCTATTTATGTTGCTTGTGTAGAAGCAATTTCATGCATGTGAGGGCTGTGAATAATTCCTGTGGTTACTCCTCTGTTTGCCTCCTAGGTGTCCACAGCAAACACCAAACCAACAAAGAGCAACATCATCAACAACTTCTTTGGGAAAGTTGCTATGAGTAAGTACTTTTCTGTTTTCAGAGGTGATCAGGGAACAGCTGGTGTCGTTAAAAAAACCAAACAAACAAAAAACCCCAAACCTGAGAGTTCTGGGAAATCTTTTTATCTCTTTTTTTTAAATATGTATTTTATTTAAGCTGGATAGCAATTTAAAAATATTTATTGGAATCAAGTGTTTTGTTATAGATCTGTAATGGGAGGCATACAGAACAGAGCAGAACTCCTCCCTCTCATCCCCACACTGCCAGACTCACTGGATTCCCTTTATATCCCCTCTTTCCCAATAGTTTTCAAAACTGTTCTGCTCTTTTGGCGTCGGAGGGGTTAATGTTTTTGCATGCAGCTCTTAAGGCAAAAATTAAAAGAGTTTCCAGTGGAATTTTTCAGACATAAAGCTTGCTGGAGGGAGATCAATTAAAATGACATATTTGTGCAGACTAACCTGGGAAGGACTTTTAGTGCAGAAGAAATCTGATTTAAAGTGAGTACTCCTGGCTGGAAGATCAGCTGTTGGGGAGATAATTGCCAAAACCTGTTTTGCAGAGCATGTTCAGGGTGCTTGCTTTTAATTGCACAGCACTGAGGAGTCCATAGTTAGTTTTAGGGTTAATTTTTTTCCTAAAAACTGAAGGACTAATAACTGGAGAATAAAAATGAAGGGTGGCCTTCCCCTTAAAGTGGAGTTTTGTACTAGGTGCCCTCTGGAGGTCCTTTCTGAATTATCCAACTCCAAAGAAAATATGCGGAAGCTTTTAAATAGGTGTTGGAAAAGGATTGTGGGACCTTCTCAAAGGTTCCCTTACAACAGTGAGCACAGGAGGCTTCAAAGAAGAATTTTGGGAGAGAGTAAATAGCAAAGTTCACTTTCTAACAGGCATCTGACAGAGTTTGCAGGTGACAGTTCCAGCACTGAGCACACAAGGCACAGCCCTGCTGGGAATCTCTGAGTCCCTGTTTTGGTGAGCCTGAGGGAGCTGAGGAAACTCTCAGCCTAAGGACAGTCACCACAATTAGCCGGAGTAAATTCTAAAGGTCTGAGAAGAGCCATAGACCAAAGTTCATCTGCTGAAAACCCAAGGAGTTAGAATGGCACGGTAAAAGTAATCCAGTGGGGTTGGGGAACTTTTGTGCATGCAATTCCACAATTTCCAAAGGGTTCCCTTCTCTGTTGAGTCCTGTCCTAGAGCACCTTAAGGAAACTTTGAGGTGGGAACAGGGAAGGAGCAAACCGAGCAGAACTGGAAATAATTTTGTGCACAGGCAGAAAAGGGGGATTCCAGGAGGAAGATTTTTTCCCTATGGGAACGTCTCTCCTGGCTTCAAAGATTTTACCATTTCCAGAAAGTCCTGAGTTACCAGTGATAGGGTTCTTGGGCTTTCTGCTGTTAATCATAGACAGGAGCTGTCATCCAGGTGTTGTTTGCCCCTACTTCAGGAAGGAGCAAATGTTTTCCAAGCACTGCCGGAAAGGATTTGGCACAGAGTTGTGACCCTCATGGCGGCCTCTGACCCTACGGATAATGCAGTTGATGTCATTGCTGAAGATTTTTTCTTGGGCATCTCATGCTTGGCACAACACAGATTTCTATCTCACCTGCTCAGCTCTTCTTGTGGGGGTGTGGAAGGCTGCTGGATGAAGCTCACAGACTGTAATTAGGTGGTTATATTGATAAATATATTATTTTGCTGTCTGCTCTGACCTGCTTTCTCTTCTCTGGTACTAAGTGAAGCCTTTTGAATCAGAATTGTCCTTGTATGTGATGCTGTGTGGGCAAGAGAGGCTGATTCCAACCCCTCTACCAAGAGGATCTTTAAGGTCCCTTCCAACCCAAACCATTCTGGGAATACTGATCATACTGGGTTTGGAACGGGACAAGAAGCCGTTATACTACTGAAAATACTAATCATGGGTTCTAATGTTATGCAAGGAAATTGCACACACCTCTTGTTCTCTTCAGTCCCCATTCTCTTGTTTCTGGACATGTTTGTGCTTAACTATTTAAGTTACATTAGGAGGGATAATCTGAGTCTAAACATGGATATGTTGTTGTGTCAAAGGGGTGCCTAGAAGAGGGACTCCCAAGCCTTTTGCAGTGCCTTTATACCTGGAGACTGTAAGGGCTTCTGCCACTGCTTCCCAACCCTCTTCTACAGAGTTTTCACTGCTGCAACACCAGTGGCTTGACATCAGCAACAGCAGAACCATGGGAAATCAGCCAGAAATTTAATCATGCCTTTTTTTTCCCCATGTGTGACACAGCCTCGCCAATCTAGATCCCTAATGCTAAGTCACCAATTTAATCTGGATCCCTAAATGCATCATCTGGAGTGTTTTCTCTATTTGTGGTGCACAGAGCCAGCCAAGCTTCTCTGTGAGCTGACGTTCATAATGCATGCCTGGTGTTTGTTCTTTTTGAATGGTTTATTCACAGATAAACTCAAAGTCAATCCTGTGCCTGAGCAGCCAAAGGAGGAGAAAGAAGTCATCAAGCCTTCAGTTGCTGTAGCAGAACCAGAGTCATCCATTGATCCTGTAGTAGAGAAACCTGGGAAGAGAACAGAGTCTGCTAGAATTCAACAAAAGGACAGAAAAAGGTGGGTTATGCTTTTGAGGGTCCCTGTCACCTGCTTGTTGATGGCCTGCATGGAGCTGTCTGGTCATACAATGCTGGCTCACCTCCTGTTTCCAGCTACTAAATTGTATTGAACCTGGCTAAAATTATCTCTCCTATAACCCTTTCCTGGTATTTCTTTTCCTTTGGTGCTGTAGGTGCCTCTGGGCTGTTGCATATGGGAAGGGACATGGTCCTAGTTGTCTCCAGTGGAAGGGGGTATCTTTCCATGAGACAGCCTCACAGTGTGAGTTGACTTAGGGTAGACCCTGAGCTCTGGCAGGAGCACATTTCCTGCTGGGAAGGTGGTATATTCCCAAGCTTATATGTACACAGCTTCCAGCACACAAAGTTCTGCTTGTTGGTTCCCATAGCTAATGCACTGCTGCTTTCAATGCCCCTGGTTTACTTTGGGCTGAGGCTCCAAGAAAATTTTAAGTTCAGCCTTTTGTGTGTAATCCAACCCAAACTGACAGAGACAAGGAATCACTGCAGTCTGGTGGCTCTCTGGTGGCCTATGAGTAATTAATTGGTGGTCTCAATCCATTTCTTACTAAATAGGTAAGCACACCACCCAGCCCACCATCACACTGAGCACTAACTGCTTGTCATATTGATAGTCTTGTCCAAAAAGCCAAGGGCCTGGAGGTGTTGGCAGCATGGATTTGGGAAGGCCACTGGGGCTGTCCCAACTGTTTGAGGATACATGGGCCTGTAGCCTCCAGGCTTGTTGGTCTGATGTGTCTTGCCAACATTAAAAAGAAAGAAGCTATTTTATTTTTCCAGTAGTCTTTAAAAATGGCTCCAGGATTCTGAGACACTACCTCATAGTCAGTCAGTGGCAAGCAGTCTGTCAAAAGAGCTTCTGAGTGATGCTTTTGGGGACACTGGGAGCCTGAGCTAAAGAGACAAGATCAGAAATAGGCTTTTGCCAGGTTACTGTGGCCAAGCAAGGTGAGGTACTGGGCTGAACTGCAGAGGGGCTAAAGAAACCTTCCTTGTTTTGGAGAGCTGGACATGGGTAAGGATGAGAGCCTTGGAAATGCTGGTGCACCTATTTCTGATTGTGTAGGAAATTGTATAGTTCAGCTCATGATTTTAAGAAGTACAGAAGTATTTGATTTCCTTCCATAAGGAACGTGCTCATCCAAACACACATGATGCTTTCATGTGCACGTCAAAGATAACAGGTGTTCATTCCCTTTTTTTCCCTTTTTGTGGCAGTAAAATGAAGCCTGTGGACAGGTTGGATAACGAGGAGGAAAGAGATCCTGAAAATGCAAAGAAAAAGAGGAAACGAATCAAACAACTAGAATCTGACAGCAGTGATGAGGAAGGTAAAAAAAAAATCTGTAAACAAATCAGGCATGCAGGTCAGGGGCCTGATTTCCACAACATGACTATCCAAGACTGTTGGTCAGTGATTGAGGGAATAGTTTAGAGGACTAAAGATCGTGGTAATGGCTATAGCTTGAGCTTTCTGTTTATTTTTGTGCTGCAAGCACTTGGCCATAGAGTTGAGATGCCTCAGGCTGTTTTAGCTTAGCTCAGATCGGACTGTCTCCTCCCCAAGTGTGCTGTCAGTCCCACAGACATGTGGAAGGAGGTTCCCAAATCTCTTGTGAAAGATATGATGCCTTCCAGAATTATAGGACTGGTCATAACCAGTTTATTTGGTGAGTAAACACTGACAAAGTGACCTCCCCCTCTTCCTGGGGTCATTTTTGGTGTCTTTATTCTGTCTGTTTATAGAAAGAGTTTGGAAGATGGTGTTTGAAGCAGGACTTGGGCTTATAATGAAGAACAACAGGGCTGGATTGCAAAGAATTTGGATAATTGAGGCGTCAAAGGCTGTTCAATACAGTTAACTGGAAAATAAGTTGGGATTGAGCTCTGGAGTATGTGTGAGATAAAACTGGCATCCAACAAGGTGATTAGGGAAAGAATTCAAGGATCATTAGGGATGAGTAATTGAAACCACCAGTTTGGTGTGGAGCTTCAGTAAAAGAAGGTGAAACAGCAGATGGGGTGTATTGGTGAGGAGGGGGAATCCAGTGGGAGAGCTGGGACTATTTCCTCATTTAGTGTGGCTACCACTTTGGGAACAACCAGGAAATCAGGAGAATCTGCAATACAAGTGAGAGAGGTGGCTCCTGTTGATTATCTCTGCAGTCTCCATGGCACCCTTAGGCCTGTTTTCATAGTTTCTCCTCATCCTAGCATAATTTCAAGTGAATCTTGTCTTCACTTTGCCATAGACTATTCCAGTGGATGATAAATCTCTCAGAAAGCTGTTCTTCCTGATCAGATCTCATTTCATCACATTCCTGTGTGAAGCTTGTTGTTCAGCTATAAAATAATACATATGTGTCCACACTGTGGTATTTATTTCTTTAAAGGTTTGTCTTTCTATTGCCTCGTCATTCACCTACTGTGTTGGTTAGCTCTGAAGAGGGAAGACTGAAACCAGCCCATCCTTGCTGGGCTGGAATCTCTCAGAGAGTGAATGGGAGCAAGCAGGATTTTGAAATATTAGAGCTCTCTGATCTCCCGTGGAATACTTGTGGGACCTTAACATGTGCTGAACAATTAATGCTTTTCTCTCTGTGACAGTGACAGGGCCAGAGGGAACGAGGAAATGGCTGGAGCTGTGTCAGGGAAGGGTTAGATTGGATATCAGGAAAGGATTCTTCTCTCAGAAGCTGGTCAGGCACTGGAGAGGCTTTTTTTGTCGTTGCTGTTGTTCCTCCTGCCCTCTTTCTTCTTTATGTCTTTGTGTCATGTATTAGAATTGTGAATTTATGCAAATTACAACACATGTGTACAAATTTGGATGTCCCTCAGGTTCCCCCTTCCAAAAGGGAAAGTAAGAATTGAGAGAACTCTGCCCTTTGATCCTGCTCCTTGCCCTTCTAAATCCAACTGGATGAAAGAAGGTAGATTGGAATCCTTTGTAATATTCATAATAAATGCAAACTGGTAATAATATTCAGTATTCAAGTAGAAGAATGTAAGTTGGATGAAACAAATAATTTAAAAAATAATTATATATATATATATATACCTAATTGCAGCCTTCCAGGACCTGAAGGGAGCCTGCAAGAAAGATGGAGAGAGACTTTACAGGGGCCTGGAGTGACAGGACAAGGGGAAACGGCTTCAAACTGACAGAGGGCAGGGTTAGATGGGATATTGGGAAGAAATTCTCCCCTGTGAGGGTGGTGAGGCCCTGGCAAGGTTGCCCAGAGAAGCTGTGGCTGCCCCATCCCTGGAAGCGTTCAAGGCCAGGTTGGATGGGGCAGACTTAGGAGGGTTTTGTGGGTTTGAAGCTCAGCCCATACAGCTGATGCAAAGCACTGTATGGGCACTTTTATGTCAGGGCAAGTCTTTTGCTTTGTTCTGTATTAATCTGCTCTTGATGTACTGAAACTAGACCAAAGTAAGCTCTTCTTACACCAGCATCAGCACATTGTAGCAAGTTGAAAATACAGAGAAGGCACAAGGCACAATCCTTTCCATTTAAATGATTTTTCATTAAAAGGTTATATTGGTATGAGCGTTCCTTGGTCACTGTAGGTTGTTTTGCTTCCAGTGCCAGAATAAACTCCACAAATGTGCCCATAGAGGACAGGAGGTTTGGCAGCTTCAGCTGTACCAACACAGGCAGCTTTCAGAGTGTTGACAAGTGTTTTACAGCCACTTTGGAAGGTGATTTCAGTGGCGCTGTAACCTGCAGACTCTGTGGGTTTCTGAGCCACAGCAGAAGCACTAAAGCTTCTCACAATTTTTCCAGGCAGGGTCAGAGTAAACTGAACAAAGCCAGGATTTACATCTTTGGTACATTCAGTTGCCCAGCTTGTATCCATTTCATGCAGCTGTTGCTGTTGAGTAAACTATGGGCAGCAATGAGAGGTTTACTCAGGAGTTATCACATGTCAGAAGGCTATGTTGGCAAGAGGAGGATAATAAAGTAATAAAGAGCTTGATAATAGTTCTAAACACTGACATGGGGAAAAGGTGCCTTCCGCCTGCCAAAAGCTGGGGGAACGTTTTTCAAGGAGGCTGAAAAGAAACAAAAAAAGCCCAAATTTCCACTAAGTGGAAATTTCTCCCCATAGTGGAGCTGAGACACTGAAAGTACCTTCAGCAGCCTCTTCTGGAGGCTGGTTTTCAGCCCTTCTTAGCCTATCCTCCCTTAAAAATATATTTCAAATGGACGTGACCAGACTGGGCAGTGCATGAAGGAGGTTTTGCTGCTGACCAATTGCCATTGAGACTGTGAAAAAAATATCGAGAGTTTTGAGCTCCCTGCAGCTCCTTGGCTGCCCCAGCACTTACACCTCATAGCAGAGCTGTTGTTTGGCTTTATCTTTGCCAGGCTCAGCCCTCTGGAACAAGGTGAAATTCCAAGTCATGTTATCCCACTCACCTTGCATTTCTGTGCCTCGCTTACTGAAATAGGTGGGAGGCTGAGTCCTTGTTTGAAGAATGTAATTTATTATTCAGCCTTGGCAGCCAACCACTGTTTCACTTGAGCCCTTTTTAACCCCCAAAGGTCACTTGGCTGGGTTCCTGGCAGGACCATAACTCTTCACACTGCTGGGACAGCTACGGATACCAAATCCATGTGAGGCCAGCGTGATGGAGGCCATGCCACAGCCAGTAGGGCTGGGAGCAAGAACCAAGCAGCTCTATCCGCCCAAGCAGCCACATCCTTGTAGGGATGAAGCAGTAGGCCAGATGAGGAATTTCTTCCCCCACATTCCCAGCTCTGCCACACATTTAAGGGCTTGGGTGGCAGTTTTTCACTTGGATCTCTTGGAGCTCTTGCAGCCCCAAGGAAAGGTGACTACCTTGCTTGTTTGCCTTTTGCTTATTACAGACTTGTGAAGGTGTCCTTCCCTTGTTCAGTTAGTATTGGCATTGAGTGGATTCCAGTGTCCCTGTCCTTATACCCAGAGGAGAGCAAGGAGATGACACAATGAGAGAATGGGCTTACTTTTTTGTACTGGTTTGGGGTTTGTTTTTTTTTTTCTTCCAGATAAAAGCTTGAGATGTCCCTTAACACTCTTTTACAATGGCTGGTAGTATCTTGCACTTAATTCTTGGATTGTTTGGGATGTGTAGAACCACCAGTGAAGCAACAACTGTTTTACCACACCTTGACTCTCTTGATTTCTAAACAAATTACAGTCACTCTTTTAATGAGCAAGTGAAATGTATGACTTAAACAAGCCACTTTCTGTGCCAGTTTTTAAGGCTTCATTTGGTAGAACTGATTGTTTTGCCTTGGCAAAAATCCCCAATGCACTTCTCCCATCCTATCCCACCCTCCTTTCTTTGGAAACTGCAGCGTGTTGCACCTTAGCATGGGATGGGGATGAGCCTTCTCTGATAGCTTCAGATGATTTGTCCTGATTTGAATTCAACAAATCTAAGTGAGAAATTATAAACTTTGATCTAAACACAGGTTAAAAGAGTTAAATGGAATTATTTGAGACAAAAGAGGACCTGAAAGGGGCCATTAGACACATGTGCTATCAAGGTGTTTTTCTTAGCAGATATTCCACCATCTCCCACACCTGAGGAAGAGAAAGCTCCATCTCCACCACCTGTACCTGCTCTGAAAACTGAACTGGAGCCTGCATCCATTGAGGTAAGAGCAAATTAGAGGGATTAACTTCCAGAAACCAAACAAGATAGTCTTGGTAATAAACCTTTTATTGCAAGGGAGCCTGCTACATGAGGGAGATTGGCAAGAAGTTAAACTCTAAGCTGAGAAAATAGGTGTAGCTTTACTGAAAGGGGGGAAATTTAAGTTAGTTATATGGAAAAATTCTTCCCTGTGAGGGTGGTGAGGCCCTGGCACAGGTTTCCCAGAGAAGCTGTGGCTGCCCCGTCCCTGGAAGTGTTCAAGGCCAGGTTGGATGGCACTTGGAGCAACCTGGCCTTGTGAAAGATGTCCCTGCCCATGGCATGGAGTGGAACTGGATGATGCTTAAGGTCACTTCCAACCCAAACTGTTCCAGGATTCTATGAAATCACAACAGTTTGTCCTTATTCTTTAGAGGTGTGTTGGAACATCCCTTCTCATATAACAACACATTTCCAAACATCTCATGTCCCAGAGGAGGAATGTGCTCTCAGTGCTAGCACCAGGAGAGCTTGCTGTCTCATCGAGGTTGTACTTTGACTAAGATAACCTGGGAAAGGGCAAAATTAGTTATCAAATCATGCTCATCTTCATTAGAGAGCCCAGTTTCCCACCTGTAGCTGACTCTTTTATGACCTGTGTGCATGGTGGGGCCTTAACTCTTGGTTTCTCACAAAACTGCCATGTCCTTCAGGTGTCAGCTGGGGGAAGGAAGAGAAAGCGGAAGCGTGTGCTGAAATCCAAGATGTTTATTGATGAAGAAGAAGGCTGCATGGGTAAGGCTGGCTGTACCCTACCCCTCAGTGGAGCTCACTTTATTGATAACTTTTAAAGGTTCCCCAAATCACTTTGTTATTCCACATGGAACTTGTGCTCACAGATTGAGACAGCTGCGCTTCTGTTGAGGACCTGGGTAGGGAGTCGGGGAGCTGAATCCTTACCCCTTTTTCATTATCCACAGATTTTCTTTCAGTTTTTTTAACCCTAACCCTTTCCTCTTGACAGCATGTGCACCACCTTCATGTACTCGCCTCTCTAAAGCTGCAAGCTTTTAAAGGCGGTACAGAGAGAGGTTTAGGGTTTGGGATAAATTCTGCCTGAGGTAAGTTTGGATTTGTTGGTTTTGGGGTTTTTTTCCTTTGGCAATAAATCCAGAGCTGTGCAGCAAAACTTTATTATATATTAAAGAGATTTTTCAGTATCCCAGATAAATAAGAAATAAGGTGGGGGTTAAATACTCCAGAGGGTTTGTGTTTCTGATGAGAGTGGAAGGAAGAGAGGGAAGAGAGTCCCTGCAGAAGTCCTGGCAGCCAGGCGCTTTGAATTTCAACCTGACTGGACACTGCTTCCTCCTGTGACCTGGAGAAAGCTGCTGAACTTTTTTCCTCTGTGTCCTGACATTGAAGCAGAGCTGCAAAAGTTGAGAATAATGTTAGTTTGGGTCTTGTTTGGGTTTTTTAAAGGTTTTATACATTGAAGAGTGTGGAATGTATGTTTTGTAATGCTGTTGTCAGCTCAGTTGTATGGGATGCTTAACATTCTCCAGCCTTGATGATCAGAGATCGGGATGTGAAGGGAGCTCAGCCAGTTCTGGAAGAAGATGTGGTGCTGTTGTCCAGGTCTGTTGTGCCTGAGCATGGACAGACATGGGCATTCCTGGCCCACCTCCAGAGCTGCCTGGCTCTGATTCAGCCTGTGTCTGTTTGCACCTATCTGCAGAGCTGGATCTTACGTTTCCTATTAGCTTGGTGTGTCTCCTTTAAAGAAATGTAAAGCTCTAGCACTCAGCAACTGGCTGCACTAGGGACTGAAATCCCAAGGCCTGGATTTCTGTCCAAGAGTTGGACTTGCACTAAGTTATTGATAGTTTTGGCTCGTGACATGATGGGGTGTTTTGCTTTCCCATCCCAGATAAAACCATTAAAACATTTGGAAGGAAAATGGAACAAAATAGCATTAGCAGGGGAGCTAAGTTGAACAAGCTCTGCATCCAGAGCAGAGGAATGACTGTCCCCAGTTCAGCTTCCAGCGAGTAGTGCACTTCTCCCTCTGTTCAGCCTTTCCAAATGGACCAGGCCTGGAATATTGCCCTTCTTTCTCTGCTCTTCACCCCACGGGATTTCATGGTCCTTTGGGAAATCCAGACTTTTGGTTTTATAGTTCACATCCACTACTGTGTTCGGTTGAGCTGGCAAAATGCCAAGTACCCAAACACAGAGTCAGAGCTTTCCTCCCCCACCCCTCCCCAAGGGAAAAGGGAAAGAAGAAAAAAGCCTAGAACTTAAAACAAATTTATATATTTACCCAGAAGAGGGAAAACTAAAAACCAAATGCAATATATACAAAGGTAGGAAGAAACAACAAATAATTCCACACCAAGTTGCCCACCCAATAATACAGATTCCACCACTGCAGCCCACAAAAACACCCCAAAAGGCTCTTCCCAACAGATGCACAGCAAGGAAAAGGGAGAGAATAATAAAATGTTTACTTCCCCAAACTAAAACAAAATGCGAATTAGCAGCGGGGCAGCAGCAGCATGTCCTGTCTCTGCTTTGGCCATGATAGAAAACTGAGCTAGGCACCTCCCTACACTCTATTTATATTGAGATGACATCAGAATATAGTATGGAATATCATTGGCCAGTAGAAGACAGCTGGCCTGACCCTTCTCGAGTCGGCTGACAATCTGAGGCCTGCTCTAAAATTCAAAGCCTAAATTTAGGCCTGCCCTAGGGGAAATGCAAGCCCCTGTTGTGCCCTTGGGAGAAAGAGTCTCTGGGATGGAGACAGGGATGGAGCTGGGGTACTGAGGAACTAGGGAAGAGATGCTGCTTTCCCTGCTAAAAACCCTCAAAGCCTGTAATATAGAACTTGCTGTCTGGTTATTGCCCAGTTTCTCTCCTCCCTTCCCTCCCCTACCCCTTCCATGCACAGGCCTAATAATTCAAAGGCTAAATAACTTGCAGATCTCCCAGAGTAATGTAAATTGTTATTCTTTGTAATACAGGGGCTTTTTTTATAAATCAGGACTAGATTTTGAGAGCTGTTAAATCCTGGCATTAGAATGAGGTTGTATGTTTTATTTCCTCATGATTTTAAGTAGTGGTTTTCACAATAGCCGGAATAGCAAGGAATTGGTGTCAAAAAGCAAAACTAATTTAGGAATTAGCCCTGAGGGAAACTGAGCCATTAAAGTGTGTGTAGAGTTAAGCACAAGACACATGCCCTGTGTATCAACAGGGATTCCATGTATTGAGTTCCTACTCTTAGTCTGTAATAAAGGAGAATTACCAAGATTTAACCTAGAGCATTTCTCCCTTGCACTTTCTGGAGCTTGAAGGGACACACATGGGATTGAATATTGGCATATAGACCTGTGCATTAGAGGGATATTTGTTTTACAGCATTTTAGAGCTCATGTCCTTTGAGTTACTGTGATTTGGGGAGTCTGTCTGGGAGTGGGGCGTTAGTAACTATCTCTGCTGCAAATACAGACCTTTTAAGTTCAGCTGAGACTGCAGTCAAAGAAAATTGATGTAATCTGTGTTACCTTGCAGTTGGAGGGGATTAACTGCACACTTTAGGAGTTCCCAGCAATTCCTCACAGGGGTGACAACACAATGAGTTTTTAAAGCTCACAGTGGTCTGTGAAAGCTGCTCCCTGAAAAGCCTGTTGCGTCTGAAGGGAGGTTGCTTGGTTTCCGGTCCCTGTTTGAGGTTCTCCCAGTGCTGCCAAGCAGGATTTCATAGCATTCCTCTTCCTGGCCTCTGCTTACGTAGAAAACCAACTTTAATTTGATGTATTAATAAAAGTGAAGGCCCATTTCCCAGAGGAAGGGAGGTTAAGACATCTGTTTAAAAGAATACAGTTGCTAAAGAAAAATAGCTTTACTAGAAAAATCCCTGAGCACTGCTGGGAAAGCTGATACAACATTTACCAGTATCTGATAGTGGCTTTCATCAGGGGAGCTGCCTCCAGTTTAATTTCCGTGAGCCTGGGTTTGTGTCTCTGGTCTTCCCATCACCGAATGCTGACAGCAGTGAGTTGGAAATCCCCTTCAGGCATATCCTCATTTCAGCCACCGTTTTGGTTTTATTTCTTCTAAAAGGATTTCTTTTTACCTACCCTGTTTGGCCACTTCTCTGAAAAGAAGCTTCCCCCAAGGTTTTGTGCTCCTTCTCTCATGAGTTGGGTTAAGCCTGACTGTCTGATGTGCTGGTGAGGGGAGGCTGAGGCTGTCTATAGGATGTCTTGTCTGGATTACAGGACAATCTCATTCTTTTGGCCCCTGTGGAATTCAGACCAAGTCAGAATGATAGTTTTCAATCATAAAATAAGTGTTCCATCATCTACTGACAAACTGATTCTGATCTCGTTCAGATTCATCACTTTCTAATAGCTGTTTGTCAGCCTCTAAAGATGAATTCAAATCACCGGGTCATTGGGCTTAAAAAAGCCCTCTAAGGTCATTGAGTCCATTTCCTCATCACAGCCAAGGCCATCACTGTCACAAGTGCCACATCCGCACAACTGTTAAATCCCTCCAGGAATTGTGACTCCGCCTCTGTCCTGGGCAGGCTGTGCCAGGGCTGGACAACCCTTTCTAGGAAGAAATTTTCCCTAATATCCAACCTAAACCCCCTCTGGCACAACCTGAGGCCGTTTCCTACTGCTTAACCTTGAGCAATAGACTTGATTCCTATGTCTGACACATGCTCCTTGAACCCAAAGTGTTCCTTTCCAGAAATGCAGTGGAAAGGCTGTAGTGGGGGGATCTCTGCTCTTTGGTATGCAGCCTTAACCATCATCATCATCATCATCATCTGCTCTTCTCTTCCTCCCACCAGTGACTGAGAAGGTATACGAGAGTGAATCCTGCACAGACAGCGAAGAGGAATTCCCCAAGCCCAAGCCACCAGCTGCACACAAACAGCCTGTGCTGCCCATGAGGAAAGAACCAAAGGAAGAAAAGAAGACCCTGAAGAAAGGAGCAGCTCCTGCCAACAGAGCCAATAAGCAGGTCTCCATCATGGGCTTTTTCCAGAAGAAATGAACTGGGTCTTTCTCCCTGTCCTCTTGGCAGCCTGGGAGTGTTGCTCCCAGTTTTTGTGTGGCTCATCTGCAAGCTGCTGCTGCTGCTGGGGGAATAGGACAACATGCAACCCTGGATTACATAAGGGATCCTGCTTACTGTGTAAGGAAGCCCTCTGGACTAGATTTTGTATCAGAGAAAAGGTTTTGTTACTACAATAATTTCAGTCATCTTCACTATGCAGTGTGGGAACTGCCAGCCAGAAACAACATCTAGAGAAAGTCTTGGAAGACTGATAATCTGTTCACATGAAATCATACCTTTTTTATCTGACCTTTGACCTGCTTGGTGCTAAGTTAGGAGATGAGTTGTGGTATTTTTGCCCCCTCTTTTTACACCCTCAGCTCTCCTCAGATTGTTCTGAACCTTCACATTGGGTAGAAGCTGTAAGATCTTCAGGCAGAGGCACAAATATTGAACATCTTCAGCTTTAACTGAATGGAATTAATTTAATTTCTCCCCTAAGACTGGTAAACAGTTTTTGCCCTGCCTTTCATAATCTTTTTTTGGACAAAGCAGTGCATATAAAACCCTCTTACTCTTTTCTTCCTTGAATGTATCCCCTGTAAACTGCTCAGATGCCTAATTATAGACCAGGACACTATTGGTGCTCTGGCTTGACAGAAACAGCTTTGAGACTTCCCACCCAATTGGCTTCAGAGGAATTGGGGGAACACTTCGCTGTTGTTGGGAAGGCAACTGGAACTTTAACCTTAAAGGCTGATGAGTGAGAGGAGAGGCTGATTAGAGGGCACTTGTGGTAACACTGGGCAGATACCTGCTGGGTTTTGGGATTGATAGGTTTTGGGTTGCCTGAAGTGGTTTTTTACAGTCATCATCCAGACAAGAGAAGAGTTTTCTGGGACACCCCATCATCTGCCTGCTGAGGGAAGTGTGTCACAGCACGTGGTCCTGAGGAACCTGGTTATTGGAAAGGAATAAATCACCGTGGACCCATTAATCAGAAAAGAGCTGTTGTTTTGGGTGCCTGCTGCTTTTCTGCTGCTAAAGTTAACAGATAAATGTAAAAAAGCCAGATTTTCCAGAGGGATTGATGCTGAGCATTTCTGGAGCTTAGACTGGTGAGTGCTCCCAAACTGATGTCACCAGTGTTTCGTTGTTAGGCTGATGTATGTATGGATGGACAAGCTGGTTTATAAAGGGTTTGTGGTTGGCAGAGAGATAAAATCTGGAAAGTGTGACCATGGAACAAATGCCACCCAGCTGAAAATATCCTGACTTATGGCCAGTAAAATGCCCAACTGGGTGTGTGTTTACAGTTGTTCTGATACGGAGATCAGGTTGGGAACTTAGGAAATTCGAGCATACACCTGACAGTGACCAGTTGACTGGATTGCAGTCATGTCACCAAGGCAGTTTGTACTCCCAAAAGATGTGAGAGGATCCACTGCAAGCCAGTGGCATCGCTGGGTTTGTACTGCTGCTGTGTCCTGGGGAAGAGCACAAACAACCTTGTTCTGACTTACTGAAGAAAATTTAACTGTTAGAAGAAAAACCCACCCTGCTGTAGTGTTTCTTTTTCTCTTGGTAGAGGGTGTACTTTCTAAGGTAACAATAAGTAACAAATTCCATTAAACATAGGTATTTTTTTCTATTGTCCTTATTCATTAAATGCTTTGTCATGTCCTGATTTCCAAGGGTCATCATGATATTTGGCTGCATGGAAATCAACGATGTTTCCCTGGTGAAGCGTGTAAAGAGTTCTATCAAAAGTGGAAGCTTTCCAAACTAAGTATTGAAACCTCACAGTAGCAGGATTTGTATTGAATTTGGACCCCAGGAGTCCTATTCCTGTGGCAGATGTTGCAGGATGTGGTGTCCCAGTGCTCTTGCTCCTCACCTCTGCTGTGGTCTCCCTGGAGCTACCTGCTCCGCCCCTATATTCCCTCTGTAACCAGATCAACGTCACACGCCACTTCCTCAGGAAAAATGACTTAATGTCTGAGGGAGCAGGACCTGGACGAACTTCAGATTTCCAAAAATC
>JAOXXN010000440.1:1180128-1200070 GCA_026770055.1 Myrmophylax atrothorax
TTTCTCTCCAAGCAACTGGGTACAAAGGAGAAAAGGGAAGGACAGACACAGAAACCACCTAGACGGGCAAAACCTCTGTGCAGTGAAAGAAAGGGCAAGGATGTAAGATGGCTGAGCAATGTGTGCGTGCGCCTGTGTCTCTGTGTGTGATCACTGTCTGGGAGAACTGCAAAGCAAGAACAAAATCATTTTGGGTGCATCAAGGTGTTTAACTGGAAATAAAAAGAATACTGAACAGCAGACGAGAGATCCAAGCAGGGAAAATTGTCAACTTGAAAACAGAAACCCATTTTAATGGGAATGCAAGAATAGAAGAGCTTTGCTTAGGCATCACACCCCATTCCCACCAGGCACCACATCATAAATGCTGCTCATAAACATATCAGAAACCTTATTAAAACAAGCTGAGCTTCTGCACTTCAGTCCTCTGGGGAAGCCATCCCAGAACCTCCCTGCTCAGAGGCTGGAAAACCTTGAAAATTCCAGCTCAAGTGACTTTGGAGCCTGTTTGCCACCATTCAAAAATGTGGCAGTGCCCCTTGGTTGTTCTCCCTGGTGAGAGCCCTCCACAAAGCTCCCTTGAAGCTGCTCATCAGAGAAGATCACAAAGAACCTGCTGCACCTCCACCCAGGCTTAAAGACACTCAGGTACCTTTAGTCTCCTGAGGGAAGCAGTAGGTAGTCCATCAGCTGAACTTCTGATAAATTACAGTACAGAGAGGTACAACCTGGAAAACATTCTCCAGTGGGAACAGGAGGAGATCTCATGCCCTGCCACATCTTTGCCAGGGTTGTGGTTTAAGGAAAACAGCTTTCCAAAGACCAAGGAGCAGCGGAGAGACCCAAAACACACTGAACATTAGAAAAGAGGAATTCTCCACCATGGAATCACAGAATCATTACAGTTGGAAAAGTTCTCTAAGATCATCCAGTCCAACCATTCCCCCAGTAGTGCAAAGGCCACCCATGTTCCCAAGTGCTACATCTATATGGCTGTTAAATCCTTCCAGGAAGAGGACTCCACCACTGATCTGAACACTATATGCCAGGGATGGACACCCTTTTGGGGAAGAAATTTTCCCAATATCCAATAAACCTCCCCTGGCACAACTTGAAGCCATTTTCTCTTGTCCTGTTCCTTGTTCCATGGGAGCAGAGCTTGCTCTCCATCTGTTTCCACTCTCCTGTCAAGCAAATGTAGAGTGAGAAGGTCACCCTTGACCCACTTTTCTCCAGGCTGAGCCACCCCAGCTCCTTCAGCCACTCCTCATCATACTTGTGCTCCAGACCCTTTCCCATGTCCCAGCACCAGCAACAGCCCGTCCCTGGACCACCCCAACAACTGTGTGTCCTACCTTCACTTGAGGAATGGGGTACTCCCATTACAACAAACCGTGAGTAACAGAGATAACCCCATTCCTGGAAAGTGTCCTCCTCCTTTCACCAACATCTCACCTGCTAAAATTTAGTCCTATGACTTTTCATCCCACATGGAGCTCTGGAGAACAGACCACATGCCTTCTCCCCAGGAAGCACATTCTGTCTGTCTGAGCACTCCTAGCATGTCCCTCCATGGGCATCATCCTCCAGACTCCGCTCTCCCAACAGAAGGAACCTTTTGGGGGTTCCTGCAGCTTCCTCACCTCAGGAAAGTCCTGCTGCCCTCCAAGACAAGCCAACCCTTCCACCAGAACTCATCTGATGTGGATTCAAGTCACCAGCAATGTGAATCCCTACACATCTATCCTGGGATCTGGAAGGCAGCTGCAAGAGCAGGTGGGATCCCACCTACCTGGACATATTTTACAGCATTTCCCATCTACTTTTTCTGGATAGTCACACGGATACTCCTTGGGGCACGTGATCTTCTGGCAGTCCTGGACGCCGTCCCTGCAAGTGCAGAGTATGCAGGGCAGGAGGCCGTAGAGCCGGAAAACAGGGTGCCACACTTCCCCATGGGAATAGGTCTTCCCATTGTAAACACAAGCTGGAGGAGACAGAGAGAAGACCTGCTGGTCCAAGGCTTGGTTGAACTCAACACATATCACCACCTCACAAATGGGTGGTCCTGCTCTCTTGAGGAGCCGGATATGGCAGTGGATCCAGCAGCAGAGGGAACTGGGATATTGCAGCCACCCCACCCAGGAGATGCCATGGGGCAGAGGGACCATGCACCAGAAGATGGAGGCTGCTGGGTTCAACCACCCTGGTGTGGGCGAAAGGTAAGTATGGGCAGGACCTCACCTGCCTCCCAACATCTGAAAGCTTAGGGCCCCTCCAAGGCTGTCGCAGGAATGAAGCACAGTGAAGAGTGCCACCTGCTGACTCCTCCATGAAAATTTTTAGAGGTCTCAAAATTTTCTCCAGGGCTTTATCTCCAAGGACTGGAAAGAGCCTTTCCGGAGGCATAATGGTGGGAGAGCCAGCAGGAGGAAAAGGATCTGTTATTCCCCCTCTGGATCAAGAGGGTTGCCTCCTCATCTCACTTTCCTACTCTCTCCTCCATAAGGAAAACCTGGGACAGACCTGGCGTGTGGCAGGTAAGTGCAAGGAAGAACATCCTCACCCCTGTAACACTGTCCTGGAAGGTTCATGTGGACCCTTCCAGCTGAGGACCTCCCTTCCCAGGTCCTAGATCTCCAAAATATTCCTATGACTAATCTTCTTCCAACTCGTTTTAGAAAGTGGGAGATTCATGCTGTAAAGAGGCTCTGGGCACCAGGACTGAGATAGCTGAGGGAGGCTGGCAGTGGAGGACTGGGAAGTAGGACTTGCTGCTGGAAACCTGCTGCTGAAATAGATTCCCTGGGGAATTCAAAGTTCTGGAGAAGTCAACTCAAGTAACACACACACTTCCCAGCCTCTCCATCCCTTACCTTTCTTGTGTTTCTCTTTCAAGACAATCTTCACAGTGGTACCACCTGTCCCCTTGGGTTTGAAGTTTCTGGGAATGAACTCCAGGGAGGAACTGAGAACAGTGGACACAGTGGCTCCGGGTGGCTTCCTGCCCATCATCTCTCCCAAACACTGGTCTTGTGAGTGCCTCTGTGAGCAGTCAGAGAAAAGGAGGGTCTCAGACCCAGGCAGTTGAGTTGTTCTTACTCTAACGCATGCTGGAAAGAGCCATGCAGTGTTCTGCACACTTTCCATCAAGAGTGGAAGGTCCAGAGACCACTGGGATAAGCAGGGACCCAGAAGCTAATGAAACACATAATCATTTATGTTGGAAAATCTCTCAGAGATCATCAAGTCTAAATGTTTCCCCAGCACTGCCAAACCCACCAGTAAACCATGCATTCAAGTGCACATCCCCTTGGCTGTTAAATCACTCCAGGAACGGGGACTACACCACTGCCCTGAGAAGCCTCTGCCAGCGCTGGACAACCCTTTCAGGGAAGAAATTTTCCTGAGCTTCCCCTGGCACAAATTGAGGCCATTTCCTCTTGTCCTGTACCTTGTTCCCTGGGAGCAGAGCCTGATCCCCACCTGGTTCCACCCTCCTGACAGGGGGCTGCAGAGCTAGGTCTCCCTTGAGCCTCCTTTTCTCTGGGCTGAACCCCCATCACAAACCCCTCAGCCTCTCCTAGTGCTCCAAACTCTTCCCCATCTTGCTGCTGCCACCACCCAAGGACTGTTGAGCAACTGGTGTCAAGGTCCCACACTGATGTCCTTGCTAAGCTACATGTGGGTCACCCTCACTGAGACAGCCCCTTTCCCTCTCCATACTCAACGCCCTCAGACAAGCATGTGAGGTCCTACATTCCTGACACAGGCAGGGAAATGGGTTGGGTTTTGCCTAAATGCCCACTGGGAAACTGAGGACTGGCATTTGTGTGACCCAGACAGGATAAGAAAGGTAAAGATGGGCCATATCTTGCTCTCTCACCTGGTGGGCAGCAGGAGGGCAGGGGTGGGGCTGCCAGTCAGCGGAACTGAAATCCCAGGAATATCCCAGACTTTCAAGACCAAAGTGCTGGGACAAGATTCACAGTACAAAGGGTCCCCTTGTGCCTATTTTGGAGGTTTTATATGCCGAGCAGTATGGAGAAGGGCAGAGCCAAGAGCTAAGTGACCTAATCCCACAGACCTGGCTCTGAAATATCACCATGAAGGAACCCTTGGCCAACAAGGAGGAGAACTGTCCAAGATTTTCAGTTCCTGCAGGTCTTTTGCTCTTCCAAAGACATAAGAGGTCATAGAATCAGAATCATTTAGTTTGGAAAAGATCTTTAAGGTCATCAAGTCCAACCCTTAACCTGGCTCTGCCAAGTCCACCACTAAACTATGTCCCTAAGATGTTTCAGAGGAAGAGAAGAGTCTTTCCCTGGTGGTCTTAGGTCTCACCTGTGCTGATACCCCTCACATAAACTCAAGTCCAAGAGCAAACCAGGTGTCCATGGTTCTGCTGTCCAAGGACTTGAGTGCCCTCCAAGAGCTGCTGGGTATCATTTCTTTGTAGGAAATAATGGCCAAGAACATTGTTTGAGCTGTTAATTGTAGTGTGCCAAAAGCAATAATCTGAGTTTTAAAATGCAAATGTCACGTACAACACCTCTGTTTAACTGCAGAGGTTCCTCCTCTGTGGACTTCTCATAGGAGCCATCTGCAAGGAAAAAACATTGTCCTGTGAGATGCTGGGTGGAGATTTGCTCTCTCTTTGGCCGGAAGCAAAAGTGTTGGCCCACCTGGGAGATCTGGAAAGAGGGGAGCTTTGAATGTGCAATTCATATTATCCAAAGTAAATGGAGCCATACTGCAAAAAACTTTTCATCCCACTATCAACAACAACTCAGCTCCGAGAAAGACATGACCTTGTAGCTTCTGAAGTTAGGTGACATGAGAACACCTCAGAGCTAGAGTTGATGGAGGATGACTAAAAATAAATCCAAAGACATTTCTCACTGAGTCAGTGACATGTCCCAGCTGCATCCAAGAAAACCAGGAGAGAGAAACACAAATGGCAGAAGAGGAGAGTTTGTAGGAGGTACCTGGAGGAGGTCATTCTGTGTCCATGGCCAGGAGACCACCATGGTCTTCCAGCTTCATAAATATCTCTTGTATTAAAGAGTCATTTTATGCTGTGACTTCAATGTCAGTAGGGTGTGAACCTGCCCATCCTCTCTTGGATCTGTCTCATCTGGAGACATGGAGCTTGGCTCTCTCCTCCCTCTCCCAAGTGTGAGTCAGAGGGAAAGAGCATCAAATTCAACAATTTCTCCCTCACAGAGAGCTGTGAGAATGAAACTCAGTCATGCTGTACTGGGGAGGAAAGAGGGGTTTTCACTGACTGTTCTGGAACCTTCTCTAGAGCAACAATGGAATGCACCACCTCTACATGGTCCATTCTCCATCCTGGCGGATGAGTGACCTGGAGGATTTTTATCCACACAGGTCCTATCTCTTGCACAACACACCAGTGGCAGTGGCTTTTGGGCTCCAGGAAGGCAGATCACGACTTTGTGAAGGAGGGGAAATGTGCAAGGAAAAACCCAAGCCCCCATCTTTTGTTTCCTGGTGCAACCAAGCAATAGGAAGTGGCCTGATTTAAGTCACAGGTTTCCAAATTCCTCCTAAAGTGTTTTGGAATGGCTCCTGCTGACAGACGGCAAACAGCTGGAGTGTCGCCCCCTCACCCTTAGCCTCATTACCTTTGCAGACCTGGCAGCAGGAGTCCGTCATGGTTAAGGGAGAGGAACACAACACCTCTGGGCAGGTCACCAAACCACAGTAAATCTGGCCTTCCTAGGATAGCATGGGGAAGGAAAAAATATCATTGTCAGCATTATAAAAAGTCGTGTGTCTCCCATGTTGGGATGCCAGCACTTCAAACTGCAGATCCACCATAAATCATTATGGAGAAATTCTTCCCTGTGAGGGTGGGGGGGCCCTGGCACAGGTTGCCCAGAGAAGCTGTGGCTGCCTCACCCCTGGAAGTGTTTAAGGCCAGGTTGGACTGGGTTTGAAGAAACCTGGTCTAGTGGAAGGTGTCCCTGCCTATGGTAGGGGGGTGGGATTGGATGACCTTCAAGGTCCCTTCCAAACCAAACTATCCCCTGATTCTGTGATTCCATGATCAAAAGCCCCCTGACAGTCCATCTTCAAACCTCACCAATCAGTACTACCAGCCCTGAAAAAGCCACCACACACCTTTAAACTCTGCATAACAACAGGGGTTGTTATTTGAAGGGGCACAAGAAGATTTTCTCTGACATCTCCCAGGAAAAGGACTTGGAGGAGACAAGTGGAAATTGGAAGCGTGATGCCAAACCCAGACTCAGGTCCATGCCAAAGCTTTACCCTCCCTCTTCCCTGGGGTTATTTGGTAAGACCAGAGGCAAGCACATAGACATAGGTCAAGAGCTGTGGATGGATATTCAGGTGTAGACTTTCTTCCACTGACTGGGTGGTTGGTTTGGAAACTTCATTCCTGAAGTGATTCAAGCTGAAAACCACAGATCAAGGCCGGTCTTGACCTTAGTGCATCACAGTCCGACTTCAGGCAGTAGATTTACACTGCAGCACTAAGTTTTGCTGGTTTGCAGAAGGGTAAAAAAAGGATTTTCAGAAGCCACAGCTCAACAGCAAGGTCCTCTTCTTCATGCAGCAATTTTCTCTGAGGTGTCCACAAGCTCCCACTCAACCAAATCAAGAGATCAACCAAGGATATCAATAGAAAACCAAACCACAGCAGCTTCTCCCACCAGAAAGCCAAACTGCTGCACAAGGAAAATGAGAAGGATGAGGAAAGTTTGTTAAACAACAGGATCTGGTTCAGGCCACAGCAAACCAAACCCTGATCTCCACTTTGGGAAGTCCAGGCATGCTTCTTCCTTCTTTCTCATTCTGACCAGCAGCTCATAGCAATGACCTGACTCAGGCAAATGTCATAAAAAGCACGATTTATCCCAGAGGCTCCAGTCTCAGGTCAGTTTTTGAAGAGGGTTAGACCAGCTGTTCCCACAGCTGTTCCAGCAGCTGACAATGTCAGACACAGCCCAGAGATCCATGCACATCCAGCCTTTTATTTTTCCCTTCGTAGCCAGGATATTATCCTGTTGAATAAACATATCCTGAGTAACAGCCGAGAGAGACACAGAACTCTACAGGTTCCTGGGGATGAGGTGGGAATGCAGAGTAAAGTGGGTTTATAGAGGGCTCCTTCCTGGTGTTTCCCACCATCTACCTGGGGTCCCTGAGCGAGGAACCAGCCTCCAAATAATTTCTACAACTGAGCTATTCCTCTCACCACCAAGCTCTGAGGTGTGTGCAAGCCACAGAGTCTCAGACCAGCTATTCCAGTATCATGGATACTTTACTACCAAACATTAACTGGTGTAACACCTGTGTGTGTGTGCTCCTGGCATGAGAGGAAGGTGGTGTAGGCTCTCCTGCCTCTTTCTTTCCTGGGCAAACTTAGTCCAATTATTTGCTGCAAGCAAGGCATATAGCTGTGGAGGCTGGACCCATGCAAGGGCTCTGAATGACGGGTGGTGAAAGCCACACCTGCAACTCTCTTCTTTTTCATGGCAAAACCAGCAGCTGGCATGAGCAGTTCCTGACAGTGTCCAAGTCCAGTGTCAGCACTTCCCTTCCCCCTTCCTCACTCCATCTCAAGGAGAAGAAGCTGTTCCTTTTATCTCCTAACATTCAGCTCCTGGCACTCCACACACCTTCCCGTCACTGCTTGCCTCATGCCTCCTGAGAAGATGTCAGAACTCAGTTTTTGGTGGATTTTCACAGGATCCCAACCTGTAGGAGAGGGCTGGGCAGAATAGAGCCAAACGCTGTCTCAGAGCTCTGCTGAAGGTTCATGGAGATGGAACATCCCAATGGAGTTGGCAGTGGGTGGTGGAAGGGCATTCCATCACTGAGGTGCGCATTGAAACCATCCTGGGTACTGCCACAGCCCTCAGATAGGACAATCATGACCATGAGGGAAGAAGGGAACACAATGGTCCTGCCAAAGTCATCGGAACTGAGCATGAAAAGAAGCTGCTTCCTGTAAATGCTTTTTGTAGACAGCCTGGAAAGCACATGGACAGACCTTCTCCAGGGTGCATCTCTGCTAGACCAGAGGACTGGTGAATGCTGGAGATGATTCTAGCAGAGCCCAGCTCCTAGTGCTCAAGCACATCTCAGTCCTGGGTTCAGCTTCCACTTCAATCCAAGCAAGGGGGATGAAGATCCAATTGCCATCCCACTGCCCATCTCTGACTGTGCAGCACCTCTGTGTCTCTGCTGTAATCTCCTAGGGTAGCTCCAGCCATGCAGGGCAGGACCTGGCTGCTGGAGGCCCCATGAGACTCAGGAACTCAGCAGTGGTTGGGAGCCATCAAATCCTTTCTGGAGCTCAGCTCAATCCCAGCAGCTCACCAGCAGGGTCAACAGTCCATGGAAAGATTTGGTTTAGATAGCAAAAAGAAATTCTTCCCTGTGAGGGTGGTGAGGCCATGGCACAGGTTGCCCAGAGAAGCTGTGGCTGCCCCGTAACTGGAAGTGTTCACAGCCAGGTTGGACAGGCCCTGGAGCCACCTGGGTTACTGGAAGTTGTCCCTGCACATGGCAGGGGGTTGGAATGGGACAAGTTTTAAGGCCCTTTCCAACCCAAGCCTTTTTATGAAACTATAGATCCCAACAACCTCTGAATCCCAAGCACTGATACCTCATGTCCATGTTGCCTTGCAGGCACACTGAGCTCCTTCAGGCTCCCTGAGGGCCCAGCATCCCAGCTGGACGTGTCAGACACAGCACCAGAGCACTGGAATGTTTGATGGGGACAGGGCTGCCCCCCTGCCCACTCCAAGGAGCCCCAGTGGTGCCCACCCAAAACTGACCCATGTGATCCCTGGTGAATCTCTCTTCTGAACTGATAACCTGATCCTGATGATAAACCCACCATGGGCTGATACCACTAGGTCTTCATTAGGTTTTTGACCTTGTGGAACAGTCTTGGGGTGGAGGAGCAGAGCCCAAGCCCTCCCCACCTCCCATGGGCTCTGGGGTGGCTTACAGAGCAGCTGCACTGCACACACTGGTTGGGCTGGCGGCTGGGGAACAGGTCACTGGTGGTGAACATCTCCCCTTGCTGGTAGGTTGTTCCGTTGTACTGGCAGGACTTGGCGGGTGCCCGGAGGCCAGAAGGGGAATGTGGCTCTGGAAAAGAACATGAGATTGGAGCAGGATGAGAGTTAGCCCTGCCTGGACCTGACACAGCATGGATGCTCTGCAGATTCCCCCGTGGGCCTGACCCAAAGGGACAAGGAGCCCTATACACATGGCAGTTCCCATGGAGAAGTGGCCAGGGCATTGCATGATTGGTTGGAATTATGATCCCAAATGCTTTTGGGGAATGGGGCTGCCCTGACTGCACTGAGCTCAGCGCAGAGGTAAAACCTGGAAGTCCGACCTCTAACAAAATTCTTGATTTTTTTGCCTCCCACTGTTGTAATGATCTTCAAATTCAGGTGGAGTCAGGTAAAAAGGATAATTAGCTAAAAATTAAAATTAGGGTTTACTTTCTTCCCAGTTTTACTTCCTAATTTCTCAAATCACTGACAGTTTCTTACTGGCTCTGCCAGCACTCAAGTAGGGAAAGTTTGGGGACTAAATCTTGAGATGATCTGTAGTGCTGAGAATTAATAGATTGAAGTAAACTGAGTAGTGGACAGTTAGGGAAAATTTGGGGGTCAAAACTTGAGGTGAAGTGTAAGAGACAAGGAACATTTTGGAGGAAAAATCTGAGGGGACAAAATGAACATTTTTGGCATAAAATGTGAGTTAAACTGTAGGGGAGGGAATGGAGATTTTGAGGTAAAAATGACATAATCAGAGTGGACAGATAGTGAAAACTGGGGGGGTGAAATCTTAGCAATCTGTAGGGAGAGAATGAACATTCTGAGGTAAATTGAGGCCATCAGTAGTGGACAGGTAGAGAAAATTTTAGGGGTAAAACTCTAATTTTTTTAGAGGTTGTTAAAAATCTTCTTTTTTTCTTTTCTTATTTTTCTTATCCAAGACATTTTACTGGCAAATTATCAAAATAAAGTGCTAGTTTCTGGTTTGCCCCTGAAGTGTGAAATAACATTTTGTCCCTACTCTCACAATGGGGGGCAGAAAGTGGATTGCCAGAGGGCCATTTTACATTAAAAAAATGACATTTTTAGAGGGGAAAAGCATCATGAGCAACCCAAGCTGCTGTGACTCTGTGAGCGGGATCAGACCCAGCATTGTTTCATTGCCACAGATGTGAGCAGTTGAGGGACCACTCTGCAGGACCACAGTCACCTTGTCCCTCCCTTCCTGAGGGATGTCCACTTACCAAGACACCTTGGGCAGCACTGCTGGGGGTCCATTATGGGGTTGGCACATTGCAGAGCTGGACACTGGATCCGATAGCACCTGATATTGGTGTTCTGGGAAGAGACAAAGATGGTTTGTTTAAGCCCACAGGGAACATTCAGTCCATGTTTACCCCTATAGGAGGAGGAAGATGATGGGTGGTGGCCACATTATCATGACAATTGTGCTGAAATGCAGCCAGCTCATGGTCTCTTATCAGCAAAGACCAGTCATGGTCCAAGAGTAGCCCTGAGCCACCTCCACTCACAGCCCACCAACTCTACTGAGACAGAACCATAGAATCACAGACTTGGTTTGGGTTAGGAGGGACCTTAAAGATAACTCTGTTTCATCCCTCTACCATGGGCAGGGACAACTTCCACTAGACCACATGGCTCCAAGCCCCATCCAATGTGGCCTTGAACACTTCCAGGGATGGGGCAGACACAGTTTCTCTGGGCAACCTGTGCCAGAGCCTCCCCACTCTCATAGAGAAAAATTTCTTCCTAAAATCTAATCTAAATCTCCCTTCTTCTAGTCCTATCACTTTCTGCCCATGTAAAACATCCCTCTCCATCTTTTTATAAGCTCCCTTGAAGTACCAAAAGGTTTCCCCATGGTCAATGGCAACTCCTTCAAAAGGTCAACCCAACAATACCCAGGTGGACAACGGCTTTTTCAAAACAGAAGACCTTAATCCAATGTCACTATGGGGCTGGAAAGGGCTTCTCAGGTCAAGTTAGACCATCAGGCCAAATTAGGTGCCAAAGCAAAGCCCTAGCACAGGAGGGTCCCCACCACCTCCCATAGCCAATCGCAGGGGACATGCCTCAGAGCAGCTGCAGCGGATGCAGTACATCAGCCCCTGGGGCTCCAGGTAGGGGTGCCAGCTCTCCCCTGGGCTGTACTTCTTGCCGTTGAAGTCGCAGAATGTATCCAGCCCTGAAAATCAAGCAGGAGAAGCCACATGAGAAAAAGAGATGGACCTCAGGAGAGCTCCCCTCCCTCTGCAATGAGAACAGCAAAGATAGCTCTGTGCTTTCATGTTTCTCCCTGTGAGTAGCTGATGGCCACATCCCACTCACCAAGTTTGAGATGGAATGCATTCCCAAAAACCTCTTTTTCTTGTTAATGATTTGGTGAGAGGGTTTACGCTGGGACCCATCTAATCAGCTTGCTTGGCAACTCCTCCAAGCAAGCTGAACTCCTTTTGCAAGCAAGGAACAGAATGGGTGGTTTAGAGGCAAAAAAATAGTGTTTTAGGAGAGCCTGAATTTAGGAGACATTTTCACTGCTACACAGAAAAAAATAGAAGAAAGAAAAAAAGAAAGACAATTCTGGGTAGAAACACGTTCTGGAGGAAAACTTTTTGCTCCCTCTAGGAACTTCAGCTCATTCTGTACAGGATACCCAGATAAGCACTATCACCGCACCAGCAGCCAAACATCAGCCCTAAGGAGCAGGACTGGACTGGCTTGTCCCATCTCCTTGGCTTTACCTGCCTTGGTGCAGCACTGGGCTGACTGGAGTGACTGGCTTTTCATTTACAGAGCTGTCCATGAGGACAGCAAACCCACCTTATCCACTTTTTGCCCCCAAAAGCATAAACACTTATGTTTTTTTTCTTCCTGCTTGATCCTATTATCCTGAGAAGACTCAGTTTCCAGCTGTGTTCCTGAACAGGAGGCATCTATACCAGAAATTATCCAGACCTGGCCAAAATGGCATGGATTTAACCTCAGCACAGCACAGGGAGAGCAGTGAGATGATGGGCGCCCAGCACAAGTGATGGAGGAGGTCCCCTTCAGATCTCTGCCTTCCCTGTATTTTAGCAGATCCCTATCAACCTCCTCCATTTCCAAGTCCTTGGTCACACACCAGTCCTTTGGCAGGACCAGGCATGCCTGCAGCAGAAGCCTGTGGGACAAACCATGGCCAGAATCACCACCAAAACCCTAGGACTCTGTCCAAAAAACACAAATCAGTCATTCTTAATGTTCACATCCACAGGCATCACCTAGTCCTGCAGTACCAAGCTCCAACCTGCAGGAATCTGGTCCCTCTAACAAGTCTGGTGGCTGCTCCCACTCACCTGTGACTTGTCCTCAAGCCCTGACCAGGTAGAGGGTCACACCAGGACTAGCATGGTTTTAGTTGTTTAAGTGCTCACAGCCGCAGTGAAAACTGAAGATGATTTAAACACTTATGTCATTGAGGGGATTTGAGGTAGTTTGTCACCTGCTCAATGGGTTTCTCCCATCAACCAGACAAAACTCTTCCAAATACGCTTGGGGTTTGCTGCAGTTCCTCCTCCAGCTCCTGACCATTCTGAGGCTGAACTCAAGCAGAGTTCTACCATGGCCAGACCCTCTGACCAGCAGGAAGGGCAGCCCTATGGGCCTGTGACGATCCTTATGGGTCTTTGCCAGCAGCCCTGAGCTCCTCATTGGTGGCTTTAAGCATTTGATTCTCCAAGCTGAACCTTCAAAGGAGCTGTCCAGACCTCCTGGTCCAAGCACAGAGGTGTGGGGCCAGCATTGCATCTGCAGACATGGAGATGTGCAATAATTTTTGAGTGGATGTCATCAGAGGGACAGGCAGATATTTTCCTTCCTTTTCCCTGCTCAGGACTTCACATCATCCACATATCTTGCTCCAAACCTGTTGACAAGCCAACAAACCCCTACTCCTGGCCACACAGGACATGAGTTTACAGCAAACCACACAAAACTGGTGACTATGCAACTGGGAAATGCAGAAACCCATGAGAGAGAGGAAAGAAAAATCCACAAAAAATGTTTTACGAAAGGGTGAGTAAATTACTTCATATTTTCCTGCTTGCAGCATCTTCATGAATTACACTGAAGTGAAGAAATCGAGTTGCTTCCATGTGCCATGGCCCTGCTCAGCTTTGCAGGCTCTCCTGCCAGTTAGTTGCTCCGTGCAAACATTTAATCACCAGTGGAGCCCTGGTTTGGGTCCAGCACTCGAAAGCAGCCTGATTCATGTCTGCAAAAGAGCTGTGGATAAAATTAAAGCTGACTGGTAGCACTGGGCAGCAGGAGACACTTGTCGGCATCTCTATTTGGCAAAAGGCACCAGCATGTTTGGGTAAAAGCAAGCTGGGGATGGATGGATGGATGGATGGATGGATGGATGGATGGATGGATGGATGGATGGATGCATGAGGCTTAAGAGCTGGAGGCTCTGGATCATTTTTTTTCCCAAGCCAAGCTAATAATTTCATTCTCAGAGGCCAAACTTTGGATATCTTCCCAGTTCACTCTGAGTGAAGAGCCATTTGTGGCAGTGAATTGCTCCCGTGCTGGTCACCATATTTATTGAGTCTTCAGCAAGAGAATGCTCTGAAACGTCATGTGGGTTTACTTCTTATTTTCCGGAGAGGGCTTGACAGCTGTGGAGTGTTTTGCAGCACCAAAAATTGAGGTGAAGCCATCACCTTGTTTTTCTTCTCAAGGACTTGGCCAGCCTGGTTCACATCACCTTGGAGACACAACCAGAGCTTGCTGATTGCAAACCAGAAGCTCCACACTTGGAAGTGCCCTATGAGACCTGGGGAAGCAGGAGCAGGGGTGCAAAGGGGCAAGTTCCCCACTGCAATCAGTTTCTTCTCAAATACAAGAAGCCTCCATTACAAGAGTCTTCAGAGTTCTGTTATGGGTTGTATGGACCAGGAAAAAAACAACTGAAAGCCATGGAAATGATTCCTGTGCTGCCTAGCAAGTTCTGTGGCCTCATGTCCAAACGGAGGGTGGCAGGTGCTTTGGAGAATGACTCTGCCTTGTCCACCCCACAGGACTCTGCTAGAGACATCCTGAAGGAGGAAGGTTCTCCCTTCCTTCCCATTCAACAGCCACTTTCTGCCATGGCTCCAGTGTTTCCTTTACTGGGGACCACTTGGTTACATCCAAATCATGGAGTATCCCAGCCAGTGGCCTGGTCCTGCTCATGTCCATACTCACCTGCTGGAGCCACCTCAGCCCTGCTGTCTCCAGGAATTTAGCAAAGGCCAAGTTGGTATCAGCCAAGACCCGCGAGCAAGACTCTGGACACCCTTGGGAAGTGCTTGATGCTATACCCAAGCTCTGGTTTGCCTTGGGTATCATTAATTGCCATCAATTAGCATTAATTGCACCCTGCATGGCAAGGAGGAATATAATATGAGATGGGAAGTACAACTGGAAGTGTGAGGCAAAATAGAGCTGTTACCAAGAAAGGGGTGATCTCTGTCCATGGCTGAGAAAAGAAAAAGCAACCAGCTTGGGGAAAGCCTGAAAGGATATGTACTGTGGGAAGCTCTCCAGCTACTAGGAGATTTAAATCCCTCAAGAGGCTGTCACAGAAGGTCTGAGATGGTCTGAATCCACTGGAACACTTTCACAAGATGATTTAGAAACACCAATCCAGGCTGACAAAGTGAATGGTGTGGAGAAACGCATAGTGTGCTGCATCCAGTAAATGCTGACATCTCTCACACCATGGGAACAGAATGTGTCTTCAAGATCTATCTCAATAGCTTCATACACCAGCCACTATTGAGATGCCACCCCATGTTCTCTTGACCTGCTCTAGACCAGTGAGAGACCATGAAATGAGGGGGAAATGAGCAAGACCTCACAACCTCCTTGTTGAACCACCGAATTGGCCAATGTCAATGTGCTAGTTTGAAGGTAAACTGGCAGGAGAAATGAACCCAACTCAAAAAAGAGATTACAAGTTAGAGTTACAATTTAATAAAAATATTACAATAAATACAATGATACAGGGAAAAATGTTTTTAACCAACAAAACCCAGATATATAACCCAGCACCCCAGGGCACAAACAGAATAGTGTTTGTTAGTCCCTGTGCTGAGCACCACATGGCCCCCCTGAGTGCAAAGTAAAAGAAAAGGAAAACCTATTGGTGAGGATGATGGCTGCAGTCTGGTCAGGAATGGCAGTTGCCGTCCTGTCAAGGTTCTGGTCCTCCTCTGGATCCGACGAGTGGTACCAAAAGTCCCCAAACTCCAAGACTACGTATGTTTAGGTTCAGACGGGAATGCCCAGTACTTCTTCAGGGTGAGGAGTTTCACAATTTAACTCTGTGAGTCATGGGATATTTTTGGAATCTTTGATGACCCATTAGCAGACATGACCCCTCAGCCTGGGTGTGAAGGTGCTAACGACTCCCCAGAGGGGCGTTATCACGGCTGAGTCATTGGCATGAAGACAGGAACACCCTCCTATCTTACAGGGTTCTCTAACATTCAGCTTGTAGGCAAAGCTGTCAGGTGTGCCCTGGGCAACTGCTGCCAACAATCCATTATTAACAGTTATGAGAAATTATATAGAGGGTGTAGAATACACAGTTTGGGTTACACCAACTGGTCCCAGCTGCTGAACTAGGCAGTTGATCAGAACTCCCAGACACAGAATCACACAATGGTTTGGGTTGGAAGTGGCCTCAAAGATCATCCGGTTCCAATCCCCTGCTACAGACAGGGTCACCTTCCACTAGAATTTGACCACATCTCCTGATCTTGAATGCAGACAAGTCCCCTTGGGCCAGCATGTCCATCAGATATGTCCCTCCAGCCCAGTGGCACAGCCCGTTTGAGCCAGTCCCTTGCACTCTTCCACATTCACAGTGGACAAAGACATCTCCCTGGGTGGTGTGACTCATCCCGCTGCCTGGGCACTACGTACCAAAACAGGTTAGATAGTCTCTTACACTGACCCTGAGCATGGCAGGAGGAACCCAGGTGAGTAGTAAAACTTGCACACATGATGGCTACCAAAATACCATGTTCTGCTGCCAAATCCTCCTTTGGCTCAGGCTCAGCTGTGCTCACTTCACCTCCCTCTGGAGGACTCAGTGAAGTCAAGCCACACACGTGTACACACATAGCAGACCCTATCCCTAAATCCTCTTCTCCCACATCAGGGTTTTTCCAGACCCGAATAGTCTTTAAGGTGCTTTTACATCTCTGCTCCACCATCCCAGGAAACAGCTCCCATTGTTTCCCAGCCAGGCCTCTGTCAGTCAGTCATGACTGACGTTGGAGCTTCTCTATGCTCCAGGACACTGGGAGTCCCCAGGAGTGAGTCCCTGCTGCAGGTAAAGCCTTGACCCATGGCTAGAGAAGAGCTGATGCACCTGAAAAACCTCAAATCATGGAAAAGGCTCATCCCAATTTGCTCATCCAATACAGGAAGCCTCCACAAGTCCTGTGCCTTAGTTTCCCAAGCAGGGACCTTCACTCCAGGTGCCAAACTGGTTCCAACAAGGACGTTACTGAAACATCTCACACAGCTAGAGTTGGGGTGGAGGGACATTCCTACATCCCCAAATGGCACCCCTGGAGCTCTATCCAATCAGGGAATGTCTGAACGGGGCTCTCAGCTCCAGAAGCTCTTTTGGAGGTCACACACCTTCCATCCAGCACTATGCCAGGCATAGTTTATGCAAACTGGAGGGGAGTTTATGCAAACAAGTTTGAAAAGTTTTAAGAGCAGCCATTAATAAAGTGTAAAAGGCACTGTCTGGGACACAGAGTCCAGGTGTTCCTCTGACAGCCGCGTATTTACGAAGGGCTTAAAATGCAACTTAGCTGAGAAGGGACTCACTAAAACACTCTGGGTCCTTGACAAATGGCATCCCAAAGACTCCACTCACATCTCCAGATCACTTTCCACACACTTCCCTCACCCACTTGTGGGTTGGGAATATCTTCTTGGGACTTTGGGAGCCTGGGAAACTCTGTAGCTTTGAAAACAGAACCTCACAAAGCATTTCTGAGCTCCTAAGGATGGAGAAGCCAAACAAAGTCCCAAACCTAGGGTATTCCCATGAGCTCTGGAACAGCAGATGGGGCCCAAATTCCCCCCACTCCTTCCCAAGAGAATGTTCCATTGTCTAGAGCAGATTCTGTAGCCCTTGTCTGTCCCTTACCATAGCTGTGGTAGCATTTGCTTTTCATCCTGGTCCTTCCAGTCTTGGAGCATCCAGTCCCTCATCATGCTGGATCCAAACTCATAGGACAGAGGGATCCCTTGAACTCCCTTTTCTCCAGCAACCACATTAAAAAGAAATGAAACAGCAGCTTCCAAACTCCTGGAGAAAACCACTGCCCCATACTCTCCAGAGATGCTGGTGTTCAAATGCTTCCAACCAAAACATCATTGTATTCAACTATTGCCCCTAAATTACTCAGAATGCAGCACCTTCAGCCCAGTAACCTGTGCCTCTGATACTTTTTTTTATAGCTGGGAGTGCAAATCCCCTAAAATAGCCTCTTTCTGTGGGCAAATTCTTTTTTTCTGATTTGCCTTCAAGCCTAAGCATTTCTGCTTCTCAACTATTTTTAGCCACGACACTGTAGGTCCCTTGGCTGATGAGCCTTCTCGTAACTAATTTATTCCTGTCTTCACTCTCCCTGAGCACTGGGCCCTGAGAAAAAGCCTAGGCAGCAGAGGTGGATTGGTGGAGAAAAGTCCACAATTTGATTAGGATATTATCACCAAAACCACCCTGTCCTGTGCCATGGGGCACCTGGAGCCCTGGCACTGTGAGATGTGCCCTGATGCAAAGCTAAGTGCTACAGAGCTGGGAGCGATCCTGGATCTCCCTGCTCCAAGCCTGCTTCTATCCCATAGTTCCCAGCATTTTATCACCATTATAAGTCCTGCAAATACACCCCAACACTTCCTCTCAAAGCAGACAAACCCTTTCTGCCCCCACTCATTACAGTTTATACTCAATTGTGCTCTGCTACCACCAGTAGGCACCTCCAAAGAGCAAAACCATCATGCAATGCCTGTTTCATCTTCTGGAAATGTCTCCATCCTCCTCCTAAGCTGAGTACCACAGCAGCCCTGGCAAAGACAGGGAGTCAGACTCACATCCTTTGTGCAAGAAACAGATGCTGCGATCTGGGTTTGGTGGCTTTGATGAGCCCAGGAAAGGGAAAACACCAAATTCATCCAGATTTTGCTCTTCAGACTCTACACAGCGCCATACATCCTCCTGCCCTCCCCCGCGCCGGGATGAGCAATCCAATGCTCACAGCGTTCCAGGAGGACGATTATTTGCTTAGTACACTGCTGGCAGCGGGCAGGTTGTAAATCACCCTGACACAGCCACCAACTGACTCCGCTGGGATTCCGGGAGATTAAAAGGGAGAATAAAAGTAGGGACACAACAGGTTCTGCTCCAGTTTGCTCAGAACTCCCATGGCTTTGTGAAGTTGCAGGGGTGCTCAGCATCCACTAACGGGGTCCCAGTGTTTTACCCAAGCCAACCTCCTGGCCCCAATTAACACCTCCAGTACCCTCCAAGCTTCTAAATAGCTTCGGCCAAGTCCTTCCATATTTTTTTGGAAAAGTGCCGAAACTCCCTTCCCCATCCCAAACTTTTCTCTGCCCCAGTCAGCCAGGTGGGAGCAGAAGTGAGAGAGAACAAGAGATGGACATGGAGATGGACAAGGGATGGACATGGAGAAAAGCCCCCAGCTCTGTTTTCTGGGACCTAATTTCCCCAAAGTACCCCTGTTCCCCTCCGCTCTCGGAAGGGAGATGCACTTGTGCCGGGTGGGATCTGGGTAGGCGAAGGGGCGCAGGTCAGCCCCCTGCCCTGCGGCACTTCTAGCCAATGGAAGGGGCGTCCCAGCATCTCAGTACATCCCTGCCAGCCCACGGAGGCCCTCAGCTCCCTCACCAGAACGCCGGGATGTGTTCGGCGCTGGACAACCGCTCAGAGCAGCTGGGGACAGCAGCAGGCAGAGAGGGACAGACACAGCCTTGTCCCCAGTAGTGCAGGACGGCAAATCAGGGACATCCCGGCCATGGAGGTCCATCCAACACCTGCCATTCAGGAGCCTCCCTGTGACCCCAGCCATGCCCGCAAAGCGCCGCAGCAAATTCTTCGAGACCCCAGCGACGGGGAAACTGAGGCACGGGGGGACGCGGGGCAGCCGGTAGGGGAGAGGGGAACACTTACGAGCCTGTGCTCGGCTCTCGGAGGAGAAGAGGAGCAGCAGGCACCGGAGGAGGAAGGCCAGGGGACCCGCCCCGGGTAGCATAGCAGCCCGACGATCGGCGTCGGTCCCGGTGCCGGGGTGCGCTGCCCAGTGTCCCGATGCTGCTCCCAGTGAGGCGCCTGGTGATGCCTCCGTGTCTGTGCCGGGGTTTTGCTCCCGCGATCGGTGCCCGACAGTGCCGAGGTCTCGATGCCGGCGCGCGATGCTCGGAGGTGCCGAGAGTGCCGGTGTTTGGGGCTACCGGCACCCAGGGATGCCGATGCCGGGGGTGCCGCGGTGCCAGTGCCGGAGGTGCCGGTTACTGGGGCTGTCCTTGCCCGGAGGTGCCGCGGTGCCGGTGACGGGAATGTCGCAGTGCCGGAGCCGGTGCCCTGGGTGTCGGTGCCCGTGCCCGGCGGGGCTCGTCTCGCTCCGATCAAAGGCGCCTCCTTTAGGGAGAACCGAGGAGTTCGCTTGTTGGTATTAAAGGCGGAGGGGGTGTGTGTGTGTGTGGAATCTGTAGGACGGGTTTCTGGTTTTGTTTGTTGTGGGTTTTTTTAATAAGTTATTCTTATAGTCACACCT
>JAOXXN010000440.1:1210806-1228292 GCA_026770055.1 Myrmophylax atrothorax
AAAGTCACTCTCCCTCTATTTTACAAGTTTCGTTTAAGTACTGAAGGGCTGCAGTAAATGGCTGGTGATATAATAGATCCCCAGGTGGTTCTGGAAGGGACAGTGGAATTCTGCTCCCTGTGCTGAGGTGGGGCTGGGGTGTACCTAAACTGTTCCTCACAGACGTCCAAGTCACTCAGTCATACACAGACAGTAGGACAGGATCCTACCTTTGTTTCAGCCTCTGAACACTTGGCACACTTTCCCTAATCTCTAATCAAAATCTCTATTCGAAAGGCAGTCGATTTCTTTTGTTTCTCTTCTGCCCGGTAATGATGCACAAGTGATGCCCGTAGAAGGTTGTTTTTACCAAACTTTTAACATGACTTCCCCCTCCTTCTTTTGGCTGTGGTTTCCCTTTCCCTGCTGACCCAGACCAATCTAGTTCTGCAGTCTTTACCAGTGATTCCTTAATTTCCTGTTGTTTCTGTTGTTCTGTAGCCTGTCACCAGTTGTTCTCTCAAGGCCACAGTGGCCTTGAAGTTTGGAAGTGGCAATCACAATGAAGCTTTTACCTGCCTTGGGAAAAGCAGTGATTTACCTTCCATATTAGTCTGATTAAAGCCAACACCACTTCTTTTTATAATCTACAGTTCAAGCTGTTAATGAAGAGAGTGATTAGGACCAGACCCAGTGGCTAGTGTGAGAGCCTGTCCTGGCATGGCAGTGGATTGTGCCTCCATCTGAATAGTCGTTGTACCTGCAGTAGGGGTTTTTTGTCACTGTGCTTCTTGGAATGTTTTTTAGATTTTCTTCCCAATAAAAAAATCAAAGTATGGGCTCTGTGGAGACCTTACAGCCCCTTCCAGAGCCTAAAGGGGCTCCAAGAGAGCTGAAGAGGGATTGTGGACATGGGCCTGTAGTGCCAGGCTTCCTGCTGGCAGAGGGAAGGATTAGGTTGGATATTAGGAAGGAATTCTTCCCTATGAGAGTAGTAAAGCCCTGGCACTGGTTGCCCAGGGAAGCTGTGGCTGCCCCATCAGTGGAAGTGGGCAAGGCCAGGTTTAGAGCAATGTAGTCTAGTGGAAGGTGTCCCTGCCGATGGCAGGGGGTGGAACTGGATGGGCTTTAAGACCCTCCCAACCCAAACTATTCTGTAATTCTATGAAAATCTGTTGAGGAACTTAGTCTCTGCCATTGGCATATCTTCCTATCATTTAATTAGACTACTCCTGTTGGAAAACTGTTTCCAAACCTCTCTGTAGTCAGAAAACTTATTGGTTTGTGTTTTGAAAACATTTTAAAATTGCACCTTCAGCTGCAAGTGTAAAGACTGGTTACTGGGAATTAAAAGGCAAAACAGTGAAAACCCTTTTTTTATCCCTGCCAGGAATAAGGGGAAGAAGGAAGCTACAAATTCTGCTGGGAGCTTCCTTGAAAGCTAGGGTTGAGGAGGATTCACTCCTGCTCATGGCACAGTTTCGACTCGCCGTATGAGATTGTATTGGCAAAACCCAGGAGCCTCTGAACAACAGATAGGCAACCAAAGGGTTCTGAGTCAAGTTCAGCTTTTCTTTTATCCAACCCATAGTGCTGAATTCACCAGATGGAGGTTTCTGGATCTTTTCCCCATAAATATAAAATGTACTGGACTGGAGTGCAGCTCCACAGAGACAGGTGTGTAAGGCACACTTCAACCTGGAAAGGATGGAGTCAGAGGAGATTGATGGCTCTCATAAAGAAAACCAGCATTAAATAGTTAGAAAATCTTTTGTCCTCTCTAATAGTGCAGAAATTAATTGTTTTTTCCAAGGCTGAGTGCAATAGAATGAAATTCTTGTCTGCCAGGATAGAGGAGCAGGATGCAAGGTCTGATCCTGTTTTAGTGCTCTCACCTGGGCTTGGAAGGAGTATTCTATCGCCAGCTGTTCCAGTAGCCCTTCAGAAACCATTTCTGTTGGCCCACAGATCACTCAAGAGGAAGACCAAGCAGGGGATCTGCTGCAAAATCATGTAAAAAGCCTTTTCTTCCATGTTTTTGTCTGTTTTTATTGTTCTCTCGGGCCATAGCACAGCTGAGCAGCCTTGTCCTGTCCCTGAATATCCAGAATTGGCATGGGGAGCTGTTCTAGTGAAACACACATGGCGCTCTGGTCATCTCGCTGTCCTCCCCAGCTGCATCCCAGTGTGAGGACCAGTCTGGTTCCACCTGGAGGGGTTCTGATGCCCAGGAAGTTCCACATGAACATGAGGAAGAACTTCCTTCCTGTGTGGGTGACCACACACAGATTGCCCAGAGAGAGTGTGGAGTCTCCCTCACTGAAGATATTCCAGAACCCTCTGGACACAATCCTGTGCCATGTGCTCTGGGGTGACCCTCCTTGAGCAGAGAGGTGGGACCAGATGAGCCACAGAGGTCCCTTCCAACCTGACCCACTCTGGAATTCTGTGGAATGCAGATAGACAGCTGTGCATACAGTTTTGTTTCCTTCTCTTCTACAGAGTTGGAAATTAGGAGACTCATCTCTTTTTGACACAAGTGTAAAATGTTCAAGTTGGTGCATAAAGATACATACTATGGATAAAATTGCCTCTCTTGAGCTAAGTCAGCACAACTTTACAGATAAATGTTATCCTGTTGTTTACAATCTCTTCTGGCTTGCTGAACCCATGTGAACAATGAGACAGTTGATGTGGCTCATCTTTCCTGCTGCATGTTTCCCTGCAGGGGAGAAAATCCACCTTTTTAGCTTAGCAGACAAGGCCTGAGACAAGCCTTAAACACTGAGGAGTAATTGAAGTTTGCTGCAGGGGAGTTACAGATTCCTGCTGCTCTCAGGACCATCCCAGTGGAAATTCAGCTTGATAAAGTTCACAAAGAACTGGAACCATTCAAGGACACAAATGGAAAAAATGTTTAGGGAAACCAGTGTTAGGTTTCTAGCACGGCTGGTTGCAGGAGCAAGGAATGCAGCCTGGCCTTCCCAGCGCTACCACTGCTTGGAATTTTTATCCCACGTTTTGAGACATTTGGGATGTTTTCCTTCACAAACAAGCCTGGCTCTTGTAGGCATGCAAAGAAGAGGGAATAGCAGCTTTTTTGTTTTAAAAGAAGCACCTATAATCTATATGTTGGCTTGCATGTGATTGTTTTTCTCTTTTCTGAAGGTAATATTAAAGAAATACTCTGTGATTTGTTCAGCATTCCCTCTTCAGAGGCTACAGAGTTTGAACTCTCCCTTACTGGTGGGAGAGACTGACATTACACAGCTCTTCTGTAAGATAAAAGCAAACCAGTGGAAAGCAGGACAAGTGAAAACAGGATTTAATCAGTGTCTAAATGGCATGATTGGGCACTGGGGCTGTGACCTGTCCCCAGGGAGGAGGGAGGTGTGGCCATGAACTAGAGAATGTCCAGCAGGACAGTTGGTGACAGGTCACTGTATGATTTACTTCCCTTGCTGTGAACCTTTCATTTTGGACAAAGTAAAAATGCTTCCTAAATAAAGGAAGCCCTTGAGGAGCAGCTGAGGGAGTTGTGCAGGGGGCTCAGCCTGGAGAAAAGCAGGTTCAAGGGGGACCTTCTTGCTCTCTCCAACTCCCTGACAGGAGGGTGGAGCCAGGGGAAACGCAGGAACAAGTGACAGGATGAGAGGAAACAGCTTCAGGTTGCACCAGGGGAGATTCAGATTGGACATGAAGAGGAACTTTTTCATGGAAAGGGTTGTTAGACACTGGAAGGTGCTGCCCAGGGCGGTGGTGTAGCCCCATGCCTGGGGTTGTCCAAGGAATGACTGGACATGGCACTCAGTGCTCTAGTCTGGTTGACATAGTGGGGATTGGTCACAGGTTGAACTCAGTGATCCTAGAGGTCTTTTTCAGCCTAAATGGTTCTTGATTCTGTGAAAACATGATGGAGCTGCTGGTTTATATCCTTAAATTTTAGCAAACTGGAAGAAGGAAATATGCCTGATGTTTTCTCCTTTTACCTGTTACATCCTAACCATAGCACATTGGGATGATGGGCTGTGCTGCTCCCTGCCTGGAATATTGATACAGATTGAGCCAGGATGATTGTCCAGGGCTTGTTGTTTTATTCCTGTTGTTCCCTTTTCCATCCAGGCTCCTCCAGCTGTAGTACAACTTGCCCAGACTTGCACTCTACAGAAATGGGAGCAAGCCTTGGGGCCGATAGAAGGCAGGCCTTTGGCAATAACAGACTCTGGGGATGGAGGTTAAACTATAACCGCATGCCAGTAGGCTTTTGGTTCCTGAATTCACCAGGGGGAAGGGAGGAAGCGGGAGTAGGATGGGGAATTCCTGCCAGACAGAGATAAATACTGACCTCAGGGAGTATATTGCAAATTGAAAAATGGCTGTGCTTGCTCCAGGTCAGTGGGACAACACTGCGAACAGCTGGAAGGGTATGTGGAGGGGGAAAACCATTGTTTATCCAGAAAATAGGGAGCTTTCCCGATGCATTGGTGTTGATGAAAGAGGAGCAGGGATGTGAATTTGAGGTGCTGTGCTGCTGGTCTCAGCCTGTGCCCTTTGGATGTCTGGAAGCAGGAGCTTAAAGCCTGAGTTTATTCCTAGGTTTCAGATTCCCTGTGTTTCAAGCCTGGATTTATTCCTAGGACAGTCTCCCGTGTTTAAAGCCTGAGTTTATTCCTGGGACTGAGATTCCTTATGACATCACTGGGCAGTTACTTCACATCTGTGTTTACATCCTCCCTGTACACCTCAGATTCCCAGTGCTTAAAACCTGGATTTACTCCTGGGACACATTCCCTGTGCTTAAAGCATGGATTTATTCCTGGGACTTAGATTCCCTGTGACATCTCTAGGCTGTTACTTTACCCCTGTGTTTACACAGCCTCCCAGTACTCTCCCTGATTGCTTAACTGCTTGTCAAGGATTCTTGAGTTTCCAAGGAAACTCTTGGAAGTGCAAAGTGATATTGCTTGGGCACCCTCCTCCCAGTGTTCCTGCATGTTAAACAGATCTTTGATAGCAGTAGTGGAATATAAACATCTGGAGTTGGAAAAAGTGCTACAGAACCTCTTCTGCAGCCCATGGAGACTTTTCAGGAAATAACGCCCAACACCGTTATCCTGCACTAAAAAGTGTTGCCTTTCTTTTTTCCCCTTCTCTTTCCAGATTTTATATTCAGAGCTCCCATTAAACTAAGCAAACCAGGGGAACTCCGAGAAGAATATGAAAGCCAGCTAAGGAAGGTCAGTATTCTGGGTAATTGTGGGTTTTCTTCCAGGAGAACTTGGATTTTCTACAGAAATGCCATCCTATAGGAAAACCTGAAAGGCTCTATTCCTGCTTTGTAACAAAACTCATTTATTCCCTTTATGCTGTTCAGCCACTTCAGGAAATGGCTGTAATTGAGAATTTAGAAACCAAATTTTGCTGTCTTAGTCTGCCTTCCAGAACATGGAACTGTACCTTCCTTGGAGCAACTGGTTGTGGATGTAATTCAGTAAAGGCCTTTGCAGCATAAGGTGTCTCCTGCAGTAACATCCTTCTCCTCAGAAACAAACTATTCCAAACCAGAGCTTTCTGCTTATTTTCAGGCAAGGAAAAAAATACAATTTAAAGGTCAAAAAATGATATGGGAAGAAAAGCTTTTCAGCTGGTTTGGAGTTAAAGTCTGTGAAAATATTTTCTCCATTTAAAAAGGGACTTTTGATGGTGTTTTCCCTTGAGATGGGTCCAACCCATCTTTGATTATTCCACCTGTTGGGGAAAAGGAACTCAGGGAGCTTTTCATTGTTGAATTTTCTTTGGGTTTTCACTTGAAAGTATCAACAAGGGTAGAAAGAGCTGGGAAGCTGAGTTAGAAAAACAGTCTTGTCTGAGTAGGAAAATACTCTTTAGATGATATTTAAGGTAAATAACTAGCCTGGGAAGTGCGTCTCTGTGAGGAGGCAGTTAAAAATTCTGGAAGGGTCTTCCCTCCTGCTTTCCCTCATGAAATTAGCAGTGGCACTGATGGGAAATGTCACTGCAGGTTATTTGGGTAACTGTAGCTGACTCATTAACTGATTTTAGGAATTGCAGACTTCTCCCATCCAGGTGCCTTGGCAGGAAGGGAAGGACACTTTATGCACAAAGTCATGGGACATGTGGCAATTTCAGCAACAATGAGACACTTGATTGAGAAACAGTTGGGTTTGGGCAGCAGTGTCAGACTTCAAGTGCACAGGAATCTTACTGTTCTAAAAATCAAATTAATTAAATAATTTAAATGTGCATCACTGTATTTTTCACTGTAATCTTTAGGATGTGTTAACTCAGGGTATCTTTAGCTTAAAGATGAAGAAATAAAGCTTTTTGTTTAGATATTAACTGATGATCTAAAGGTCCCTTCCAATGCCTTCAAGGAAGCTGGAGAGGGACTTTTCATCAGGAACTCATGATGGGACAAGGGGAAGGGGCTTACCCCTGCCAGAGAGAAGGATTAGGTAGGATATTGGGAAGATACTCCTCCCTATGAGGGTGGGGAGGCCCTGGGACAGGTTACCCAGAGCAGTTGTGCCTGCTCCATCCCTGGAAGTGTTCAAGGCCACATTGGACTGGGCTTGGAGCAATGTAGTCTAGTGGAAGGTGTCCCTGCCCATGGCAGGGGGTAGAACTGGATGAGCTTTAAAGTCCTTTCCAACCCAAACCATTCTGGGATTCTGTGAGGCATATCTGGATCTTCTGGAAGGATTAAACTGTCTACTCTCCCATGATCTATAAACCTTTTATAGGAGTATTGCAAAAAGATACCATGTGCAGTCCAGTACCAACACCTCTCCCTTCCCTACCAGTCACAAGCAAATACTTTAACTTGTTTCTGGCATTTGGAGCCTGTTTTTGTCTCATGCCTCCTGCCTTCCCCTTTCTTCTCACTGCCATATGGGAGATGGTTTTCTTTCCCCTGCTGACTTAAAGTTGCTTTTTATGAAGCTCAGCTGAAAGAGCTGTGGGGGGAGATGCTCTGAATTGTCATCTAAGAGGAAATGGCAGTGAAATTTTGCTGATAAAATCACAACTGATGCTGCAGTCACTATTTCCTTATTCATAGAATCACAGAATCATTTAGGTTGGAAAAGCCCTCTGAGATCATGGAGTCCAACCATTGCCCAGCACTGCCATGTTCCCAAGTGCCACATCTATATGGCTGTTAAATCCGTACAGGGATGCCCGTATGGGCATTCCGGTTCCAGTGCGTGACCAGCCTTTCAGGGAAGATTTTTTCCAACTTAAACCTCCTGTGGTGCAACTTGAGGCTGTTTTCTCTGATCCTGTCACTTGTTCCGTGGGAGAACAGACCAACCTGGCTCCAACATCCAGCCAGTGAGTTATAGAGGCAAAATTGTGACTGTTGTCACTTAGCAAGAATTTCTTGGTGTCTCTGAACTTCTCAATTAGGCAGGAGGAGAACTCGCATTTGGGAATCTAAGCATGTTCCTGACTGGGATTCCCTCTGTGTCTGGAAGTACAAGGTCTCAGCTCAGCTCCCCTTACCTGTGGAGTGGGGATAACCCAGACTGGCTTTCCTGAGAAAGGGAGAGGAGCATTTCCAAACCTTTTTACACATCCCAGATGTGAGTTGTTTTCTAAATTCGGCAGTTTGTGGACTGAAGATACCAAGTGAGCGTTTGCCAAACTTTTGGAAATAAATGTTAATCAAGAATGATGGTCCTAAAATGGGTGTTTCTTGAGCAGAAAATTACCACTTGTACAGCATTTTTTCCCTGCAGTTCCAGTACCCTAAAGGGCTACAAACAGGTTAAAATGCATTTTCTGGTAATTGTGCTGCTAATTGAGGTGATGGTCCTGCATCCAGTATTCCAGAGATGCTATTTGGATAACCTTATCCCAGGGCAGATAATTCACACCATATTGTTTCAGTTTCTCATCCTGATGTCCCAGCATATTTGTATGTGATAGCATCGCCACATTTTTAAAAAATTCTCAGGGAGATCATTTACACGAGGCTACTTAAATTTTTTTTTAATTCATACAGATTTTATTATTAGACTTTGCTTTTGTTTGCAACCTGAATCTGGACCTCTAAATTCTTTTTTGTATCCCTTGATTAGGATCCTGTTGTTTCCTTTGTGACTGGTCACTGTCAGCAAAGCTTGTGCTGGAACCTCACACTATGGTTTGCCCAAAATCCTTAAATATTCCTGTATTATGTTACATATGTTTGTGGCTCTAGATTTGGGAATTGAGTATAATTTTATCATTTAGCCAGAAAAAGTGAGGCTTTCCATATAGGGTTTTTCCACATGAGAAACAGGGAAGGGACATGAGTGTTGGGTAGTATTTCAGCCGATAAAGTTCATCTTTATGATAAATCTTGATATGAATTTTTTCAGATACTTCAAGAAAGGCTCCTTAAAGAGCAAAACTACTATTGATTTACAGCATACTATTCTTCATGTTTCATCATGTGGCCACAGTCTGTTAGTCACTGTTGTAGTTATTGCTTGAGATTATTAATAGATGAGGAATTTAAAGATACATCTTCAAACAGCTCCAAGGAGGAAGTCAAACCAGTCTTTGAAAACATTTGCTTAACACCCACCCTCAGCCAAACAGTGAAGTTTTTCCTGGATTCTTTCTGCCTTGTTCCTCCTACCTTATCTCTGGAGGCTCAGATTCAGTAGGAATCTTTGGGTCTTTCCCAGCTTGAAAATCATAATTTGATTTTCATGTAATGACTCAGGAATTCTGTTTTCTTCATCATCCACATGTCCAAGCTTTTGGGATTTTTCAATCCTTCGGCAGGGAAGAAAAAATATAAGTATTTTGTGAAGAATAAGGAGTTGCAAGTTGTTGCCTTTATGAGTTGAGTGCAATGTAACACAGCAGCTTCTGAAGCACCTGAGATGCCCATGCTCAAATATGAGGAAAACCACAAGGATTTTAATTCCTAGTGCTCTGGTTCATCCATGTGATGAAGATGTGTTAGTCAAATGTCCAGCTGCTTGTTCCAGACAAGGATGACTTACCCACAGAGGTTGGATGGAGGAAGGAGGGAGGATCTGTTCTATTTACAGATACATATAGACTATTCATGGCTTATGTCTAAGTGCCTTTGTTGTTCTGAAAAGAAGATAAAATCCCTGATACTTGTGTAGAAAACATAAATGTGTTGCAGAAATGAACCAATTTTCACGTTATTATGAGAGAGAAAGATAGTGGTTCTACCCTGGAGTAGTGAAATGAAGGCACAAAATTTAATGAAGGTACAAAATTTAGGCTCTTGGTCTTGCCAATTTGTGTAGAGGACTTCAAATATTACAAATACTCTGTCTCTCTTCACATTATTTCCAGCTGAGAGAAGAAAAACTACAAGAAGAAAAGGCATCTGAGGACCTGATTCACAAGTTCATTGTAGATGACATGGACGTAGGGAAAAGAAAAACAGATGAACAGCAGAAAAAGGGTGAATCTGTTGTGCTGAAAGTGAACCAAGAGTGTGTAAGTAAGCTCATGCTTCTCCTTCCTGTCCACATATCCAGAGCTTTCATCCTTTGGCTTACTAGGATTATTTGATTGACCCTTTATAGCCCTTGAAGGCTGTGAGCTAAGAGATTATAAAGATCCATGTTGATGACTGCAGATGTTCTTTCAGAGGTTTCTGTCACTCCTTTTACCAACACATGACTCTTCCAAACACAGCAGATAAATCTCTGCTTTGGGAGGATCCTCATGCATTTCCAGGAACATTTCCTTACGAATCTTCTGCACGATTGTGAAGTTCAGCAGATTCTTCAGGCCAAGTCTTGCCTGTATCCCATTTCAGTTGGGAGGCTTTGTAGGCAGTGCTCTTAAAATTTCAGTTTAATGGACAGAGCTGTGGGGGCTGAGTAATGAACACCCTGTAATTTTGTTGTAGGATTTTCCCACATTTTCTTGATCAATAAATTAAGTTTATTTGCTGACTATACATAGGAGCTGTGTACTTGTTTTTGCATTATTTATGCTTTATGTCCTCTCGGTACAATCAGAAACAGGGGCTTTGGATATCTTTAACACCTTAGCAAGAAAGACCTGTATTTTCCAAGTTATTCTCTGTTGTACAAGTCAGTTAACTCTTCCTTGATTGACTTCAGTTTCCTGAACGTCTCTCGGATTCAGAGAATGAGGAACCATTTCAGAGCAAGCAAATGCATCGGTCAGCCTTTGTTTCCAAGACCTCCTTTGCTTTCCTTTCAGGGTAAGAAGCTCCAACTTTATTAAGTGTCCCTTAAAGATTCTTTTGACTTCTAAGCACACCTGAGATGCTTTAATTCAAATGGTTATTTCAATCCAAAATAAGTGATGGTTTTTTCCTGGAATGTTAGAGCAGACTCATTGTTAGGACATGGTGTCCATCTGAGTACTTCCTACCTGTTATGAAATCCAGAGGGTCAAGGAAGTTAGTGTTCATCCCATGAAGCAGAAAAATCATTGCCTGTAGATTTAAGTCATTAGCCAGAAATCAAAATCCTGTGGGATGAACTCAGGAGTGCTGGATCCTTCTCCAGCACAGACATCAAGAGAGACCATCAGGCCTGGACAGTTTTTTCCCTGGAAAGCTGTTGCTTGACCCAATGGAAGCAGCTGAGTAACCAAATGTTTCCACATGAGAAGCAAAGGGGTTTGCAGAGCTTCATCATTAGCTCTGACCTCAGTTAATTATGAGCCATGGGTGGAGGTGTCTATGTGTTTAGTGGGAAGCCTATGAACGCAATCCAAGATTCCTGGATCGCTTTAGCAGAGGGCATAGGAGGTGTCTCCTACAGCCAGGTGCTGCCAAGGCTGATACCTCTCCCAACAGCTGCCAGGGCTGTTGAGGTAGTTGTCTGTAAGGCCATGAGCAATCCTGTTTCCACCCATCTGCTTTTCAGCAATTTAACCGCCAAGGTGGAAAGGAGTCAGAGCTGCAACGACACCATTCAGGAGAGATCCAAGAGCAGACAGAGATCAGCCCCAGCCAACAAAACAAAGGTACTGGCACATCTAGGAACGGGTCATTGTGCGTAAATGTTCTTATCTGAGGTTACACAGCACCAGTAATCTGGAGATATAAAACGTGTTATTGCTACAGGGCCAGTCGTTTCCCGGTAAAAACCTGATGGGTTGGGAATTACTAAGCAGAAAAGTAGACAAGTGTCAGAGCTATTGGAAGTTCATTGGGAGGATTGTCATCAGCCTTCTTTTTTGTGATTCATTTTCTTTTCAAGGCTGAATCTGCAGCCAATTAAAGACAAAAATTTATAGAAATTTAGGAAAATATTTCTTTCTTCCTTTCTCTCCAAAGCTGTTTAAACAGAGCAAAACTTGTTTTTCTGATGTCAGGGTATGTTCTTTGGCACTTCCATGCTATCAAAGACATTCATAGGATCATAGAATGGTTTGGTTTGGATGGGACCTTAAAGCTCATCCAGTTCTACTCCCCTGCCATGGGCAGGGACACCTTCTACGTGCTCCAGGCCCCATCCAGCCTGGTTGGAACTAGATGATCTTTAAGGTCCCTTCCAAACCAAATGATCCCATGATTCTGCCATTAAAGTGGTTGCCACTTGTGGCAACAACAGCTCTTGCACTGACATAAGTTTGAGACCCAGATGGGGCTGGATCCACTGTGTCCTGCTTATGTCCCATGCTGTGTCTAGAGAGCACAATAATCTCAAGTTCTCCTGTTTTCCTCTAACATTCTTGTCTGTCTCCTCTGTGACTGACATCCCAGGTGTTCTGCCTCGCTTTTCAGGTGCTGCCTATCACCAGTATGTCAACACCACTGGTTGGGGTCCTGTCATCCACCCAAAACAACCGCTGCCTCTCTGCCCCAGACCTGACAGCAGAGAAGCGCCTGGTCCTCACTGCCATGTCATCCCTCTCGGCTGTGCACAAGCCAGAGCGATCCATCAGTCCTGAGAGCAACGACAGCATCTCTGAAGAGCTCAATCACTTCAAGCCCATCGTCTGCTCCCCATGTACTCCTCCAAAGAGGCTTCCTGATGGCAGAGTCCTAAGCCCTCTCATCATCAAATCCACTCCAAGGAACCTGAACCGGAGCCTACAAAAGCCAACCACCTACGAGGCCAGTCCTAGAATACTGAAAAAGTGGGAGCAGGTATTTCAGGAGCGTCAGATCAAAAAGACTCTCTCTAAAGCGACCCTCACATCCCTGGCTTCAGAGCCTGGGGAAGACATTATGCTTCCTGGCATCACCAGCTCCAGAACTTGCACTAAAGTGCATCCACAAGTGCAGGATGACCACCTTCCACCTGACACAATGGGAGAGCCTCACCCTGAGCTGGATTCCTTTCCTTCCATCAGTGAAATGAAGCTGGTAAAAAGGAGTGAGAAGAACAAGGATTCACAAGCCTTAACAACAGATGACAGTGCTGCCGAAGTAGATGTGAGATCAGATTTAAAGTCCTTGAACACACGAGTGTCTGAAGGCCCAGACCAAAAATTCATGGACAAATCCTGTCTTAGTCTTGGCCCAAAAATGCTGAGCAGAAGACTCATGGGTGTTGGCACAACGTTGTCCGACAGCGGCACGCTCAGAGTCTCCACCAAAACACCAGTGAAAAAGCAGCTGAAATATCTGAACAACAGTGAGTTGATGAATGTGCAGAACAGCACCTGCAATTCCGTTGGGAACATCATCACGGAGCAGTCACAGCTGCTGAGGCGGGGCCGGAAGAGACACTGCAAAACAAAGCACTTGGAGCACAATGGCTCCATCAAGAGACTGAGGCACACAGCGGGGGAGGTGCCTCTGGAGGTGCGGGAGAGGGAGCAGAAGCTCCAGCAGGAGGAAGAGGACAGAAGGTTGGCCCTGCACCTCCAACAGATTTTCGACAGCGAGAACAGGACGGTGGACAGGCGGAAAGTCCGAGTGGATCGGTACCTGCTGCGCTCCAAGAGCACTCTGGGGGCCAAGTAGCACTGGTGGGCCATGTTGTCTTTCTAGAGGACGATGAGGTTTATCAGATTGTCTTATAGGAAAACTATTTTTTGCCCTACTTCCACTCACACCATTGTGCTCTCATTCCAGTGGTAAGACATTTGTAGATCCAGTTCAGAGACAAGCCAGAGTCCTTTTAGATTTGAAAAAAAAAAGGGAGAGAATTAGGAAAAAAATTTTTTTTGGTCCATTGGTCTGAAGGAGTTGTCATCCCTGTGAATACACTGCAAGGCCTCCACACGCGTGTGAGTTCCCCAGCCTGGAGGGTTCTGAACATGGGGTACAAACTAAAGACCTCATCCATCCCTTGCCAGGGGAAATCTGAGCTCTGCTCATGGAAATTAGGTTTGGTCTGTCTTACAGTCTTCTCCTCTTTGCCTGCCCAGTTTTCTCCCTCAGACTATGGAGTCAGGCCTTATTCATATCAAACAATTTGACGGCTGCTGGGGAGGGAACCTGCTCCCCAAACAGAACTCCCAAACAGAACGCTCCATAGTACTTAAAAATTAATGTGTCTCACTATCTGCACCAGCAGTACAGACCATACGTCCGTTTCTTGAAGTAGAAGGACAAACACAGTGAAAAAAAGAGACCAAAAATAAGGATTTTACTGAAAAGCCTTACAGGGACTTGCAATTCCATGTTAATGACAGGGAAGAGAACTTGGGTGGAACACTCGGCATTGGGATCCAGGGAGCTTTTCTCCTAGTCCCTGCCTCTTCCAAGCCAAGAGGGTTTCTTATTCCGTCTTAACACTAAAGGAAGGGAAATGCTGGCTGGGTGATTTTTGAAGAGGATGTTCTCCCTGCTGACATGTACCCTCATGATCTTCCTTGGTTAAGAGCTCTCTCTCTAAGACCTGTTCTTATATGTCCCAGGGGAGGCATCCTGAGTGATCTGGTACATCCCTGGGCTCTCAAGGCACCCAGTGGTTGGCTGTGGAGCTGGTATGGGAGACCAGCTTTCCAGAATGCTTCCCCTGCTTTAAGCTCCCTGGCTCTAGGTCCAAACCACTAAGAAAGCTCTGGTGAGCAATGCACTAAAAATTCCCACTTTCCAGGCATGAAGGCGGGCCTGGAGCAGAGCTGGCGTGGGGCCTGGGCTTGATGGAGTGTGTGTTCTCTGCCCAGATGTGACCTCTCACCCTGTTTTTAACACTCATCCATCCATTAATTCTGTGGATTATTTCCAGTAATGGAGCTCAAACAACACTGTTCCACCTAAATTCTTGAAAGCTGCCTTGCAGAGTATTCACTGGGATCCTGGGAGCCCGCAGGGATCTTTGTCCAGGGCAGAGCTGTGGCATTCCCAACCTGCCCACCCATGTGCCAGATATTTGTGGGGTGAGCAGAGTGCTGGGGCAAACTTCTCCATGGATGGTGTGCACACCCAGTGCACTTATACAGATCTGGTCTAAATGAGCGTTTGTTGCCCAATTTGCTCTATCTAAAAATGGTTGAATTTTCTCCATCTTAAAACGGTTAAAAAGAAAACGAACTGGTTTTCTTTTTCACTGCAAGGACCCTGGCAGGGCTTTTATTTCCCTAATTGAACTGGATTTAAAAAAAAGGGCAAAAAAGAATAAATCTTATATTTTAATGGATAAAATTTATATATTTTAAATACTATATTTCAAAAGATTGACACTTTTGTTTTGAGAAATCTTATAGCAGTGGTTCCATAATATATATCTATATCTCTGGATCTCCTTGCCACACAAACTACTGGATGGTTAAAGTTGTCCTTGGGACTGATGAGACCTAGCCTGCTCTGCCTTCCCAGCATTCCAGGCCCTCTCACAGCCTTGGGAGGTGTTGCTTGAATCAGGCGCTTTTGATCCAAACTGCTCCTCTTTCCAGCTGTGAATTAAAAGGTAATTAAGTAATTAGAGCCTTGTCCGGACCTGGAAGAGCAGCACAGAGAGAAGGAGCAGTGGCCTGGATCTGCCCATGTAGCTCAGGAGAGAAAGCCACAGCTTTAACTCAGAATCCATGTAGTTTCTCACAGCATTTTGGGCTGAAGTATGCACTTCCCAAGTGCATTTAGATTTAGAATTATTTTCCACAGTTAAACCCTGGAGCCCCAGTCAGACTTCCCTAAAGTTTCCTTCTTTCTTATGGCACTTGTGTGGATTCAGCCAGGCCTGGGCTGCCCATGCCACAAAAGAACTAGATTTATATGCTGAATGTATCTTTTCTTCCCCCTCTTAAAACAGATTTTGCAGCCCAATGCACCAGGCCAGTGTCTTAAATATCTTTTGAAAAGATTTTACAAGTATTTCGGGGTTTTGTGTGTTAATTTCCTCTTTTCAAGCCCAAGCTGGGCAAGGAGGCATTCCTGAGCTGGAGTTTGTTCCCACCCAAAAAAACTCTATGGGACCCCTTGTGCCCCTGGTTCTCCTCAAAACACAGATCCCAAGCCCCCAGGCATCACACACAGGCCATGGAATCCACCTTTTGATGTGGAATCACAGCCATGGAAGGGTTGCAGCAATGTGAAGCAGGATGAATGTTTTATTAATTTATCACTCTGAAATTCTGTGTAAGCTTTCGCAAAAAAACCAAAAATTGTAAATAATTGCATTCAAAAGAGCATAAATTCCCAACCTCTCCCATTAAAAAGTCAGGAATGGCCCTACCTTTGCCAGAAAACCAGCCAGCTGAGGAGGAAAATACCTCTTGCTGAACAAGATGTGCAGAGGCCTGAGATTAAACCAAGTAGTTACTCACACTTCAGGAAAGTCCTTTCTAACCCTCAACCTTCCCCCTGGGATGAAGGCATTCCTTGTGGGAACATCCTCACAAAATGTGCAGCTAGGGTTGGCGCCATGGCTTGTGTCTGCCAAAGATGCCACTTACTCTGGAGAGTTGCTTTCTGACCCTCTGGAGCAATTCACCCAGGAAAAGCCTCACAGAAAGGTCCATGTTTGGAGCCAGCAAGATCAGATAAATGAAGGAAAAGTGCCAAAAGGGATCATGCCAGGTGATTATATGATGTTATTCTATATTGTCAGTATTCTCTTCCAGTGCTCTTGTACCTGCAGTGCACATTAGTCAGGAAGTGTAGCTTGAACAAGTGAAAGCTCAGTGAAAGCAAAGGGGGAGGTTGAAGCCTTAAAGACTCACTGATTTAAAAAAATCAAGCCTTTAGCAGTGCTCCAAGGGCAGAGATCCTCTGACAGCCCTGTCCTGTCTCCCAGTTTTCAGGCCTGACAGAGAGCTTGTCCCATGTGTAAGGAGAAGCATTTCAGTAAAACCTGAACCCTCTCACACCTGAGGGCAAAACTAACCACTGTCCATGATGGATATCCATGGATGGGAGCTGGGTAGAAGCACACCACAGAAACTGGGGTAATCCACACACCTGACACAAACTTTTCCCCTCCCCATGTCTGGAAAACACCATGACTCATCTGCTCTAGAATTAGCTTTTCACTATGCAAACAGGCAAACCCTCAGCTGGGCATGGATTGCGATTTGCTGTCAAACTGTTCAAAACAAACCTAGATGTTGCTATACTTTTTTTTTCCAATAATGCTTTAAATTGTGCTTTTCCATTTGTGGAAAAATTCCAATTGTGCTTTCGTGTTCTCAGCTTGCCAGCGGAGCACTGGGCTAGTGACAAGACTTTCATGGTCATTTTGAGTCTCAGCTGAACCACCTGAATATTTTCAAAAGGCACCAAAGGACCGTTGACTTGCATGTGTGAAATGTGTGAGTGGAATGACACTCAGGCATCCCTCATGTTGTGGCTTCTGTTTGTTTGAAACAAAGTAAATCCTGCTTGTGAAACAGCTGTCACAAACCAGAAACACACCAACAAATAGCAAATCTGTACAAATAACGTTGTACCTTTTAACGGAAACTGGGATTTGGAGAGATTGTAGGACAGAGGCCAAGGTTCAAACAGAATAAAACCAGGTTCTGACAGTCAAATCCCTGTTTCTGCTGAAGTTGCTGTGCTTGGAGGCAAGCAGGATCGTACTGCTGCTTTTCCCAAATGGGTGAGGTTGTTGAGTAATCAGAGAATCATTTAGGTTGGAAAGCCCTCCAAGATCATCCAGTCCAACTGTTCCCCTAGCACGGTCAATCCCGCCACTAACCCATGTCTTCAAGTGCCACATCCACACAGATTTTAAATTCCCCCCGGGATGGGGATTCACCACTGCCCTGGGCAGCATGTGCCAGGGCTGCGGAACCCTTCTGGTGAAGGCATTTTTCCTAACATGTTTTGCAGGGGTAAAAATGGTGAAGGAGGGTATGTATGTATGGCCAAACTTCGCTAACGAAGATTTGGGAAGGACTCTCCCCCACGCAGGTGTGCCCTTCCAGCCTGCGCAGTGGATTTTTTAGATGAGGCTCAGCTCCGAATCCCAAGGTCGTGAGTTCGAGTCTCAGTGGAACCGTCCCGGGCAGTTCAATGCCTCCCTGCCATTTGATCCCGTCAGATCTCGAATGCTGAGCAGGGTCAGCCCCGGTTAGTACCGGGTGCTGTGACAGTCCCAAGGACTTCACTGTCACTGTCCAAGCTC
>JAOXXN010000440.1:1254628-1269417 GCA_026770055.1 Myrmophylax atrothorax
ACACACACACACACATATAAAATACTTCCTTCCATCTTGACTCTGACACTGATCTCACAATCGAAAACTGACCAAACCTTTTCTCCACCCCTTTCAGTAATTCTTAAAACAAGATCTGGTAAAATCACAAGGCAAGTTATTCCTATAAAGAATAAAGCAAGACAATAACCTGACAGTAGCAATACTGGAACAGTTTGGGTTGGAAGGGCTCTTAAAGCTCATCCACTTCCATGGGCAGGAAACCTTCCACTATCCCAGGTTGCTCTAAGCCCCGTCCAACCTGGCCTTGAACACTTCCAGTGATGGGGCAGCCACAGCTTCTCAAGGCGAGGGCCTTACCACACTCACAGTCAAGAACTACTTCCCAATATCCATCAGTATGTTTAGATAAAAAGACCTATTTCTTACAGGTAAAATGAAACACAGAAAGGCAGGGTATCACACTCACAGCCATCAGAGCTTTAAAACATGTGATCCCAACCACACTCCTGCTTCTATCTGGACACTAATTCCAGCAGTGCCTGGAGGCAGCACTGCTCTCTCAGTCTGAAAGCTGTTTCAGGAACATTTAGTTTCCATTTAGAAAATGTGAGCCACTCAATTCAACAAAACGCAGACCAACCCTTAAAGCTGCAGCTTAGTGCAAGGGATAGCGGTGAACTGCACGAAGAAAGGCAGGGATAAGAAATCCGCACTGGGAAGAATTAGGTATGTCCCCAACCCAGCACTATAACATCTCAGCCCAGGCTTTCCAGCCAGCTTCAAAATCTAAGCTGCTTGTGAAAAGCCAGTGGTGGTGCCAAAAAAAACCCCCTGGAGTATAATCTCTGCTCCCTGGTAAAGAACAGATCCCACTTGCATTTAACCTGGGAAGACCACATAGCTTCAGCCACATGGTGGGGGGGGCTCACCTTGTCTGGAGCATCTTCATGGACTGCGTGGCCACACTGTGGGAGGACCTGCATCTGGAACTTCCCTGTGGATCAAGAGTCAGCACACGGATCTCACACTCTTCACTAAGAAATCTCACTATGCATCTGGTAAAGAGGGACTAGGGATGGCAAGGAAGTCTGGGCAAACTGTACAACACAAAGCAGGAGATGGTCTCCAAAAAAAACATGGATCAGCTGCATAACTCACATTCCCCAGGTGTAGCTACAGCAGGTTCTCAGGAGTAAATATGAAGCTAAACTTCTCAGAGCCTCTCAATGCAACTCTTTTCAGAGTTGGAACTGTTATAAATCTACCTTAAGATAATGTTTATCCTGCTATCCGATACTATTTTCCAGTACTGGTTGCTCTGGAAAGCTGGGATGGGGAAAAACCCAATCCAAATCTCAGAATATTAATGAAGATGCTTAATATTGGTTTGATGTCTGCCAGAAACACCAGGAGATGGGACAATTTTGGATGGTCCCAGGTATTCTACATAGGAGCATCAGGAATGTAGCTAGAAAGGGGGAAAATGGATCAGAAAGAAGCTCTCAGACAATCTGATCCAAGAGAAATGTGGGAGCTCCACGGCTGGAACACTGAACACTGGACTTAACAAACCCCACAGCAACAACCCTTTTCAACTTTTAATTCAGTCTTTCCCTCCACAACTTCCCCACCTTTCCTCAAACACAAGAGTTAGAGAATACTTTGGGATGGACTAATTCTTTAATGCATATTTGTTTGGATATAGACTTAACCCATAGCAACAAGCTGTCCTCCAAAAATAGCGTTACAGTAAAGCTGGGGTAACAATATTAAATATTCACCTTGCATCTGCCCAATGGTCAGATCTTTATCCAGCCTGTCAACACCTACAAACAAATAAACAGATGTATTGGAGAAAAGCCAGAGACAACATGACTGTATTTTGAAAGAGCCATTAGCTTGAAAAACATAAAATAAACACCTCTGCCACCCACCACAAGGACGTTTCACTGCTGCACCTCGAGAGAGTGAAGTGACAGGAAAGAAACACAGCCAAAAAAATGCAAGAGCACATCCCTCCCTGCAAATTAAAAGATTTGTCTTGGTTAGACACTTTATTTCCTACTAAGGTACAAAAAGGGCCTACTTTCAGTTGAGAAGTTCAAATCACACAGTATTTCAAAAGACATAGAAAAGCCAATGTGGAAGAAGCAGGTTTGCTATTCCCAGAGAAACACAGCAGCCAAATGTTGACCCTATTCTCTAAAATACAAGTGGGACATCACTGAACACCTAAACAGGACTGGGAGACATACATACCAGCTAAAAGCAAAAGCTTTGGAGTGGGACAGCTCAGGAAGAGGTTGGATAAACCCCTGAACCAACCATCCCAGTACTTTTCTGTTTTAGCCAGTTCAATCCGCCATGTGTATAGATGTTCCTTCTTTGTCTGCAGGGGAGAGAACGAGCTCTGTGTTAATGATCAGGAAAACAGCAGGAAGAAAATGAACTCAGGGAGCCATCTGAAGTGCACATATATACAGATATACATAAAAATACTGGCTCCCTCTGGTGGATCACACATTTCCAGAGTATGATCCCTCCCTGCTCCAAATTTCTCTCCAAATCACAGTCCAACTACTCAAGCAGGGAACAAGAAAGTCAGCAGGATCTACACCAAGAGAACAGACTTCAAGACAAGGCCGAGGGACTCAGGACAATCAATTTGCTATTTTTTTCACTAACACAAATAGTTCACAAATTGTTTGAACAGTCAGACTTGGAGCTTTCCATCCACAGAGTTGCTCTTTTTCAAGTCAGAATGATTTGGGTAATTACTGATGACTACTCTTGCAGGGGAAGCTGAAAACACAGCAAAAAATTCCCCACCTCTGTGTCATCCTCTTTCTTCCTTTTGATAACAGAGCCTCCCCTTTCCTCATTCTCTTCCTCCTCCTCTTCCTCCTCCTCCTCCTCAATAATTCCCTCCACTATGGCTTTAGGACATTCAGGACTGGCAGCCCCTTCACACCTGTGGAAACAAAACCAGAAACTGATTCCTTGCCAAAAATAAAAATTGCAAACCAGAAAAACATCCAGGATTTCATTTATAGTGTTCATGAATTTCTCAGGTACTGGGCAAAAAAATACAAACCCTCAAGTTTAGAAGGAGGTCTGGATGAAAGATAGGGATGGAGCAGCACAAGTATCCCAGTGCAAAGAGAAATGCAAACAGCTCCTTAGATGAGGTAGAAGTGGTCAAAAAAACAACTTAAGCTTTTCTTAGTGGACTGTGAGACATTTGTAAAGGCTCCAGGTATGTCAAAGGTTCAAATGCCACAAGCAGGTTACTCTGATCCACCACTAAATCTACCTCAGATCACTCCTGGAATGCAACAGATTATTAAACAATTTCTAAAGAGACGGGCAAGATCCCACACCCAAATGGGCAACACCATTTTGTGCAAAATTTCAGGTAACATTTATTTCTTAATGTGTGCAGAAAGGCAGGAAAACCAAAGAACACAAAACAGTTAAACTTTTTAAAACAGTGAATTTTTTTTTAAATCTTGTGTTTTTTCTCTAAGAGATTTTCCTTTTCCAGTGCACTAATGTAGCAAATATTATAAAACATTCTAGATGACTTTAAGAGCTTTAAAATAAACCAAAAGCAACCTACTGTTTGACTTGACCGACCATAGAAACTCTGGCAGATTCGAGATTTCGTATTTGTCCACTTTTTACACTAGAAAAAAATAATAGGATATAAATATTTACTGAAGAGATTCAAGAATCAGCAGGCCCAGAAGCAGAATCCCTGTACAGTTCAGTATTTCTCCAAACCATTCCCAAATCCTGTTCTCAGAAGGAATTTGGAGTGGCTCATACTAAACGTCAACTTCAAACCCCATGCTGTCACTGTAACTGTGAGTTTAAAATTCATGTGGGAAAAGTGCTGGTGGGGAAAGAGGGAAGACAAGTGATTTTAAAGACTAATTCACTCCTTACCTCCACTCAATGGCATTTTCAAGTGACTTGAATGTTTTGGGACGACTCCTCAGGAAGTTCTGCATGCTGTTCAAGGCATCCATGGCTGTTCCTAAAAGCAAATATTTCTGCTTTGTGGCATCTGATGAAATCATTGCCATATCCCTTTATACAGAACCAGCTGCAACACATTCAGAGAGAGCTGGAGTGACCTGGGGGTTTAATTTTGTTAAGGAAACACAGTATTCCTAAGCCAATGGTCATGTTGGAAAATTAGTATTTGAAAAGGTAAGACATTCAGATAGTAAGAGAAGAAGGAAACATTGATTAGCGCAACACTTCATAGGAAAAGCTGCCCTTTCCCCCACTAAGAAGAAAATATTTCAAAGCAGTTAGCAGCAGGGGAAGGGGGAGGAGGGGAAGGAGGTGGAGGAGAAGAAGGAAGCAAAGTCTCACTAGAATGATTTTGGTGTGAGCAGGTTATTTTAGGAGGACAGAATTGGTTTAAATACTGGGCAAAACTTTCTGTATCCAGGGGATCTGGGGTTAAAGGAAAAAGTGGAAGGGGGAAATTCACCCAAGGGATTGCAAGCCCTTCTGAGGGAACCCACACTCACCTTCCACGACATCAATCATGCACAGCCCCAGCAGACTCGGCACCAGGTTTGCGACTGCAGTGTGCACCGCAATGGCCCCTCCCATGCTGTGCCCTATCAGCATGATAGGTGGGGGAAGGTCCCCGTACAGAGCTTCCACCACGTTCCCAACATCTCTGCCACAGGGAGAGCAAATCATGGTTGGTATCTCCACCTCTACATGAGTACTGATCTAATAGATGTTTCTGGCTTGAAATCATCTTTTAACCTACAGGTAACAAGTTTATTCTCCTGTCTTTGCTTCATCTCAGTATCAGTGCAGGAAATCCTTCAAGACAATGTTTTCCTGAACATCCATGCCATTTCCATTTTTATTAGCAAAAGTTCTAACTTAAAAGATACCATTTAAAAGAAATTTGAGCAACCCAGCCTAATGGAAGGTGTCCCTATGCATAAGCAGATGAGCTTTAAGGCTCCTCCCAGCCCAATTCTGTGATTCCTTGAGGAAAAACATTTCAAGTTGACATTTGCTGGTGAGAATGTTAAATAAAAGGTGAGCAAAAACTGTCAAATCCTCTTTCATGAAAGCACAGAGCAAGAAATTCATTGTTCTGAAAGAAGGAACTGTTTGGAATTAGAGGGAGAAAATAACTGGGTTTAACTGACTGAGGCGAAGATGAACAACACTGAGCATGAGCAAAAAGACTGACTCCCTCAAGCACAGATGCCACAAGGTAAGGAGCAATTTCCCCATTTTCCATAAGGAACCTTCGTAAACTGAAGCTGTGACTTCTTGTCACTTTTCCCAATATGGGAAAACTGGATGACGTGATCCTTAACCCTTAAAACAACAGTAGAGCTAATAGTTGAAATCTACTGAAGAGCACTGTAGTTTAAAGACATCCCAATTGCTTTCCTGACTACAACCATTCCAAGGAACCTGATAACTGAGCAGTATTGGAAACAGAAAAGAAGTGAAAAAGTAATTTAAACAGCCTGTTTGCTCTGCTAGAGAAAATTGCTTGAGGATTTGATTTAAAAGACCAAGCATAAAACTAGCTCTAATTTAAGGCTCCTATTTAAAAGATATTTAGGATTAATTTTCAAGCTCATTGGTAAGAGGAGGGAAAGGTTTGAAAACAAAAGGGACTTGTTTTCCCCACTTAGTGGTGCTGCTCCAGATCTGAAAAATTCTAATTATTTCATTCAGCATCTCCTCAGGACAGTAACACACCATAACCAGACAAGACATAAGCAGCAGGAATAAGGTACACAATGGAAGTCAGAATCCATTTCACACATGGCCTCCCCACAACAAACTAAGCGGATTTGTCATGTGAAGGTTAAAAAATCCTTTGTGATTTAACTGTAGTCATAGCAAAGAGTCTCTTTGCACTAAACATGGGCAGAGCATAATGTGCTTTACAGTATTTTCTTTTCTTACAGCTTTGTCAAGACGGGGATCTGCACCTCAAATCAGGTCAGAGTAGCTGGGAAAAGCAACCCTCTCTATGCTTGAAATCTCAGTCTGTAGCCCAGACTTTGGGGGTGCCACCAGTCCAAGGTGCATCTGCTCTGAACGCTTGCTCCAGGAGCTGAAGGAGGGCCAAAATGGTGATTTCAGGCTAAAATCCCCCAGGGATCTCCAAGGAAAGCATTCCCCCACTATTAGGAATTCTTAAGCAAGTGTTGTAGGTTTAAAGTGCTCACTGATATGGAGCCACTGAGTTTAAAAACTGAAGGGACCCAGAGAACGACTCCAGTTTGGAGTATGACTCACCTGGCAGAGATATGATTTCAAACAAACTGTCCCAAAATGGAAGGAAAAGAAGGGATAACTACCAGAATCATGTGAAATGAAATCTCCCAGCTACTTGAATGAATGTTTTATGTCCTCAAGTAGTTTATTGTTCCATCAAGGAAAGAAAATAAGAGATCTGTGAAATGAGAAATGAACATAAACTTCCTTACTTGGACATAGTCTCTGCAGACAGATCTTCAGGATTCCTAACTTTTGTTTCTCCTAGAAAAAAAAACAACCCAAGTTAAATTCACTTGAGCTGAAAACCTTCAGGCCCCCTCAGGACTTAGAGCAAGGACTGTACAAAGCTTTTTGGCACAGATATTGAGAGAGCCTACTGCAGTGAACATGAATAATTAACAAAGAATTAATAGGAACAGTTATTGCATTATGGATTGGAAATACTGCCCATAACTATGTCATATTTGCAATGTATCTTAAAATTAAAGAACAGCCCTTCTTTCTCATGGTAAAGATCACCTATAGGTCATGGAAGTATGAAGGAGGTGGTTAGTGGAAGAACAAATCTGCCAGTGCCCTGCACATAAGTTCAGGGAGTCTCAGTTCCGAGAAGAAGCTGCTTTTCCATCCCCGCTTTTGAATAAAAATTGGGATTCCTTAAGGATGCTTTCCTAGTCATTCACTACACCTTTAAAAAAACTGTGTGTGTAACACACTGATGTGATCCCAGGTTTATTTATTTGACTTACCGTGCCCTCGGAGATCCAAAGCCACAATCCTACACTGGATCCTGTTAATGATTGCAGACTGCAAGGAGGGACAGAGAGAGTGGGATTAGCAACATCAAGCACTCCCTAAAAACCCTTCACTGCCAACAAAGTGGCTGAACCTAGATTGGAGAAGGTGTTAGAGACAGCAAGCAAGAATATTCCATAAAATTATCCTTAATAAACCAAAGGTCCATCCTTGTCACTGTTAACAAGGACATTTATTTCCCTGTGCATCAAATATTACATGGGTTTCTTCAAATCATGAATTTAAGCTCCGCAGCACTTTTGAAAACTGAAACAGCAGTGGGATTATGGACACCAAAGGAATTCCCTTCCACTCCAAGCCCCATAGGGTACACAACTAATTCTTGGGTACATGCCTGACATAAAGATGAAGCAGCTGCTTTGCAGCTCATGTTCAATTTATTCTCAAACATTTTACAAGCTGAAATGTATAAAAATTGTTTAGTCCAAAGAGGTCAAGGGGAACAACTGGGGAATTTTTTTAAGGTAAAGTAGGGCTGCAACACAATTATGGCTTTATTTGTCCCTGGCAGACCAATTTAACTAAATTACTTCAGGGATTGCAGAGATTAAGTGGCATTCTTTGTTGACAGGAAGACTTCCATGTTAAGCAATCATTGATTATTTAAATAACAGCCCTGCAGGAATGGGGGAATTTGCTGAGGAATTCTTAACAGAACCACCTACATAAACGCCAAAAGCTACTCAGCCCTCTTATTTTGATTTTTCAGTTATTCAAGTCCTAAAAGGCTGTAGCAGTTGCTCTCCCAAACCCCACTGAATCCAGAAGTTAGTATTTCCCAGTCCTTAAAGACACCGCAAAACCTCAGTCTGTAAGGGGTTTATGCACCATGGCAATAATTTAACAGAGGTCTGCTGCTAAAAATCAGATTATTATTAGTAGGCGATAAGGAAAGAGGATCATTGGCGTGATGTAAGAAAATAGAAAGATTTCCAGTGCCCTGAGTTTTATCCAAATAGGAGTTAGAAGTCCAAACTCATCATTCAAAAAGTTCCCTGCTCAATAAGCAAGAGAAAAGAAGAACATACTGCTCCTGCAGGCTGTTACTTTATTTATAGACGGTTACTCCCAATGCTTCCCAAATCATGTTGTTTTCATTTTGAGGGAGAAATTTGGGTTGGTTTTCTTAAGCTCTGGTTCATCCCAAACATTTAACACTTGATTACTTGGGACAAATTCACTCCAGAATGCACAAAGGACATAATTCTGCAGCAGGTGTTAAAACTAACAAATATTACAAATACCAAAATTACAGTGCAGTTGAAAAAGCAATTTTCTGACTTCTCATCATATTATAAGATGGTTTCTGTCTAGTTTATCAGGATTACTCAACAATCCTGTTGGGAATTGAAGAGCAGTTATTGGTTACTCCTGTAAAATGGTCATTCTTGGCAGCCTTTAAGCAGAGATTCAAGTGAGGAAGTCACTAACATCCCATTAAACTGTTAAAAGGCCTTAAATGGAACAAAGGCACAGGGAAAACACAGAGCTGTCGCAATTCCATGAAAATCATCCTATAGCATTTTTTCATTAAGGACACCACAATGCTCTAAGAGTTGCTGGATTAAAAAGGTCCTAAATAAACATCCCAGGCTGCAAGTGATTTTACTTTACTGGGATCTTCAGTTTTCTTACTTAACTCCATTTTCCAAAGGGAATGGGTGGGATGGAGAAATTCTGGTCTGGTCAGTCCCGACAGCCACTCCTGGTTGACACCACCTCAGTTTTTGTTTCAGAGTTTCAGTTTGTGTTTCAGAGAGTGGCTTGAGCAGCAAATGAGGTTTCTCGCCAGGACTTCAACCACACAAAGACAGCATTGTTATTAATTTTCATAACATTGTTTTCCTGTGTTTCCCAGAGCTGAATCCAAACTCACACAGCTACATTTCCACACACATTTACTTCTCTCAAGCAGCAGCTTTACTTACAGTAAACACAGCCCAGGACAGGGCAGAGTGGCCTCCACCATGTAACAGCAGCAGGACAGGCCCCTCCAACCCGCTTTTGTAAATTCGAAAAGTGTATGAACAGTTAAGGACATTTCAGAGAGTTGGTCAAACTTGCTTTAATGTATTTTGGAGCCTGCAATACCCAACAGTGTTTTATTTTTATCCTTGTGTTTACCATTTATCCCTCTGATTATGTTCAAGCACTACCTGGACAAAATGTAAATGAATTTAAGCTTCAAGAGATGTTTTCCAGCTGTACAGTTTTTCTCCTTCTTGTAATTCCCACATCTCCTGTCCCCACCCTTTTCCCCCTGTGCACAACAGTTAATTGAACAATTGAGAGAAAACCACTAAACTGATCCAAGGGCTGGAGTCCCTCTGCTCTGGAGACAGGCCGGGAAAATTGGAGTTGTTCAGCCTGGAGAAGAGAAGGCTCCAGGGAAACCTTACAGCCCCTTCCAGTGCCTAAAGGGGCTCCAGGAGTGCTGGAGAGGGATTTTGGACAAGGGCTTGGAATGACAGGACAAGGGGAATGGCTTGCCACTGCCAGAGGGCAGGGTTAGATGGGATATTGGGAAAAAATTCTTCCCTGTGAGGGTGGGGAGGCCCTGGCACCAGTTACTCAGAGAAGCTGTGGCTGCCCCATCTCTGGGTTGGAAAGGGCTTGGAGCAACGTGGTCTAGTGAAAGGTGTCCCTGCCCATGGCAGAGGGTGGAATGAGATGAGATTTAAGGTCCCTCTCAATCCAAATTACTCTAAGAGGTCATTGGGGCAGCGCAGAGGGCACCAACCCTCCCATTAACTCAGCTGCTTCCACAGTTCACATCGGTCCACAACCTTCACAGAGAAGTTGAAGCTTCTCTAAAGGGTGCAGAAAAAATCCGAAACAACTAAGATTTGCTTAAATTTGGGATGTTTATATACACAACCCATCCAAATAGCTCTATCATGCTTTTTATTTCATATTGAAGCCTCAGGGGATTGCACAGCCCTTGCATTAAATGCAGACAAGGTGCATATCATGAATCATGGAAATGGTTTGGGTTATGAAAGGGACCCAACAGCTCACCCAGTTCCACCCCCTGCCATGGGCAGGGACACCTTCCACTAGACCACATTGCTTCAAGCCTCATCCGACCTGGCCTGGAACTCTTCCAGAGCTGGAGCATGTAGAGTTCTGAGATCAAGTGGACAAATACATAATGGCAAACTGAGCAAAGCAACTAGGAGAGAGAATTCTCTCATTTCAAAGCATCATATGCTACTGGAATCAGAGGAGTAATTACTAAATTGGTATTTGGAGAGAAATAGCCTGAAAGTTAGGTTTTCCTCATCTTGGAGTAGAAACACCTGCAGAAAAAAACCTGGCTGGCACTGCAAGAAGACTCATGGCATCACCACATCAGCCAGAAATTTGGAAGTATTTATCAAAATCTAAAGGTTCATGTCAAGGTTTCCCTGCTGTACCACTGAAGTTGTTAACAAAAACCAATCAACAGGTTTGATTCCAATAGGGATGGGAACCTGACGAGTGTTTCCCTGCAAAATATGGTATTGAGCCATTGGAAAGAAATACTCCTTTTACATTAATGATTACTAAAGAAACAACAGCCTTGCTAGGAACAGCTTAAAAGGAATAATTCTAGTTACTGATATTGAGCCCTGCAAGGGACATAATGGAATATGAGAATACATGAAAAAGCTGAAGAAACCCCCAATAACCTCCAATAAATAAGTGATACTGCCCCAGTCACTGAGATTATGACAAATAAAATCTGCAAAACATAAGGATATATCCTTGCCAGTGTCATTTTCCACCACAACATCCTCCATGGATTCAAAGTACTGGCTCCAAAGCACTGGTGAAAAATCCCTCTTTCTTCCAGGGCTGCAAGACAAAAAAAACCCTAAGAAAGGAGTTATTTTTAAAACCTTCCACTGAAATTGGCATCCAGGCTTCCCTCCATCCACTGAAGAGAACGTGCTGGTGTTACACAACAGTTCAGGACTGGAAGTTAAACTCCCACATAACAACATTAAGGATTTTACAGGCAGCGAGGAAATTCTTTTTTCCCTAATTGTTGCTCCTATTGAGGAGATCTCGTGGAAAAACAGACAGAAGAGTATTTTCCTCATCAAGTAATTCCAAGTAAGACCAAAAAATGGTGATTTTGACTACACTAAGCCAAGGGAAAACTAAAGGAACGGGAAATACAGAGATTGCATTCCAATACAACCTACCAGTTTGCAGGTGCTTCAAAACCGAGTCAGAGGTCATAAGACACTTTGCATTTATAATAATTTGTATTAAATACTTTGTATTTTTCCTCTGGTCTTGAGGCAAACCTGACACTGACGTGGCTGGGAGTACTCCAGAGCCTAGAACACAGGGAGCCATCCCAAGTGTATGACTCAGCACACAGACCATAATTTTTAAAAAAGAACATGTTGCCTTCAGAAGTCACCGTGACCCAGAGTACTGAAAAGCAGTGTCAGGTATTCACTGAAGGTTATTAATTTACCACCTACTACTTGGTACAGATGACAACATTCCTAGAAATCCCCTTTAATTTTTGGAAGAAGCAACATTCAAATAGAATGTCAACCTGTTCCAACAGCTGGTGGAAAAACAATGGATAGAGTTGAAGAATGTGGTATAAATTAGAAACGCTGTTGGGAGCAGAATAAATAAAATCCATCCACCAGGTTTAATTGCACAGCAGCAAGTTTTAATTACAGCTCAGGTGAAATTTATTGTGACAGTTAAAACCCTGACATATTTGCAAAGAGTATTCAAAATGGGTAATAGAGCAACATCAGGAATGTGAATGGAAGGGACAGAACAATTAAATTAATTCATTTTATGCTTTCCTATCCATTCTGCCTCAGTTAAGTAAAAGGACCACGAGAACAACATCATTATAAAATGTCATATACACTCCTCAAAATGCTGTTTTCTGTGTTCTTAGAGCTCTACAGGCAATTTCCTGGCAATCTGACAATATCCTATCCTAAAATACCTCATAAGGAAGGATGCTTTCAAGTCCAGCAATGCAGATAAAACACAGTGAGCCCAAAAGGCTATATTTATTAAAAATAAATAAGATTGAAAAGGTAGGATTTTTAAGAACTATTTCAAATTAAGGATTATAATAACAAAACTGTGTAACAGATTCTGGTGGAGTATTTCCACATCAGGATGGTGGACTTGGTGTGATGAAAAACTAGGACATCCAGGCTGCTACCTGTGGCCTCTCCATACCCAGGAATTACCTTTCCTCCTTTTCACATAACCTGGCATCTTCCTCCGCATGCTCAGGGAATAATACCTAAACAAAGGCAGCAAACAGCCCTCTGGTTTTCCCAGGAAAACATTTCCAAAACATGAATTAAAGTCATTATTCCTGATCTCCTCCTTGTAATAATTTCTGCTGCAGTTTTTTGGTGGTTACATCACCAAGCACTGCAACAAATTACCCCTTAAATGAGCTGCTCCTGCAGCACTAATGTCAGGGTGCATCCAGCAGTTTACAGAATGAAAACCCCATAAATTATCATTAGACCTGTGGACATCCCATAAACCAACTCTCATAGATGTCCAATTGAAAACACAATTTATTTTTCAAGAGGTGCTGCTGTGCCCTCTCCTTGTATTCCCACTTCCGACAAAAAGATCCATAATCAGAATTTTCCTGATGACTCAGTTGATGCAAAATCTGGTTCTCAGGCTGGTATTTACTTAGGAAGGCTAAAAGAGTATGGCTTAATTTTGGAAGTGGCATAATTAGGCTGTATTCAAGCCCAGGATGAGTAACTGCACTATTTTAACTGTGTTTTTGCACTTCAACTCATCTGGGGGTAGAAAAGAGGCAGCACAGAATATTAATATCCAGCATGGGCGTGAGGGGTGACCTTCCCAGCAGGAAAATTCCTGTGGAAAGAAGTTTCACCTGAAGTCATGGCTTCCTAAAGAAATACAACAGAACAGGCAAAGCAGCTGTTGGATTTTGTAGATACAGAACTCCTATTTCCCCTAGTATTTCTAGAATATGAAACATGGCCTGCCCAGAGAGGGGGTGGATTCACCATTCCTGGAGGTTTTTAAACTGAGATTGGCCATGGCACTGAGTGCCATGATCTGGTAAAGGGACTGGAGTTGGACCAAGGGTTGGGCTCGATGATCTTGGAGGTCTTTTCCAACCCAATCCATTCTATGATTGTAACAACACTGCTGGGATGTCCACACTGGACAAAGCCACTCTCTTCCCAAGGGTAACAATTTTTTCCTAAGTATTTCCACTTCTCCATGACAGTCACCTCTCTCCTATTTTCTTTTCCTCCTGCCATTCCTCCTCTTTCCTTTTTTCCCACAGCAAAGAGAGGCCAGTAGAAAACAGAATTTTCTGTTTGTTTCTTGCCACTAACACAAATAATAATGTTTTCCCCAAATAAGCCACCCTGCCTCCTCCCCAACCTTCCCAACTCCCTTCCACCAGTCCTCCCTACACGACACCTGTGCCATCTCTTTGTCTGCTCTTGCCCAACCATCCTGCTTCCCTCCTCTCCTGCTCCCTGCACCCCACATCCAGTGATTGAAAACTCCCTTAACTTGCAAAAACTCATGAGGGGGAAGAAAGAGAAATAAAGTGACAGAAACAGCAGTGAAGAACCACATTATGGAAATGTAGAGCTGGTCCCTGGGGAGAGCAAAGTGTGCAGGGGCTGGTGGCGTGGAGGGTGCTCTGGATGATGATGGTGAAGGGATAAGGAAACACAGAAGTGGTGGTGGATTTGGGGTTTCCCCATCAGGGCACAGCAGCTGTGCTTGAAAAAGGGGCTGCAGCTCCTGACAGCCCATAGATGGGCTGGAGCCAGGACTGGGGGCTGGCACACAGCAAATCCACATTCACCCTCCAGCTCCCATCCTGCCATGGGAATTCCTGTGCTGATTTAAACTCTGTATGAGTTGGTCACCTCCACAGTGGGAGCAGCATCCTGTCCCTTGCAGAGGCACTGGGAGGCTTAATGCAATCTGGGGGTAATGTCAGGACATCCCAGGACAAGAGACACATCACAGGGGATCAGCAACCTGCACCTGTATTTTCTTTATTTACTTCTGAGCTCTTAAAGAAAATTCTAATCCCATGGCTCTCAGTGAGTTAGGACTCACCTCTTTCCAGCAGCTTGAGAATTTTTTCACAAGAATGCCTTAAAAAACATCCCAAGGTTCAAGTTACATTTTTAGAGCAAAAGCCTGACCGATGTCTAAACATTTTACACTGAATTGCTTGTCATTTGTCACTGTATTCAAACCAAAAGACATGGCAGCCAAGGCAGGAAACAGCTGTGTATGCATAAACCTGTATGAACTACAGCAAGGAGCTGCAGTGAGGAGAGAGGCTCCAGCTCCAGCATTTGCATGAGCAACCTTGGTCCTGGAACAAAGACAAAACCTCACCCTGCTGAGCTGCCTCCTCTGTGCTCAGGCAAGGCTCGCTCCCAGAGGGGCTTCCCATCACTACCTGGGTGGCAATAAACAGACAGCAGTGCCTGGCTCACCTTTGGCTTCATGGGGACACCACCCTGTGTGCTATGGCATGACGGGCATGTGGGCAGGAGGTACAGAACCACAGGGTGGTTTGTCTGGGTTGGAAAGGAACTTCAGGATCATCTTGTTTCAACCCCCTGCCATGGGCAGGGACACCTTCCACCAGCCCAGGTTGCTCCAAGCCCCATCCAACCTGGCCTTGGACACTT
>JAOXXN010000440.1:1272872-1288114 GCA_026770055.1 Myrmophylax atrothorax
CGCCGCGCGGCACCACGGGAAACGGCGGCTTGGCCTCATGGGAAAGGTAGTCCCCGGGGCTGCCGCACTATGGGGGGCGAGGTGCACGACGGGAGCTGCAGTCCCCCGCCCTGGCTGCCGTTGCCGGGCGGAAGGCGCGGGTGGGATGCGGCGGAGGGAAGGTGTGGAAGGGCATGGCAGGGCGGAGGCAAGGTTTGGAGGGGTCTTGGGGAGCTACAATAGTGGCGGGATGGGGCGAAAAGCAGCACGGGAACTGGGGTCGCCGCTAACGCCGCCTGTCCCCGCAGGTCCCGGCGCCTCCCGCTCCCCCACCAGCCTCCCGCCGCTCGTCCAGGGCCCGCCACGCTGCTTCCTCCGTTGCACCGTGTCCAGGGTGATCTGGGCGGCCCCCAAACCACCCGTCCTCGTCCGCTTGAGGTGGTGGGGGGAAACCTCAGGCGGCACTGTGTTCCAGCCCGCTTCCCGGCCCGGGCATCCCGCCGGGAGAACCACCGTCCGCTTCCCGGTGCGCTGCGGGCCCCGGCAGCTCGCTGCGTACCTGGCAGGTAGGGGCGGTTCGCGTGGGAGGCCCACAAAAGCCGAAATGTTTATTAGGATTAGCAAGAGGACATAGGCTTAGGCTGCGCCAGAGGAAGTCAGGTTAGACATCAAAGGGAATTTCTTCATGGAAGGAGTTGTTAAACATTGGAAGGAGCTGCCCAGGGAGATGGTTGAGTCCTCATCATGGGAGGTGTCCAAGGAACGCCTGGATGTGGTACTCAGTGCTCTGGTCTGGTTGATAGGGTGGGGATCAATCACAGATGGGACTCGATGGTCTCCAGAGGTCTTTTCTAGTCCCAACTGTTCAGTGATTCTGTGGTTTTTGGTATTATACATACAGGCATTTCAGTGTCCAAAGGCATGGAAAATAGAAAGCTACTCAGATGACCTGGTTATTAAAGTGCTTAATTTAGTGAAAGGTATGCAGGAAATTAATGCAAGCCTTTTGTCCAGAGTCTGTCTGTTAAACCTGTGCTGGCTGTTGCTACTCATAGAATCCCAGACTGGTTTGGGTTAGGAGGATCCTTGAAAGCTCATCCAGTTGCAGCCCCTGCCGTGGGCTAGACCATGTTGCTCCAAGCCCCATCCAACCTGGCCTTGGGCAATTTCAGGGATGGGGCAGCCACAGCTTCTCTGGGCAACCTGTGCCAGGGCCTCATGTTACAGGGAAGAATTTCTTCCCAATATTGCATCTAACCCTACCCTCTGTCAGTGGGAAGCCATTCCCCCTTGTAATATCATTTTATTTCTTTTCTGGCAATCTTGTGTTTATTTATCATAATTTATTGCCAGTAATATCTGTAATGACTCTTTTTTCCCTGCTGTCTCATTATCATAATTTCCTTGTAAAACATAATGACTCTGACATCTCTGACTAAAAAGTGTTAATTGTGACCATGAGACTGACCTGAAACTGTTCCTAATTTTCACAGATATGGGTGTGCTTGTCCTGGAGGTCCTGACTAAACTCGATCACCTCCCCATTGGCAGAGTGCAGATCACCAAATTGTCCCAGCTCTCTCCCAGCCATCCCATCAAAGGGTCTTTCCCCTTGGTGTCACCAACATCTGATAAACTTGGAGAGCTGCAGGTAATCCTGATGTCTTTGACCTTTATTATAAATTATTTCATTATAAATTATGTATATAGTCAGGTGCCAGGATCAAGCTGTGCATGGCACACTGCACGCCTGATCTCTGTCCAAGGCATTTCTATGCTAGGGAAGAAAATGAAAAACAGATACTGGTGGTTTCAACTCCATTTGGTTTAGAGGTGTATGTGATGGTTCAGCTTGATAAAGAAAATGTTGCTGTCCATACGCTGAGGATGAGTTCTAGCAGTAGATTTAAAAATGGATCCTTGGTTCTAACACGTCACTGGGCTGGAATTGTAGGAGGTTTTGAAATCTGGAATGAAGAAAATTCTGTCCTGCAGCCCTGGGTCTGAAGAATTGATGCTGAAAGGTAATTTGTCTTAGACTGGGAGACATGGAGCAGGAAACAAGTAGTTGTAAATGTGTCAGATTTTTCTGATGTTACATAACTGCAAAATATAAATATTACTTTATGTAGAAGAGCAGCAGTTTTTCATGCCATGACATGTAAAGTTGAATATAGTATGTGCTGCACTTAAGAACAAACTAGTATTTTCACCTTCTGTCTTTCAGGTCTCGCTGGTTTTAGAACCTCTGCCAGAAGTGTATGACACCAGCACCACCACAGAGGGAACTTTGGACCCTGCTCAGGGGAGCAGCAAGTCCCAACTTCTTGCTCCATCCCAGGAGCCCAGGCATACACAGATGGCTGTTACTGACCCAGAGTCTGTTGAAAACAGCAGAGCCACAAGCCCCAGGTACCCCCTTTTTTAATCCCATTGCAAAATTCTGGTTTATTTTGCAGTTCACACCACTGTTTTTTAGTAATACTATACACTTGTGGGTTATGGAATGTTTGATCTCTTTGAATGTGTATGTTACATGAAATCCAGAATGGTGAGGGTTTCTTAGCTTATGGGGAAAATTTCTCATCTGGTAGAAATTTGCATCCTATGTTGATTTAGTTCAAGGCATGCTGGTTCACACAAGAGGTGACACAAATCACAGAATGGTTTGGGTTGGAGAGGACCTTAAAGCTCATCTGGTTCCATGCCCTGCCATGTGCTGGGACACCTTCCACTAGCACGGGTTGCTCCAAGCCCTGTCCAGTCTGGCCTTGAACACTTCCAGGGATGGGGCAGCCACAGCTCTGGGCAACCTGTGCCAGGGCCTCTCCACCCTCGCAGGGAAGAACTACCTCTTAATGCCTAATCTAAACCTACTCTCTGTCAGTTTTAATCCATTCCCCCATATCCTGTCACTGCATACTTTTGTAAAACGATCTTCAGAAAATATTTAATTATTTTACTTGCAGCTTGAGTTGGGCCTCTCTGATGGTCTAAGTGGCAGGTGAGGAGTCATGAAAATAACGTCACATTTCTTTTTGGAGCTCCTGAAGAGTTTTGAATCCCTTTACTCACCTCCTTGACTTGTTACTGAGATAACATTTCATTTTTCATTAGAGGAAAGGACCATTTGCTCTTCCAAGAGAACTCTGAAAACATAAAGGACACTTTTCCGGCTTCTTATCAGCCCAGGATTTTACCAGATGAGCCTTTGAAAGTGAATCCTTCAAATCCTTCCGTGTTGTTTCCCACCAGCACCAATCCTGGAATGAACATGCAGATGCTCTCCATGCACAACCCAGCTACAAAAGACTTGCTGTCAGGTTTGTGTGCAACTGGCATCATCTTTTAGGTTCACAACAAACAGCTCTTGATAATATTTCAGGTGCCTCTCCAGAGCTAAGATTTTCTGAAGGAAAAGGGATCCTTTACACCCTCTCACTATATTATATCAAAGATAATTTTTATATTTTTTACTTTACTTAAAAACTGCTGATTTAGTCTTGTTGGAAGGTGACTGGAGTATCCAGCTCACGGAAAATACGGTGTCCCAGTGGGATTCCTGGGCTTGGAGGAGTAAAAGAAAAGGAAACTCAGCTTCACAGGGTCTTTAGTCTTTGAGAGATCTTCTGTAATGGCCATCAGAGCTGCTGTTCATATTCAGGGTAGTCTTGGAAGGGTTCCTATTCCATTGGCATTTTCAGGTGGAAAACTATTTACATCCTTTCTGCCTGAACTGGATTGCAATGAGCATCAGAGTAGGGCAGATTTACATATATGCTGTGTTTTGAGCTTCATATTCACAGAAAAGACCTAAAATTAGACATCCTCAGGTGACAAACTACTCTTCCCTAAATTAGTTTTGCTCCTGTATCCTAATAATGCCCTTCCAATGCCTGACTTGATGTGTCTGGATGAGTTGTTTTCATGGCTCTGAGTGGGAAACTGATACAGGATCCCTCTCACTGAGCTGTTTTCTGGTGTATAAAACATGTTTAATCCCCATGGTGTCAAGATCTTTTTATAACAGCAGAAAACAGAATTTTTGTGACTGGCACCAACACATCTGTTGTGTTTACACGTTGCTTTTAAATCACGTTTGAATGCTAAAATACAAATCCTTCTGCTTGTTTCTCAGCTCTCTTGGATCAGGGCAGGAAACTCCGGGATGCCATGTTTGTCTCTGCAATGAAATCCAGCCCTGACATGGAGACTGAACTGAATAAAGTGGCTCCTTTTTTAGAGAGAGAGGATTTTAAAGCACCAACAAAGTGAGCTTGGAATGGGGGAAGTGAGATTTAAGTTTCAAACTACACATTTTGAGGCCTTATCAGGAGAACTTCAAATACCAAGATTCATGAGATGTGTTTTGGGGTTCTCATTCAAGTGGGAAATTAAATTCTACCCGTAAATAAAAGCCTAAATTTTGTGAATTTATTTTAATCTTCTTGTAGTAAGTGTTGATTTAAGTCACTGATTTTAATTTTATTTTGGAGTATATTTGTATTTAGTTAATGAGGAAATATTAAATATTGATAAGGAAATATTAATGATAAAGGAATTGGTAAGGAAATATTAAATTATAAGGAAATATTAAATGTTGATAAAGAATAAGAGTAGGGTAAGGAAGTACAAGTGAAATGGTACTTCAACACAGAGAACATGTTTTCAAATAAGTAAATTGGATACTTTTTTTATATTCTATATATTATATAATGAAACAATGCACAATAATAATATAATAAAACACATCAGTATGTGAAATAATATAATTAAACAATATATCTTCTTTTTATTTATTTTATTATATATTCTAGTTTGTATCTCCTGGTACCAAAATTTCCGTGAAAATTTGTATCTGTATAACTGTGTTCTCAAAATTATTAGTCCTTATCTTCTTCCACAAGATTTTTCTTAGCAGATTAAAAAAAAAATGTGTTGGTGCCTTTTCAACTTCTAACTCCACCTTTGTTTAGTGTTAGACTTAATAAATATTCTCAGTTCAGTATTAAAGTATTTAGACAAATGCATGTTTTTTTAATAGGGGAAACTTCATTTCCTTGTTTTTAATCTGGAAAAATACAAATATTTCCTGTTGTTCTGTGACAACCAGAAAGTAATGTCATTGTCTTTGACAGTCAGTGATGCTGTTGCAAACACAATTTAAATTACTGCTACTCAATCTATTCCTATTTGTTTAAAAGTAGATGATTTTGGACTTTGCAAGAAAAAATGATAGACCAGTTAATGGATTAATGTTTTAATCTTGAAGTCCTTTTACTGTTTAATATCTTTATTTTTCCTTTTATTCTCTGTGCTTCAATCACTGTTGCCCAGGAGCCCCAAAGTCTTGAAGTCCAGTTTTGTTCCCCCTCCTGAATATTCCCATCAGTTTGGATCTGAACTTTCAGAGCAGCATTTTGACCTAAACTCTGAAGAAAGAGCAGTCCAGTTACTGTTGGGCAGGTGAGTGTGATGCACTGGGGGTTATTACTGGAAAATTGTCCTTTTTTGATCATTTTATACTAAAGAATGTCTCTTGACTCCTCAAGTTCGCCATACTTTTGGGAATGTAACCAATGTGCAAGTGATGAAGGTATTTTATACCTCAGCTTTAATGCAGGACAACCTGGAAAGCTCCAAGTCATGTCAATTTAAAGGAAAAATCAACCAAAATCTTTGATAAAACTAAATTATTTAATAGTTATTACTGTTGTAACCTAAAATGTTACCAAGTATATAAACCAAATACGGTGTTACTTTGAAGAAGAAACAGTAAAGTAAAACTACAGAGAACCAATAGTTATTTTTAATCTTCCTCCAAATAATAAATTAACATTTTTCTCTCCTTTTGTGTAGCAGGAGAATAAATCATGCTTCCATTGAGCCCAGATCAGGGATGTGAAGCAACCTGAACACACAGTTTCTGCGTCAGATATTTAGAATTTCAGTTCATGTGTCTTGTGCCTTGCACTTATTTTTTCCCTGTGGTTTATCACTGGATAATACTGAAGTGTTTGCAGATCATAAAATGATTTTGAACTCACAGCACAGAGAAAACCCTTTAAAACCAAACAAAATCCAATTTGTTCCAACCATGTTCTAAAAATACTTGGATTTACCTACTTGGGTATAGTTTGTTTGGGTTTTTTATTAAAGTAAACTGTCCTTAAGTAAACTTGTACCTTAAAGCAAAAGTTATAAAGCAGTTAAGGATAAAAATTTGGAATATTCAATTACATATTATATTATGAAAGTAAAGTCATCAAGGTGTGGAGTCAGTTAGCCACAGAGGTTGTGGAACCTGCAGCTTTGGAGATACTCAAAATCCAACTGGATTATTTTCCTTTGCATCCTTTCCCTTTGAGCAGAGGTTGGACTAGATGATCTCCAGGGGTCTCTTCCGAAGTTTTTTCCTGTTGGATCCAGAGTTATTACCATAGGATAATCCCTCAGATTGGGTCACAGACTGGCTCCATCTGGAGACAATATACTTCAAATCTGGTATAAAAGAGACCGTATTGCCCAGATTCCTTACAAAATAGCACTAAAATTTGGAAGACTAAGTTATGTTTCTCTCTCACCCACAGTGCTGATTTCTCTTCGGGACATTTGTGGGATCACACAGGATCCCTTTGGGATTCCCTCTCTCATGAAAGTGAGGTGTATGACAGTGAACTGGGGGATCCCCATTACAACCAGAGTCTTCTGGAGAGGCGTTTTTACACAATTCCTGTAAGTGGGGGTCCAAAGGAAAATGTGCATTCCCTGATGGGAAGAAAACCAGAAGTTTGCATGATCAAAAATTCAACAGATGTCAGGGTTTTAAAGCTGGATAAACATTAAGTATCATACAAAAGCTTTTGAGTACATGAGTACTTTGCTTAAAATTTGTATTATTAAAAGAATACTGTTGAGACTGCAAAGTCAAGCACCGCGTTTGGAAATTGCTCAGGAAGAATTGTCCAGGAAGACTTTTTTTTTTTAAACCACTGAAAAATTTTGATACTATTTTAATTGTTTCAAATTAAGCAATCCTCAAGTTGTTATTAATTTATGTATCATGACTATTACGTATCTCTCCTGAAACTGCTAATTAACTTCTTATTTATGTGCCTTATTTCTGTTTCAGAAGTCTGATTCCAGTGTAAGTGATTCCCTCAGTGAAGATGATGTTAAATGCTCAGAAAAAACATCCAAGACAGAAACTCTCAGGAAAGCTAATGCAGCAAATCCACAGAAAGATTTTAATACCTTGGATCAGAATGTGACAGAAATTAGACCCGGGTAAATAGTTACATTAGTGACTTCTATTCTGACCTCATCTAATTGTATTCCCCTTTTTCCATGACGGAACCAATAAAAGTGTCCCTAAAAATCAAGCTTCACTTATACAATACAGTTAGTATTAAGGTTCTATGACTCATTTTTTTAATAATTCAGCTCCCAACAATTATTTCAGATTTTTTTTCTTACAAATACTGCTATTCTTACAATCAGGTCACATTCATGTCTCCAGAGGTACCGACACGAAACCATGTACATATGATGTTTTACAAATTACACAAGTGAGATTTTAAATTATGACTAAAATCCTGGTGCTGTTCATCTGCAGCAGAGACTTGTTATTGTGTGTAACTGTGTCATCTCCCATTTTTTTAATATGACATTAAATAAACCTTTTTGAAGAGTTAACATAAGATTTTTTCAAATCAACTATATGGAACATGCACTTTCTGGGTTGTTTTTTTCAATTATGCACCTCAGATACTGTGAGATTTCTGTTACAGAGAGTACCAAATTTGTTGTACAAATATATTTAAAACATACATTTTTGAAATAACATGCCAAGCTACAGTTTTCCCTTCATGTGGTCATGTTTAGGATGTTTCTGTATCCTGAGTCTTATTTTCCTTTCCAGCTGCTCTCCCACTGCTCCCTCAGAAGATAACAGGGAACCAGCTCATGTCACATCCTTAGATTCAGACAGGTTGGCATTGCTGCAGCAAGTACACCTGGCCAGAGTCATCATTGAGAACCTGAAAATCCCTTCTGAGATCATCCAGATTTCCCAGAGGAAGAAAGACTTAATGGGAAAACCTCCACGACCTGCATCTGTTCGTAAGTGGTAAGAGGGATTGTGTCTTCCCAGCTTGTTTCCTGTGCCTTCAGGGTAGTTTTCACTGAGGTTTATTGTGTTGTCCAGCTTCCCTGAGTTCTCCAGGTTTCTGAGATCTTTCTGTTTTTCTCCTTCTGTTGGGAAATTGTATTCTGTAAACTTGTTAAAGATGTGACTAATTTATCCTGATGTGGCCTTACTTCAGGCTGTGCTTTTCCAGGGGCTTTGAAGAGCTCCAAATGTAAATTGAAAACAAAACTGGTTTTATTGGATGAGAACCTGTAATATGGAAAAAGATCAGAAGATAGGTGGTTCAATTATCCTAAAAAAGCAGAGTAACAATAAACTGTGAACATGGAATTTGCCTGCTGTGTTCAGTTTCATTACATACACTTTTTAATGGATTTTTGATGGATTTAGGGGTTTTTATTATTTTTTTAATTTTATTTTTGATGGATTGTGATCATCCCTTCACTTTTTTATTCACAGCACCTTCTTTGTGGAGTGTCACTTTCCTGTGGGAGTCTCCAAGGATGATAAAGGACAGGTCTCCATAAAAACAGAAGTAATTCGAGTAGCTTCAAGTAAAATCACAGATGATGGTAAGAGTATTATTTTCCCCCCTTATATTGAGTTTTGTTGACTCTTTCATCTCTTAGGATTTTCAAATTTCCTTTCTTAGAGAAAGAAGAGCAAGTCAATAAACACATTCCTACATTTCAACATAAGGCCGATATCCTTTCTGCCATAGTAAGAGGAAGATACATTACTTTCAAAAATATCAGAGATGCTTATACCTCAAATAAATAATTGTCCAGATGATGTCATGTGATATCTCCAAGAGCTCAAATAATTTGCTGGATCCAAGGGATTCTGAGTCTTGTGCTCAAATCAGACATTAATCACTTTTCTGAGAGTCACCAGTGTTGGTATCCCTAAAAACAATTCCTGTCTGTTTCCCCTGAGCAAAGATATCTGTAGGAGCTATGCTGTCTTCCCAGAAACTGGAATTCCAGATTGACTTTCAAATGCCTCTCCCATATGGTCATTCATTGACTTTGCCTCTTTCTGAGTGGCACTTGAAAGAGTCTGAATTCTCTTGTATATTCACCATTTGTGGCCCAACTGGACATCTGGTTCTTCTGAATTTTTTGTAATCCCAAACTAATCCATCCACCTGCCCTTTACCTTGTATAGAGTCCAGCTCTTTGGAGCCTAGAAAAACAGATTGGGCTGAAAATACTTTGGAGAAGACATCAAGCCAGTCAACTGTAGCATTATCCTTCCTCAGACATCTCACTTACTAAAGGTGCCCACTAAGAAAAATTCCAGAGCCATCTGAGACAAGCTGTAGTGAGAGAGTTTCCTGATGTATAATCTGCATTTTTGTCATCACAAGAGTACTTCTTTACCCATTGTGAACAAGGGAAAAATAGTACTTGATCACTGTTATTGTACTTCTTGTACTCTTTTTGCAGACTTTCGTTCCATCTTTTCCTGCAGATACTCCTTTTCTCCTGAAGCTGTGATTTTTCTTGCAGCTCCAATGAAGATTTTGAACTATATAACTCAAAATGAGACAAGGTTCTCACACTGAAAAAAGGCAAGGCTTATTGCACACAGATGACAGACTTGGTATCAACTGGAGCCTTTAAATGCTACTGTAATCTTAATTTTAATCTTAATTGTGTCCTCATGTTCTTTTCAGGCCTTAGAAAATGAAGAACAGTTTACTTTGGCCTTGGTGTTAATAAATTATGCAAAATTAAATGGTTGTGTGTGTAACAGAGCAATCCTCAGGGGAAAATTTATTTATATTCAGGTAATTTGGAATATTTGTTGTTGCTGTCTTCCAGGGGTGAAATTCCATCAGCGATCTGTGTTCCCAGTCCATTTTGGTGGAACAATGGTAGAGCATTGGTGGGGCTCTGACCTTGCTTTTAAAATCTACATGAGGAAAAGCACCCAGAAAAAGGTATTTATTAGTTAGAATTCTTGGCATTTTGATTTCCCACACAGACTTAACACAGACAACCAGATATTAAAAAGGGAAATGCGCAGATAATATAAGTTGAACTGATTGCTGTTCTCTCATCACAGAATCCCAGAATATTCTGAGTGGGAAGGGACCCACAGGCATCAAAGCCCAGCTCCTGGACTCCAGAATCCCACCCTGTGCCTGAGGGTGTTGTCCAAACACTCCTTGAGCTCTTGCAGGCTTGGGAGTGACCACTTCCCTGGGGAGCCTGTTCCAGGCTTGTCACTCTTGTCCTTTCATTTAAGATTTTTCTGAGTTTTAAACTGAGAGGCAAAAGAACCCTTGTCTTTCCCTCATCTTTAAAACATTGGATGAATTATAAACACTATTCTTTGGTGAGAACACAGCTCATTTAGCAACATAGAATGAGTTCATGTGGATGCAGTTTGTATCTTTACCCTGCTCAGGATAACAGGAATAACATGAGGTGTGAAAAACTGGTGTAACTTGTGCATTTGGGGGAATGCATTTCTGTTCACTAAAATTACCTTTATAATCATCTACCTGTGATGAAGATGGTGAGAGGGTTTAGCTCACCTTGTGTTTTAATCAACATCAAGGATATCTGCTTTTCTTTCAACAGGTGAATAAATTGCATCTGTAAGTATGGAAATTTTGCTCAGTAGAATTTGGGATGGTAATTTTTTGCCTTAATCTGGAATTCTTTACAGTAGGTTCTGGGAAAATTTGTCTTACTGTTGTTCTGGTAATTGGATCTAGGGGAATTTTTCCCAATCCCTGTTGATACTACTAATGTCATAGGAGTCAGGAGGCTGTATGGCTGCCCATGGCTTCCCAGAAAGCTTTTGTTTTACAAAAATCCTTTAAACCTGACAGAAATCTTGCAAAATTGATTCTTTGCCTGCCCTTAGCCCGTGGCCATTGGCTCGGCAGTGCTTCAGCTCTGCAGAGTCATCCAGGCCAAGCTGCTCAGTGTCAGCTGGGAAATACCTGTGGAAAAAGAGGGAGATCACCCACAAGTTGGACCACTGACGGTACGTGTTTTACCATCTTGAGTTTCCTAAACTACTTCATTACTAGTTTTGGCTGCACACTCTTGTTTTTCCCTCCTCTGTCTTTTCTCTTTGTTTTAATTTGCCAGGTCTTTCACATGAAGGTTTGTAAGACCAATACAAGATACTATGAACTTTTTTATTCATTAAGGGTTTGGAGAAATATTTTGAACCTCCTGCATGTCTAAGGATGTTGTCTGTAAGCTGGGGCTGAGATACAGAAACCTCTCCACAGGCAGATTTTGAGGGGCACATATTCAGGGCTGGGAGCTTTGGCTTCTGCTTCATGTGTCACATGAGCTGACCTGGAGTCTGGTGTTCCCTGTCCTTGGTACCACCTCGTCACTTCACGAGGTATTTTCTCCAGCCAAAGTTTCTGCTCAGCTCCTGATTGAGAAGGATTAACAGTCCTTCACAGCAAATTTGCCAATTCTGAAGATAAAGAGCTCTCTATATTAGCAGCTGAAGGGCTAAGAAAGTATGGTTAGATCTGGAAGGTGTTGAATGCAGGGAGGAGAAATGGTGTGTTTATTCATGGAGACAATGGAGTGAAACAGGATGTGAGAGGTGAAAAGTGGAAGGAGATGTTGTGGGGAATTCATGAACCAAAAGTCAATCCAAGAATTTAGGGAAGGGAAGTTAACACTTCAGGAAAACTGATTTTGGTTGCCCTGTCTCCTGGGTTTCAGGTGCTCAGTGAAACACCTGATTATTTAATTTTCCTTACCTAGTCATTTTGTGGCTCAAATCCTTTTCTTTATTCTGTTATTTTATCTTCTGGACTTAAGTTTATTCCTCTACTTCTTGCTGTCTTATCACCTGAATGCATCCAGCAAATCTGTGGTGCTCTATAGCAATTAACACTTGCAATTCCTTTAACTTTTTTCTGTTGTTTCTTTCATTGCTTTCACACACCAGTCTATTTCTCCTGCAACACCTCTCTCTTGGCAACTTGAAGAGGTACTTCAGACTGTTGGAAAGCAAAACAAATGCCAAAAAACAGCAGCCTCAGAAAAAAAAAAGACTAATATGGTAGAATATTTAGGCCATTAGAGAGAAAAAGAAGGAGCCCATGGAAGGGACAGGAGTTAGAAATAGCTAAAATCACCAGGAAGCATAAAAGTGAAAGAGCAGTGAAAGAAAACATTCAGAATGTACACATAGTTTTCCTAATTTTTCTCAAGTAGCACATGCTGTAGCAAAGTGGAGCAGTTGACAGTTACAATACTTTGTAACAGTACTTTTTACCTTGCCTGCTTAGGGGTTCATTTTCAGCCAGCTTTGGGTTTGGACTTGGTTTAGTTTTTTACTTTATTTAGAGGAGGGTCACCAAGATGGTTAGAGGGATGGAGCACTTCTCCTGTGGGGAAAGGCTGAGAGAACTGGGATTATTCACATTGGAAAGAAGACTTTGGGGTAACCTAATTATGGTCTTCCAGTATGTGAAGGTAGCCTACAGGAGATGCAAAGAGAGACTATTTACAAGGGCTTGGGTGACAGGACAAGGGGGAATAACCTCAAATTGAAATAGAGTAGGTTAGATTGGATATTAGGAAGGAATTCTTCCCTGTGAGGGTGGTGAAGCCCTGGCGCAGGTTGCTCACAGAAGCTGTGGCTGCCCCACCTCTGGAAGTGTCCAAGGCCAGGTTGGACAGGGCTTGGGGCAACATGGTCTAGTGGAAGGTGTTCCTGCCTGTGGCAGGCGATGAAACTAGATGATCTTTAAGGTCTCTTCCAACCCAAACCAGTCTCTGAATCACCTGTAACTGTGCTTTTGAACTCCAGTTTGGGCTTTATTTCAGAAAACCACATGTTTATTTTGTAGTAACAGCTGTAGCTTGTAACCAGCACATGCCTTAGGGTGAGACAGCACAGCTCTTGAGGAAAGCATGGGATATATTTTCCTGAGTTTCTGTTGCAGTCGCTTGTTTTGGTATTGGGCACATGTAACCAGCCCACTTGGCCTTACCTTGCAGGGATCCTTAGAGCTTGCAGCAGACAACAAGGATTTCACCTGCACCACTGCCAGATCGACTTCTGCTGGGCACCAAGTTCTAGCTTATGCTGTGAGAAGTCCCCAGCTGGAATTCCTTGAGCCCAACAGGATGAGTGTCAATGCAGAAAGCCCTCACTGCTTGATAACAGGCTCTGAGGATTCCCAGAAGGCAGAAGTGGGCAGCAGGAAAGTCGTGGCCCAGGATGTGCTGACCCAGATAACCCAGTCTGAGGAAGATGGGTTATTGCTGCACGTGCTGCTGATGGTGCCTGATGGGAAGGATTTTGCTGCTGGAGACAAGGGATTTCCCAGTTCTTGTAATGTGTATTTAAACTGCAAACTGCTCAGCACTGAGGGGGTAACGAGATCCACTGTTGTGTGGGGCACAACACAACCTGCCTTCAATTTTTGTCAGGCAAGTCACATGTTCTCCATTCCACACTGACAAACACATTTCATAGATAAATTACTTTTATATATGTAGGAACATCTCTGCTTGGCTCTGTCCAATATATCAAAAAGTATTTTCAGTATTGTTTTGAGTAGGTTGCATTTTGAATGCAGTTCTTTGAATCGTCTAAATAATAAATGAGATCTTTGAAGTATGAACAAGAAACAGTCAGAAAAGTTTAGATTAAAAATGAAAAGAATTGACTTCTTTTTTTTTATTTCAGCAAGAAAACATATTGTTGGTGGCATCCTAAGATGGAGATGTAAAATTTTTGTGTGTGTTGCATTGTGTTCTTATCAGTGGCTTGCCTAACATGAACCAGAGCCGTCCCCCAGCAGTCAGCAGAATTTCAGGCATTCAGTAGTTTTATGAGTTTGTAATTTTTATGAACATTTTCCTTTGGAAGTGCCAGGATGCTCAAATGCATATGTTTTAATGGTAGCAATTTGTGAGACTCCAGCTGAAATAAATGTAAAAACAGAGCAAGCACATCTGAAACAGTTCTGTGAAATGATTTGTCTGTTGTTTAGTAAACATGTATTTGAAGATAAAGCAAAGTTTTTTAACATACCACATGATCTTGTGACAAAATTTATCTGAATTGCGGGTTCCATCCCTGGAAGTGTCCAGGATGAGGTTAGACAGGATTTGGAGCACTTTGGTCACAGGTGTCCCTGTGACTGGGGTGGAACTAGATGACCATTCCAACCCAAACCATTCCATGATTTGTTTCCCTGGCTGGCTCTTTTCCAGCGCTACCAGTTTTCTGAATCTCACTAGGAAAATGCACATTTAATTTTTTATTTCCACCTCTAAAAAGCACAATTCTTCAGACTGAAATAATGTAGCATTACCAGAATGCTCCTGACTTAGCCAATATTTTCCAGTTTATCCTGAATGCTAATTCTGTAACCCTTCCAGGTGATGCCATTTCCATTGACTTCCAAACGATTGGAGCGGTTGAAGGACAATGTCATGATTATTGAAGCCTGGAACAAGCTGGGAAGCTCTGGCCATGACAGACTACTGGGATTAGTGAAACTTCCTCTGCATCAGTTTTACATCTCATTCAAGTAAACATCATTTTTTTTCCATATTTTATTGGGTTGGGAAATATCCTCACTGATGCTGAGGGAAAGAAGTCATGGATGGTGTCTGGGGGTTGTATTCGGAGGGTCCTTAATGACACTTTTTATAGCAAAAAGCCTTTTTACCCTGCTAAGCTTCCTACAGTGAGCAGTGTATGAGTAAGTTCCACTGTCCTTGTCTGGAAGTATGAGTTCTTTGTTGGTTTTGGATTTAATCTTTTGGCTTCTTGTTCAATCAATAAATATACCTGCTTAATACAGTTTAAATTAATGGAAATACTGGACAGAAGAGATTCTTCCTGAGGCAAAGGGTTAATTCCTTTTATTTTGATCACATCTAGTGGCAGATGTAAATCAGATGGTGCTGGAATTGGCTGGACACCACTTTGGTAGTTATTACTGTGTCATTTGTGTAACTTTTTCAGTAATCCACTGTATTTTACTTGTGTATATCTTACAATCCCAGAGAGTGGTTTGGGTTGGAAGGCACCTTAAAGCTCATCCAGTTCCATCTCCTGCCATGGACAGGGACACCTTCCACTAGGCCAGGTTGCTCCA
>JAOXXN010000444.1:0-38113 GCA_026770055.1 Myrmophylax atrothorax
GATCGCTCAGTAGGGCACAAAACTGAGAATGAATACTCCTATGACAAAGAAAACAAATAACCATTGATGTGACAGGGCTAAGGGGAATGGAAATTAGGTTCATAATTTGTCTGAAATATTTGCCTTTCTGGAGATAAGAGTTTAATGGAAGCAATTGACTAAGTTTTGCCTTTAACTCTTTAAATATTAAACATAATTCTCTTTAAGCCTAGAGTGTAATTTTTACTAAGTATGCTCAATATGCAAGACTTGGTAGAAAGTGCATTTTTACTCATTTGCCCAAACCTAGAAGTGGTGTAAAACTTGGATTATTTTTTTCATCTGTGACTTCAGAAGTACCATAGTTTTGTTCTTATGCTAAGGAAAGTAGAAAAACTGAACTTTCAGAAAGCTAATCCCAGAAAAGTGTCTGAAGCTTTCAATTCACTAAGGGATTATATATTTCCTGATGGACTTCCTGTTTAAAAAAAGAATGGAATATCTACAAATTGTTTTGTTTGGCTTGCTGAACTGCCATAGAGATTTAATTGAGGAATATTTCTCAATTCTGCAGGTACCTGATGAGACCCATGATAAGGCTTGGTAGGATGGAAGGGTGCTCTGCACTGCAGAAGAGGAAATTTTTGGTGGATCTAAGGCTCAGAAATAAGTATGGTAGTTTGTATTACATATCTCATAGGGCAAGGGGCTGCTAAGAAAATGTTGAATTGATTAAGTTCAACAAAAAAAAAATTCTAATAGACAACTTATTTTATATCAGTTCCACTGATAAATAAGAATTTCAAGGCTAAACTATGTATCTTTTAAAGAATAACTGATTAGGTAGAAAACATTGACTATTTTATTTGTTTAATAAATCTTTAAATTAAACTATCTCTTGCTGGATACCAATGTTACATTTGATGCCATGACTTTTGACAAGCAGTAGAAACTCTTGAGTGTGAATTAGGTTCATTGACAGAACGTGCTCAGAGACTGCTGTCCCTAAAACAGTAATTTTAACACATCCAACATCTGCATTACATTAGATTTAATTCATACAGAATAATTTCAGTCATTTACAGTAAGTATTGAAATCAATTTAAAACATGTGTCTCATAAACTGCCATAGTATATGTAGAATCTTGCTACAGAACTGATGTTTATGACCAGGATGCTAAAGAATGGGTTTAAGCGTATTTTGGCATTTACTGAAAATCTGAAAGTGTCTGGCTTCATGTATCACATAGAACTATAAGCCAGAACCTTTCTTTATAAGGTCCCTAAATGACTTCTGTGTGATTCTAGGAGCAGGCATGAACTGATATTTTTGGGGATGGGCTACCACAATGACGTGCCACTAGTTGAGCTGGACAAATACACTCAGCTCAGTCTTTGAGAACTGGAAACATTTTTTGGTGAATCCATTCTTTCATGGGTGTGTCACGCATTCCAATAGCCATGTCAAATTATCTGTAGTTCTGTGTATATAAGATGTATGTATATTCCTATGACATTTGTCCATGGTAATTCTACAGAATGTGTCTTATAAAATATAATGACTTTCTCTGGTTGCATCTTTGAATATTAACTGTGTGGGTTTGCTAGCACATAGGAAATGCTGTCTTTCTTCACTGGTTATAAATTTTGATCTCTAAAACTCATTAAAAAAATCTGCTTTAATGGCTAGAAATAGGATGTTTCCCATGTATGTAGTAAAAGCCACTAACATGAAGTATTCATTTGGCTGTGAGTATTTCTTTTTCTACAAAAAAAGAAATATGATGAAAGACACTGGATGTAAACTACTAAAAAAGTAGGAGGAAGAGATATGAAGTACAGCATGTGATTATACTTATTCACTGTCTGGGTACTAAGTAAGTTGTTTTAATCCTATTATTAAGAGAGCAGTGGAAAACCTGGTATCAGTACTCCAGTCTGTAAGAGAACACAATACAATTATGTTCTTTGTGCTGGAAATGTGAGAAAAAGGAGACAAATTATTGAAAAGAGCAAATTTTCTTGGGGCTCTTATCAAATTTTCTTACATGTGAGCACACATATACATATTTACAGGTTTATGTGTGCGTATATACACAGATATTTTTATACATATATACATAAACACAAAGACAACTATAGACTTGAACAGTGGGCCAGCTCTGTCTGACTGTGTTTTGACTTCCAGTTGCATCACTTAAGGATCCTCCAACTACATCTGGATAACAACTGTGGGTCTTAATTTTGTTTCCATCAAGGGATAATAAGGTTCATCTGCAGGAGTTTTAGAGGTACAAGGGAACTCATGATGCGACAAAGCGCATGCTGTTTTAATCAACAAGTCTGCTTCTTTTTCTAAGCTACAATAGGACATCCACTCTGAGGCTTTCAGACCTTCTCTTTCAATGTTTATTCTTGGCTACTTTTCATGAAGTGATTTCAAATGTATGAGGTAAACAAAATAATGGCACAGAAATCATAATTTTCATACCTTGTATTCACCTTTAACATAGGTTAATGTTCCAATGTATTAAAAAATCTTTAGTAAAGCAAAAGAAAACCTTGTGCAATAGCATTTTCTTACGAAATGCTACATGAAGTGTATACATGCAGCAATCCTCATCACTCTGGTTGAACTTCATGGGTAAAATTCTGGAATGACTGCAATCAGCTGAGGTTTTGCCTTTCTATTGAATGAGGCAGGATATCTCTCCTGTTTCTCACCATCTAGTAAAATGAAAATAAAGTAAACATTATGACTTTTGCAAGTGACAGCAAAGTGATTTTTTTTCTATCACTTTTACTTGCAGATAAAATTCTTTGATGCTACTGACAATTAATAATAAGTTAATTGATAACTAAACTGCTAGTTAGTTGTTCCTGAAAAAAACCCAACCACTTTCATTAAGGTAGGAAAAGGATAGAAGTCACAGACATTTCATGCCTTCATCTCTCAAAAAGCCACGTGCAAATAAATGATCATCCTCTGGCCTTTCAGAAACATCTTTCCAAATTTTACGAGAAACCTATCAGGAAACAGGAATCTTAGTAGTCCCTAAGCATTGGTTGCTAAAGTAAAGAGCTCTTTGTTGCGTGAACATTTCCTTTGATTTAACTTTGAAATGTTGCTGGAAAATTGTCTGAGTTGGCCTTTTCCCATCCAGTGATTTATGTGTAGTCCATATCTAAGTAAATATGTAATCACAACAGCACAGAATTATGTTAAAATCTGACTCTAGCATAGTAAAGTATTTGGAGGCTTTGATAGCCTTGCCTTTTCACAGTTGAGAGGCATTTGAGGGACCAAAGAAGAGAAGATAAGCCATTTATGGCCCATTAGGAGCAATACTGGTTCATTCATGTTCTTAGAACCCTACAAAATACTGCCCAGATGTAATCTGATTCTCATAAAAATGTACATATCAAAGAACACTGTATAGAATGATATGTGAGGGAAACAACTATGAGGAACACAGTAAAATAAAATTTCAAAGGAAATGCACATTGGAATTCCCATAATTTGTGGTGTACAGCTGTACCAGTGAATAGAGAAAATGTAATTCTTCATAAAATTCTGACATTCCACATTGAATTTCCTAAGAATTGAATCAGCATATTATGAAGTAACCCACAAATCGCTTTCCATTAAGTTGAAACGAGTATATTTCAACCTTGGGGATGATTCATTACATTCCACATAGAATAATAACTTTGCCCCAACTTCAACAGTTTTCTTTCAGTGCCAGCCAGATTATATGTTAAATTCTATAGAAATAAATTTTACTAGCTTGCTTTTGACCATACTTACTGTGGAAGTGATAACGCAGTATGATACCAGATTGAACTCCTGTGGCACATTGTAAGACACCCACATGGCAGTTTCTTTCCTCTCCTGTCCTGTCCTGCCCCCTTCCCTCTATTCCCCTGACCTCTCCATCCCTCTACTCTCCTCCATTCCCTCTCCCTGTTTCTCTCTTCCTCTTATTTTTCTGCCTTTGTTGTATCTCTCTTGCTTTCTATCAAATCTTGCAATTAATTTCTGAAGTACCAAAGAACATACAGAGATTTGAAGGATCAGACAGTTCCAGAAAAACACTGGAACAAGTAATCATTTTACAGCACTATTATCTGAATTCTCCTTTCCAATTTCTAAGAACAGATTTTATCTTTCAAATTCAACATGTTTAAATACTCTAATGGACTATAGAGGCTATGTAAATCTATATAAATCTGTCCTTTGCACATATATTTTCACAAATATAAAGTGTTATATTACAGATACATAGACACAATTGTTCAACAGAGGAGGGAATACACGAAGGTCAGAATATTTCTCTTTAATATTTTTTACTGATAATTATTTCTAGTCTTCAGTTCCCACCTTTCTTTTCCGTTGTCAAAGACCTTATGACTGGGAGAAATCACCAAGGTGAACAGTTTATGGAAAAATAATACACAAATAAAAAGAGTCAGAATAACAGGCAGTGCAAACAGAATTTGATGCAGAATGCTTGAATTCTGAGACTTCATGAAACAACTTTTCTATCTTGGGAATGCTGATGAAATTTCTTATTTATCTATTTTACTTCACAAAGGCAAAATAATTCTGAATCCACTCCCATTTACTACTGTGAGAGTTTTCTTTTGCCATTGGTTTCCATGAGTTTGAGCTGAGATCAAGATGAATACTACTTTAAGACATTTGTTGAAAAAAAAATGTATCTGATTATTTTTGTCCACTCATCTCCTTAAAAGGCCAATGGGGGCCTTTCTTTAGATAGTATATGGAGGTTTGAGTGTCTCTGATTTTTGTAGCTTTTACCTTGCAGTATTCAACTAAGCTTTTCTGCATGCTCTTTGTCAAGAAATGTGTGACTGACACTGATACAGCATCCCACAAATATCTAGAGCTAACTGAGAAGGTGGCAGTCTGTGGAGACAGCCGAGTTCTTATAGAAGAACTGTGTAAAAGTCTTAATCCTGCTGCCTATAGAGGTGATTGAAGTTTTGCATTTGATTTTGTTGAAAGCAAATTTGTCCCCAGTTGAACAGAAAACACTCACTCTATAGTGAGAATTTATATGCTGCAAAAAAGAGAATCCATTATTAAAAGGGACTGACATGGGGGTCACTGAGCAATTTTAGTAGCCTACAGATCATTGCATTCATTACTCATTTTTTCCCCTTTTATGCAACAAAAACAGTGACTTCAATAAGAGTTTTTCTTACTTAAGGAGTACAGGATTGGGTACTTAGTTGAGAACAAAAGCAACAATAATGACTTCCATATGTCATGGCATAAGCCTCATTCATATGCTTTTGATTTAATGGATTATAAAACAGAAAACAAAAATATTGTGTGTAACTTCTTGTGAGAAGCAGAAATGCCTTAAAGATCACGGATGAGAACAATTGAATTTTAGTTAGATGTGTAGTAATTGTTTGAACCCTGGAAATCACTTCTACAAAATAGTTTCTTTTTCTTTTTGTTCAGCCTATCTGTCTTACATGCTGTTTCCACTCTCTTGTCTTCGCCTTTGTTATTTCCAAAGACCCTGTGGGGATATTATGTCAGCACTTCTTGACCTCATGTGGTGAAGTTGTCAATGTTGAATTAAGAATTTTTTTAATATAACCATACCAATCCCATCCATACATCTTCAATGAAACATCCTTGATCATGTAGTGAGGTTAAAATACAAAGGGTAACGCCGTAACTGAACTAAAGTGAGAATGTGAGAGCTTACAAAAAATATAAACTTGTCATATAAATTATGACTCAATGTACCAGTTGTATTCACCTTTTAGTTTTATGCAGAAATCCTCAAGCAGAGACAAAATTCCCTGCCCAAATATAAGGGATTGCAAAGAAAACAAGACTACAGTAAAAATAAAACCTTTTACCACTGAATCTATAAATAATATTAGCAGCATCATTAGGTACTGAAAAAGAATAAACTTCTTTTTTCTTTAAATAAAAATTATACCAGAATATAATCCACTCCTTTATGGACAGTTGTCCAAAGCAGACTTCTAATTTTCCCTCAGTATCTGGGATTTACAATTATGTGTACACTCTAAATCAAGCTCCCCCCATGGCCATTATTTGGGTTCCTCTGCCAGATATCTGTAGCCAGACAGCATGAAAACTGTTGCAATTTTTGCATTTACTGTTCATTCAGAATTTAGATTGTAATTCACCTAGATGGGAACCGTGTAAAATAGTGTAAGTTTTACATCATGGTACAAGCAGTTAATCTTTTTTTTTCATATTTAATTAATGAATTGTGCTGTGTTATTCTCTTACTGATGAAATCAGGAAGAAAACATGAATATGGTAGTCTTTTAATGCACTGTGGTCATACCAGACTAGCAGTTTTCTAGCAAACATGCTGTGGCTGGAGGTTTAGGTCAGTGGGTCAAGAATTACTTCTTTAGACAAAGAAGGTTGGCACTGGCCGACAAGGCAGATATATATAAAACCTGTAAATAATGCAAACCAAAACAAAATAAAAGAATTCAGTAACTAGAAACATCTCAGGCCTCTCCTTTGAATGGCTAAAATTTTAAGAGTACTTTTCCAACACTTGAGGAGGGAAGACAAGTCAGTAAAATGAAATCATAGAATCATAGAATAGATTGGGTTGGAAATTACCTTCGAGATCATCAAGTCCAACCCTTGGTCCAACTTCAGTCCATTTACTAGATCATGGCACTCAGTGTCACGTCCAATCTCAGTTTAAAAACCTCCAGGGATGCCTCTCTGGGCAGCCCATTCCAATGCCTGATTACTCTCTCTGGAAAGAATTTTTTTCTGATATCCAACTTCAATTTCCCATGGCAGAGTTTAAGCTCATGCCCCCTTGTCCTACTGTCCTACTGAAGGTTTGTTAGAAGCTCTGACTTTAAGGAGTACATGGCTTTGATCTGTGTTGTGTTGGGAATGTTGATGACTAAGCAGTTTATGCAATATTCCTGGTGATTGCCTGAGATAGCCATCTATTTTTTATTATTTTTTAAACAAATAATTTCATAAGAAAATGCAGATGAGATTCAAATAAAGTTTTATACCTTACTTGGACTTTGTTGTGCTGTCTGTTCAAAAATGTGTCTGTCCTTTTTGGATTTCACATTGACATTTTAGTGGGTTCAGTTCAGATTATTTCAAACAAAAAAAGGATAAGTATGAATCTTAGTGCAGGGCCTTTCAGATGAAACCTTTAAAAAGGTTCATTGTTGTTCTGCCAGATGACTGAAGCTCTCATCACACTCTGCAATCATTATGTGTTCATGGCTCTAGTAAAACATTCAGATTCTGGACTGGAAAGATTAATCATCTTGGGGGTCACCCTCAGCAAGTTATTTTCTGTTTTAGACTATAGGGATATGTGCTACTTTTAAGCTCAGGGATATGCCATCTACACTGGAGTTACAATGGTTTGTATGTGTTTGAGGGGAAAAACATAGCTTTCTGCCTTAATAAACATATGATCCCTACACTTTTCCCTAGTTTAGATTCCAGGATGCAAGTTCTTTCATGAAGTGTTTCCTACCTCCCACAGAAAGTTGCAAAAACCACCAAGACCAAAACTGAAAAAGCATCTCATATGACTCTCTCTTTGCTTAGACTTTTGTCAGGTGTGATATACTCTTTTAATATAGAAAGGTTTATGGTGTGTTGCTTCTGGACACTTCAGCGAATTCCTTCAGGACTATGGCTAAGTTTTTATCTCCTTTTATTTATACTTTGTATTATTGTTAATGTCTACTTAATCAAATGTTGATATCACTATTTCTGCTTCATTTGTTTCATGTCATTGGATAAACACATAGGTGTTCCACAGGTATTAATTTTAGAAAGTTTCATTTTCATTGTGCACCCTACAGCGACTTTATTTTTTTCTCTTTTATTTTTTTTTTCTCTTTTCTGTCACAGGGAAACTGCTCCTACTCTTTACACTTGGAAAATAAACAACCATCAAATAATGATTCTGCAGTCCTTTTCTGAACATTTTGAAAATCTGGTATTTTGGGATGTCTGGAGAGAACTGGTGTTTCTAAATGAGTTGATCTTGATGCAAATTTCAAGTTGACCTCACAGAAATTGCTAAGGCTTGGTAGGGACTGCGCAATTACTCTCAATGCATTTTCTTTCCTCTGCACCATTTTCCTGGCAGTACAGCAGTCATGCAATAGGGCAACATGGGATGTTTCCCTATCAACTTGCCTACAGAAAAATATTGTAACATATGGAGAACACCTGTAAATTTATAATCCTAATTATGATCCACAAACTATTCAATACTGGGCAGCAAAATTACTGTGAGTGTTAGGGACTAAAGATGGTATCACTCTGCCTTACTCTGTAAGTTTTGCTGATGTTTAAACTTCCAACTTCCTTGAGCTAGACAGGGAAAACACATGAGGAGATATTTTGATATTTAGCAAAATGCCTGTTTGGGATTAACTGACCTTTCCTATAAATCAGAATTTAAGTTGCCAGCTGGGCACTTTGTCATATGCAGGCAGCAGAAAATGAGCTTAAGAACTTTCTGAAGCAAAACATTACACATATATTTTTCTCACCTCACTATTGTACCTTTTACACTACACTAATGCAAAAGCTATTCAGGATAGTAAATCAGAAAAGGTGTTTCAGCTCCATTATCAGTTCATCCTTTCACAGAAAGCATGAGAATTATGCACAAATTCCTATTAATTATTATTTATTTTCAAAGGAAGCTGCTCCTTGTCAGTCATAAAGGTGAAAGCATATTAAATTCTATTATGTCATGCTTTTAATTACATTGCTAGACCAGCAAAAATACATGACAATTATTTTAAGAGTTTCTATTGATAAGATATATGCAGATAAGCCTGTTTGATTCAAGACATCTCCCATGCAAGTTGATCCAACTTAGAACAGTTTAACAGCTGACTTGTTGAGCTGATCTGTGTAATAATGATTCTTCTTTCATGTGTCAGAACAAACCCACTATCTATACTGGTATTATTCCTGTGCAAAACTGAGATAAGTGACAACAAAATCAGTTCCAAGTTACAGGAATAGTGCCTTTTGTACCAGACTGACAACATCCAGGCTTGAGGCAAGGAAGTACCAGTAAGTGCTATCACACTGCCACATGTGAAAACTTCACATTTAGCTGTGGAAGGAACTTAATCTTTCTGCTGCACAACATTATATTTCTCTGGTACTGCACCCATCAGGAGCTTTGCATGATCCAGTTTTAATGAATATCTTCACAAACAGTGCTCATATGAAGAAGAGATTTATTTTTTCTGCAGGCTCAGCAAAGTCTGAGTGGTTAAATCTATGCAAAACACAAAATAAAATGTTGAGAAAATGTCCTGTATTTTCCACTAACTACGTTCATTTAGGAAGCAGCAGATCTTGTTCTAATCTCAGTGGGGATACTCATGTTCTGCACATTGTCTGTTCATACTCAGGCAACAGTTTCAATCTGGGCTACACTTCAAAGAAATGAAAAATTACACATTCTACTCTGTTTTGCCAGAGATAATGAGTGCAGGAAAAGCTCCTTCTTGAGCTCTATGAGGGAAAGAGCAGGGTTGTGCAATAAGCTGGTGAGTGAAAACCAGCATGATGCAGCTTTATCTTGATACCAATCAACTTATATTTCCATCTACATGTACCAATTGCAAGATATTATTGTCTCTGTGGAGGATTTTAGGTGTCCATGAACACGTGACCATCTCAGGCTCTCTCCCACAGAGTCTCCATCATACTTTGCTATGTTGTGCACGAAGACAGGTTCCAGCCCTGATTCTTCAGGAGACAGACTCTTTCTTGCTGCCAATACATCTGTTGTTTTTCTCCAGCTTCCCATGGCACTGTCCCAGGATAGCCAGACTTCCCTGGGGCCTCTCTATGTCTGTTCTATGTGATATGGGCGGGTACAGCATGAAAGCAGAATGCCACATGTTCTCTCAGAATCTGAGTGTATCTAGGTCCCTTCCTGTGGCTGGCTGGGAACATGGAGCACTTGGTCTGACTCAGACTGTTGACTGAACTACTTGAACTGGGCTGTTTCATGTAAAGGTTACCAGACATTCTGCAAATGTCTGACCAAGTTTAATACATGCATTTTGGGTTAAAAATCTGTCTCATTACTTCAGTGTTTCTATTTTGGTTTTAAGAGCTGGCTTCATCCTTATCTCTATCCGTGGACATTAATGAATTTACCTGAGCTCTTCTACTTTTCTCTGCATTTTGGCATCTTCACCTGTGAGGTGGCTGTAGAAGTAGTTGTGTTGTAAATATGGACAGGACTCCAAGCACCTTTTGACCCATCAGAAGTCATTCTACAACAGGGAACTTCTCTGCTAGACCTTATGCCTTACTGTGCATGTGTATTCATGTGTATTTCAAGTTTAGCACCAAACTCCAATGTGCTTTTTCTGACTAACTTTTCCGTTAAGTAAAACTCACTGCTGTTTGTCAACATGGGCTGGGGTAATGGAATAGTGTGCATATTTAATCATCAAGAAAATACAGTTAGAATATCACAGTTGATAGCTTTAGGATTTGTTTTCAAACCTTAACCCATCATTTTATCAAATGTTTAATTTATTTTGGGCAAGTTGAGAGCAATGAACAGTCATGGTACTTTTCCAAATTGCAAATAACCTCAAAATTACCCATCTGGATTACCAGCTGAGTAGACCTCTGCAAGTCTATTTCTCACCTACTGTCACACTAATGATTGTAATGATAGCTCTGTATATAGTTAATATCCTCTTGCTTTACCCTTTTTATTGCTCTGGAAACTACTCAAGAATCATTAGATCTCTGTTAGCTACTCTGATCAAGAACATTGAGCATGTTATGGTCAAAATTGTTTGGAAGGTTCATTTCCTGATAGAATAAATAACTGTAGTGATCCATCTTATGATAGAAGAGCATGCAAGAAGATTAATAAAATGACTCAGGGTGTGCTGACAGCAGACCTAGAGAGCTAAAAATAAACTTTCCTGAAAAAGAAATGGAGGGCAAATATCTATTAAGACAAGATTTTGTAAGTTACTGTCAGGAAGTGTTGGGCATTTGATATTGTAGTACCATGGAAGGATATAACGGGATGATCTGAACTGATTTTTGTAGCTCAGTGACACAAAACTGCTCATGGCTGTGCTCTGGGCCTCAGAACATAAATATTTAAGGGATTTTACTTTGTTTTCTTGTTTTTGTTGCTGTTGGTTTTGTTTTGCTTTGGTTTGGTTTTGTTGTTCGTTTTCATTTTTTTTAAGATCCATTGATTATCCCTTACTTTTGTGAAGAAACTCTTAAATTTATAAATCAGATATCCAAACTGAAAGTTGCTCAAGACTGTAAGTAGTCTGACATGTTGTGTGTAAAAGAAATGTGATTACTCTCTGCTGCTTCTCCACTGCTCTGCTCTGTTAGGCTGGAGGCTGCCCTTTGTCTCTGGCATATTGAGTACCAATCTCTATTGCGCCCTGCCTGGCCTTCCTGTGTATGAGAATGGGAAATATGAGAGAGGAAGGAGATGTCTGGGAACTTTGTGCAAGGAAAGAAAAGAATAAGCAAGAGAATTTTGCTTTTGCATAGCTTACTAGAGTTTTTTTTTTCTGGTTCAAAGCACTACACAACTCAAATGAAGACTACAAGCCCCAGCGAATATTCTTTAGTATACATAATTTCAGTTTACTACAAAATTCTCTTTTAGATGTTTAACTCATAGTGGAAATTCTGTAATACCCTTTTCTCCTTCTGCTTTTCTAGATAAATATTGTGAAAAAACATTGTTCCAGATTTGCAACATGTAAAAAAAATAAAAGAGCAAGACAGTATGGCGGTGCATTAATGGACAATAAATACACATGTGAAGTACACTGTATATATAAGGCTGAAGATTAGGGGCCTTGATCACCAAAAATGACTGTTAATGATACATTAGGATGTAACTAGGTGTATATCTGACTTCTGTATTAATAACAATAAATATAGTTACCATAATCTTTGGGAAAAGAAAAATGTATTAAGGCAAAAGTATTTATGTGAGGAAAGAATAAAGAAGCAATATCTCTGGAATGTTTTCCATGTCTTCTAATGTACTTGCCATTTGCAGTAGGCCTAATATGAGCTTTGTCTATTCAGTCTCTACCTTTTCACCTCCTATGCAGATTTATTCCACATTGTCCTGTCTGTATTTCCACTCTTCCATACTAATTGCCTGAAGCTGCAGCTAAGGGCTTTTGTCTACCATGACATCAGACTTACGTGGAATGGAAAACATGTCATTCAAACTGAATGGACAGGTAAAACCCCTCATGGTTTGGCATTCAGAAGGTTAACATACCATTGTTGTGGATGGAATTTATTTATGGCTGTCAGTACATTAAGTGAACAGTTTAAATTAACATCTACAGTGGTTGATTCCTCTGGAGCACTAGAGATCTTCAGAAGTCCCTTCATTCAAGATTACTCTTATAGTTCTGTGGTTTAAATACTTTGTAAGTTGCTAAATGAAAAACCATACATGGAAGTGGCAAGTGCAGACAAAAAATTAACCTAGGAAAAATAATGATTTGTTGAATATGGTTTAACAGGACAATGTGTGACAATAACCTGCCCATGTGGAATAAGTAAAATTAATTCATTAAAAAAGGTGATTTTTCTTACATAGAAGCTGAAGTAGAAAATTAAGACCTGTTTTGCTCAATGTTTAAAAATTAAATTTATTTGACAGTGGTTCACCCATATCCTAATTGATATAGGGTTATAAATCCATTTATTTCTCTCAGTTTCAAAAAGATTGCATTTGAAAGGTCTACATTTCTGTGATAGGAGAAACCTTTCACGTTATACTATAAAATAAAATGAGGAAAACCATGACATTATTGTTCAGATAGGAAGCAATCATTAGGCCTGCTTTGCAAATGGTGTCCTACTGTCTATGTATATTTAATAGCTGAAAAGGGAATTAATCTGTCAAACCCTTTAGGCCAGTACCTAGCTAATGGATGTATACTGGAATGCATGGGAGGCAAGGGAGCTCAGACTGCAGCTAAAGAAAAGATTAACAATTTTATAATTTGAAATAAATGCTTTTGTTCAGCTGAACTGAATATGATTAAAGCAGGAAATTTGTGAACTAGGGTAATATTACACTGGAATTTTGCTTAAGTACATTATCCCTTCCTGCATTCCCCAGCTCTGCACTTTCCAGGCATCCATTGTTTGTGCAGAAAATTTGAATGTCTTTGTAAGATCTCTTGCAACACTGAGGAAGGTGTTCTTTTGCCTTGCAAGGGAGAGGTACAAGCAGGTAGAAACACACAGCTGAAGGTGAGGTTTTGGCACATTGAAAATGTCTTTGCAATCTACAATGAGTCCATCTGACTGCTGTGACTAAAAGCATTTTCAGGCCAGGGACAGAAAACTCCTCCGACCCCTCTCCTTGTGAAGGGGCACTGCCCTTCGCTTTGGATATAACAGAATTTGCTGTCAGTGATATTTCTGCATAAGTAGCAATTTTGTTCTTGATACAAGAGGCATGGTAACTCTTTTGTTGTTGGCTTGATCAGTTGCATGTCTATTTATATGCTGAATTTAGGAATGATTTAATTGTATGTTGAGACTGATCAATGGTTTTTTTTGCTTTGTATTTCATCTTTGACCAGTGTGTAGTGTGGAGACACAACATTTTGTTTTATTGATAGTCTTTCTCTTTCAGACCAAGAAGTAAGTATTTGAAAGACAATTTGGGAACTAGAGCAGCTTATTTTTGTGCATGTTTTTTTCGTATGTTACTGTGCATGTTTTTTCATGTGTTACTGTGATTGTCTCTACATAATCCTCAGGGAAAATATGTCTGGAAGACATATTACTTAACACCATAACTCATTTTCTATGCTTGGCACAAACAGTCTGTGTCTGCTTTGGCCATTCTCTAAAAGTTACAATAGCATCAGACAAGAAAGAAAAATAAGATGTGTGCACTGCATTTCAGCCAACTGAAACTCTGTATAATGTGCTCGAATGACTCTCAAAACAGCTGAACATGATGTGTGTGACGAGATACAGCAGATGGTATTGTCCTAGCCCTCTCCACTCTCATCTGATAACTGCCTGGGTTATTTTTTTTCCTATTTGACACTATCATTTGGGAAATCGCTTTTTATCTATGACAAGTTTTTAAGCTAGTACGCTCCTGTTAAGCATCTAGTACATGTACCTTTCCAATATTAAGATAACAAGAATAGTGTTGCTGTAATCTTGGCCTAGGTTATGGCTCTTAAGCTGTCTGTGCACTAGACAAAGGCCAAATGTTTTGACAAAGAAAAATATGTGTTGTCAGCTCTGCTTTATCCATGGTTGAGGAGGGAAATGGAAACTATGCTTCAGCAGGGTTCAGCCTCTGATGGCTAATACGATCTCCTGCTAAAACAAACTAGAAGAGCACTGTTCTTTATGCCTCATTCTTTTTCTAGTGAAATGAAAAACTAAATAAATCTTGAAAATAATGTGAATAGTGACCATGAAAAAATCACCATTTTCATCATAAAATGACAATGTATATGGACAGTACAGAGTGAACTGTTACTCTAATGGAGTGTCAGTCATTTAAATGTGCATGAGGTATAGTTTCTTTATGTTGTAATTAGTTTCAGTGTTTAGTGTAACTGTGGCAGGGATTGAAAGAACTCAATAGCTTCCAATGTGAAGTGAAAGGCTCTCACATGCACTGTTTCTTGGGTCCCTGTCAGTAAGAGACAGAGGGGACTACTGTGTGACCTCTTTTTGCTAAACCTGCTTTCTGTGATTGTCGCTTTCTTAGCAGTCAAGAACTCACTCCACTGTTAAGTTCTGCTGTACTGTTCTTCATATTACCTGCAAACTCTGTTTAGATCAGAGGTAACTTATATGTTTGTAACAAAATTACCTCAAATAACAGGTGTTGATGGTCTTGAAGTGTCTTTCCGACACTTCTGCTGTTGATCTCCCCATGTGAGACAGCTTCAAACAGGGCACAAACAAGAATTCTCAGAGCTGAAATTGTACTTCTGTATTTTGGAGGCAACAAAGAATTTGCAAGTCCTCTGCTACACCCTTTCTAGTTTCTCAAAGCTTTTCTGGACCAGGGGTGAGGGATTCCCAAAGCAAATGCAGTATTTTGGATGCAGGCTTACCTGTGCTGCGTCTGGGAATTTACCTTCCCTCTTACCTGCTTACCACTGTCATATGTAAAGCAACAGTCACTGGCCCACCTTGCAGACAGTAATTAGCCACAGAAGTATGACTAGAGGCATGAAGGACCAGATTCTAAGTTCAGGTTCTTAAGTGGCAGAAATATATTTTTATGCAATGTTAGCAGATGCAAATTCATGTACATTTTGATATCTATATCAGGTGCATTTTATAAGTAACCTGTTTATAGCCATTATCAGATCTACCTGCCAGAGGCTCTTCGTAATTCTAATTATTTCACAGAGTTAAGTTACAGGATCATGTAAATTTTCTTTAACTTTTCCCTTGCTAATACATAAACCCTATACATTCAAATGGCAAATGCTTCCGAATATTTAGTTATTTTTGAAATGAATATATTAATACTAACTGAACTAGTATACAGAGGAGTATATGAGCAGTAGTTTCTCATCCTTTTCAGTCTGATGTCTTTTAGATAATCTCTATATACCCTGTCATCCTTGCTCATCATTGATTTGCTTTTGCTGAAGATCTTCAGAAAAGTAAAACATTAGCTTTTCACTCTGACTGTAAATAAATAATGAATTTTCCCTCAGAAGCAAGCAGTAGTTGCTGTATTTCAGAAGACTATAAAAAATTAATGTTCAGTTCTAGTACCTTGCCACCAAATACCAAGAACCTCGTGCTCTCAGGGTGGAGGATATTCTCATTAACGTGCCTCAGGCTTTTTATCAGTCACTAATTTATCTTCTTCTGGTGCAGCACTTCACTTATGACAGGTTTGATTGATATTTTCAATTTCTTTCAAAGTTTCATTTTTTTGGAGTTGTATATTTGTCAGTTATAATTATGTAGTTTACATTATCATAATACCTTTAGAAAACAACCCCGTAACACTAACAAACCTTTGTTTTTCTTTTGCTTTGATCAACATTCTTCTTCTTTCCAAAAATCTTCTTTAGATTTCTTTTTTTCCTGGAAAGATGAAAATCTGTTATTCTTGGTTTTCCTGGTATCCTGGGAGGTCTATCAAAACAAGATCAGAAACTTCACACTATCAGAAATGCTACCTGTAATGACAGTATCCTGTAGTTTATGACTACAGACAAAATATAAGTTCTGTTCAAAAAATACCTGACCCTACAGAATTCACCATCATCTCATTTTTCTGCACTTCCAAAGAAACAGCATTTTTCTTTCATAAAATTTGTTACTTCTAAATTTAGGTGGTACCACATGATGTGTAGGGGTTCTTGATCAAGCCTAGTTTTGCGAATGGTGAAATAGTCAAATACAAGCAAATTGACAGTAAGGGAAGTCCTTCTGTTGATGAAGAGGAGAAATCATGTTGTAGTTCACATGATTCTCTGCCTGTTTATGGTCACACTTCCAAAGTCAAAGTAAAGTTTGGCATAAAAAAATACACCCTGAGAGTTTCATTTGTTGCTGTAAGGATTTGCAAAGTGCTCTTACCCAGAATAGTTTCAGCCAAACTGTTGCTATTTTTGTAATGAATATTAACTGTGGCATTGTAGGTTATTTTATTTTGTTGTTTTGCTTATTTTGTTCTGTTTTGTTCTCTTGTGAGAGTTCAGAAACATAAGATACGGCAGAAGTTATTCTTAACATTTGCAGAGTTTTAAACTGTTTCTTTGCATCATGGATGCTAATTCTACTACTGAGTTGGAGGTTCTGGTGCCCAAGCCTGTGTTGAAGGTACGCCGACTGCACAGAGAGGATAGTTCTTGTCCTACTGCTCCTTTGCTTTGGATGTGATACTTTGTAATGGACTTCTCGGGCAGCTGCTGAACATTCCATGCTCTGCTGTTCCCTTTCTCCCTGTAATCCAAATATTTCCCCACCACTTGCCTATACCTTGTCTATTTCTTCTGTGTTTTAGTAGTATTTACTTCCTTTAATTAGATAATATTAATCTCATTAACAATGATTTGGCATGCCTGCATATCCAATGTCCTTTGAAAGACAGTCCATCTAATATTTTTCCTATGTTTTTCATAGAAATACCTGAACATTTTTGATCTGAAGACCTCACTGAGATTGGAAAACAAAAAGAAACAGCAAGATAATATATGACTACCTCATTTATGATAGACTAAATTGGTACTGTGGCCATTCAAACCTGAAAGTGTGAAGTAACATTAACAAATGAGTGTTAACTACAAGACCATTACAATTTTAAACTTCTGTGTTCTAGTTTCTCTGAAAAAATGGCATCTTTATTGTGCTATGCACATAGCTACAGACTTGAAATACTCATACTGAAAAAGACTTCAAAGGATGCCCTGCAGTCTTTGTGCTTGATAGATCAGAATAGTACTGGGAGAAAGGAACAGTTTTAATGAAAAAATGGGTGATGAAAATTGTTTTAGTTTAATATCTTTATAGACCTGACCTTTGCAGGTTAAACAATAGCAGGCTATTAACAGAGAATTGCTTTCCATTCAGAAATAGTGCCTGGATAGTTATATGAATATAATTACTTGTGATTGTTTTTCAGTAAATGTCCAAGTGAGATGTGGGCATATGTTTGAATAAAGTGATTTGGCATGAAAATCAAATGAAGACCATGTTCTTCCAAACTGAGATTATTTACTACAGAAACACTCTATTGAGGAATATTTTCTACATAATTCCATATTTGAGAACGTGAAGTTATTCTTATTGTCATTCAGCTGTAATTTGTCTAGCACTAATATCAAATAGCTCCACTCATATTTTATAAAGACTGACTGGTAGAGAATATTATATAAAAGAGTAGATTGGATTAATTCTAGTCTTTTCACCCAGGGATTTCTTTTAAATGGGGAGATGAGGGTAATGGAAGTGTTGGGGAAAATGGAAAGCACACACATGACAGATTTATTTTTTTGAGACTTTGACAAGTGCTGTAAAATAAAAGCAGAAAAGTATGAAAAGTTTTTAGAATCACAACTTGCAGAATCTCTAGCTTTCTTAAGAAAATCTGAGGAAACACAAGATACTAAGGGATTTCAGTAGTATAATTTTTTTTTTCCTGAGTTTTTTTATGCTATGTTACGAGCAAATACTACCAACTCTATAATGACAAACTGCAATACAATGAATAAATTACTAAGTAAATTTGTATATGAATGCCAGCAAAAGTGTATTATAGAATCTAATACTATCAAATGAATCTGTGGTTGAAATCATGCATGAATATTTTCAATCTAAAGTATTATACATTTTTGGAGACTGATTGACAGTAGATTTTGGAAATTTCTGGTACTTTATTGAAGTTTATCAACTCTTTCAGAGCCTTCCATACTTTACCATTGGCTAGTAGCTATATATAGCAATTTCTTACCTGAGTCTGAATTTTAAAATCCACAGTATTGATTAGATATTACAATAAGCATCAAATTCTGTGAGGTATGGGGACATTGGACCTAATATGCAGAGTTATGAACTTGCACATCAGAAAACTCCATGACTCAGTAACAAAAAATGTACAACATTCCATTTAAATGCATTACAAAGTTTAAATTTTTTTCCTCAGTACTTAACAGCTGTAATACCTATTAGTACTGCCTTATATGTGAGCAAAAGGAATACTAAATTTAGTAATACAAATAATTTAATAGTCTAGGTGTAAGTCCTCCTACAATTAATTTCCTTGTAAGAAACTAGTGTGTGTTTGTTTTGGGGCAGACTAAGTGCTACAACTACTACACTGGTACCAGAAAAGTTATACCTTCCCTATTGGAATAGAGTAAAAACATGTGTGGAAAAACTGGATGCATGAGCAAATTAATTCATGCTAGTCCTGCATGTTTCATAGCAGATTATTTGAGATGCTTGAATTTGGGTGAAGGAATGGCAGGGTATGTGCTCCTGTTTTTCTTGATAGAGTAAATGATAAATCATATGAAAATAGTCTCATAGTTAAAAATACTTGAAATCTGCAGCTGACACCTGGACTATCAAAAGAATGAAAATATTTCATAATAAGATTATTCAGGAGATACAGTATCTGGCAAAACCAGGCTATCCAAATGGACTGTTTGAGCTAGCATGGAGTGTATGGACAGAATATAGTAGATATATTTTGAAAGGTGGGACAAACCTTAGGCCATATCTGGTGTAAACACCCGCTGCTTGGTGTCATGTCTGTTTGTTTTTCTAGATCAAAATGATACTGGTAGGAAGTTGTTCCCAGCAGTATGAGGGTCCATGACATGAAATCAGTCCCTAACACAACTTTGAGGTAGTGTTTTCACCCCAGAGGCAGTGTTACAAAGATTACTTAATCTAGACATAGAATTGTACATTCCTGACTCCTTACTGTTTAGTTTGCTATGTAGACAAAAAAGAAGAGAATACAAAGCTTGTACAAAGGACAAAGTCAAATTTAAGTAGGTTTTCTATGGCTATGAGGGCAAAACCATCTGCCCAGAAGTAAAACCATTTTACTGGCGAATGGTGGGATCTCCAGCAGTAGCAAATGATGTGAATCTCTGGTTAATGCTGAGCTGTCTGAGGAGTACAGTGAAAAAAAAAAGCTACTGTTTTTGGTATTCCACTCTGAAAACCAAGCCCATATGGTGTTGCTGATCCATTTTTTGTTTTTTATACCATCAAATCTGAACAGGTGACTGATTTTGCTCATTACAAATTCAGTAATATTGTGAAATTCTGAAAATTATCAAGTGTAGTTACTGTTTCTGCAGTTGGTGTGAAGTGAAGCTTCAGAACAAACCTGATAAGCAGATAAGTAACAGATTAATTAGTAGGAATGATGCAGTCTTTCAGATACACAGGTTTACATGAGACACTTGTGCTATTTGTAGGGAAAGCTAAGCAGACTGAAGGACACAGAAACATAATACCTAAATTATGTTGCATGGGTTAAGTACACTGCAATACCATAACACTTAGGCATCCACAATGAAGATAAGTAAGTTACTAGTGTGTCATAAATTCCACTTTTAGCTGGTGTTAATATTTTTAGGACTATGTCTTCTAATATGGCAGTTACCACTGGGTAGGTGTGTTTTTCCAAGGATGAAAATGGTGACTGGAGGAGTTTTATATTAACTGTTAAGTATTGTCTTCTGTACAACTAAAGATTCAATCAAGCAAATGGAGAACATTCTGGAAGGGTCATCCTTATATCCAAATTAACATTCCGGAGGGCAACATAAGTGAGATCGGCTCTGTGCTAATAGCATTAATCAAAATAATGTCTCTGGGATTTTAATGTGTTATCATGTTCCCTAACTATTATTGCTTGTTGCTATATTTTTTGAAATACAAACCCCCCTCCCCACTTTAAAAATTAATCTTTGTCTCTTTTCTATTGAAATTAAATGTTAGTAGACAAGCATTTTGCAGTGGAAAAAATATATGCTTATGATAATGGACAGGTTAGTATGGTTTTGCATTTTACAACGAGAAAGTTTATTACTGTAGGGACATTAATGTGTGTGGAATAATATTCTCCATACCAATTGGTACCAACAGATAAAGGCTGTTTTGGTGATTGCTAACCTAAGGTGAAATCAGGGCTTGTCATTGCACTGAAACCATTAACTGCAGGAAGGATGGTCAGGACTACAATATGCTGTTACTAAAGGAGTGCATGACACTACCTAGATTTAATATGAGTTTTTAATGATGTGTTGTATGAAGATGCTGTTTATAGGTTCCTTGGATATATAAAAGCAGAAAATTATTGCCAGGTCTTTAGTTAATATATGTCAACCTTCCTTTTATGGACTTTGCTTTGTATGTCTGTTGGATGTTTGCTGCTGCAAAGCCTAACGTACTCAGAAGAAATGGTTAAAGATAGTGTTGAGACCTCAAGTCTGGTTTGCTAATGGAAACTGACCAAGGGGAAGGGCTTCTCAAAGAACACACCACATGCAATGTAGGGGTAAACCCAAAAAGTCCTTTATTAATGGAGGAGCTGACTTATAAGGGGTCAGTTTAGGGAGGTCTGATGAGAGGGCTTTGGAACTTGGATGCAATAGGGGGAAGGGAGAGGCAAAGCTGTTAACTGGCAGCCTGAATAGCCAATGGGGAAACACTCACCATGTGACAGGAGAACTGAGCAACAGGGGATTGGGGATTGGGGCAGGACAGGCAGATGAGACAGGTGCATTTCTGGTGGGCCACTGGCAGCATGGTGCAGGGACGGCATCCTTGGGAGGGGCTGTCCTGGCTTGGACCTCGTGACTGGTCCAAGGTGCCGTGGCAGGGGCACCTGGAGTGGCAGCTGCATAGGCAACGTGCAGCAGGGCATGTGCCCAGGTGGGACCAGCTGCATGGGTGGAGCAATATGGTGCTGACCAGGGAAGCCATGTGGCTGCCATGTGCAGGAATGTCTTGTCATGGAGCTGCCCCAGCTCCATCCCACAGGGCACAGCCCTGGCCACTCTTTGACTGGTGGGGGCCACTGTGGTAGTGCAGGGAAGGGGCGATGGGCTCTCCCCTGAGTGGGGCCAGCCTGGCCCAGGAGAGATGGCACTGGCACCTCTGCAGTGTTGTGGCTCATTAGGAAAAACCACAGGGGAAACAGACAGAGGGGGAAAGGACGGGAGTGGTGTAGAAACTGCGTGGGGCAGAGAGGGGATACAGAACTTCTCTGAACTCAAAATCACACATTTCTGGTAAGGCAAGCAGATATGCAGCTAGCACAGGACATCAGAATGCACTACAGGCAAGCTCTTTCACTCATATTTTTTCTTGTGTGTCACTACCAAATCAACATGCAATAAGTGGTCCTGTCACAGGAGGTACAAATCAGAGGGTCAGAAACTGATCTCTGTGGTGACCAGCGACAGAACCCAAGGGAATGACCTGAAGTTTTGTCTGGGGAGACTTGGGCTGGATATTAGAAAAAGGGTCTTCACACAGAGGGTGGCTGGGCACTGTAACAGGCTTCCCAGGGAAGTGGTCACAGCACCAAGCCTCACAAAGTTCAAGAAGCATTTGCCCAATACTCTTGGGTACATAGCGTGATTCTTGGGAATGGTCCTGTCAGGACTATGAGTTGGGCTTGACGGTCCTTATGGGTCTCTTCCAATTCAGCATATTTTGTGATTCTGTGATTTCAGCTGGTGACTGTATTCTGAAACATCGAATGGCCCTTTCAAGTTTATCATGGACATATTATCAAAATGCTGATATAAACATTAGTTTGAGAAATTCTCATTAACTCAAAAACCCCTGGGAGAATTGAGTTTCAATCACTGCAAGCAAAGTTTTCACAATGATTTGCAAAATTCTCAAAAAGTAATTTCTGGAGACCTGTGATTAAAAAATGATTAAAAAGAAAATTCTGATTAAAAAACCCCTGTAGCTTAAGATTTGTAGAAATGCATATCAAGAAAGGCTCTATTTTGTTATGCTTCTTTTTGTCTGCCAATGCAACATCCACCCATAGTCATCACACCTGACTCCTTTGAGCCATGCCCTTGGTGCTGAGCTGTACTACAAGGATGGTCTCATTCTTCAACTCCTTCTTCTGGGGAAACAAGAAGAAATCTAATTGTTGTGGCAGATGAGGGTCTTGCACCCAGTAGGACAATGGGTGAGGCTGCACTACCCTACTGCTGACCTATGGCTGAAACCCTCTTGAATGAAAATGATGGATTGGAGGTGGGGTTGAACTCGCTCCCCAGCTGCACTGTCTACCTACCTTCCAGTGAGTGCTGTGTTTTTTGCAACAGGTATATTTGGGGAATGGTGTGAGGTTTGGGCTGGAAGTCAGAAGTATGAGCCATGTGGTATGCTGGTTATTGTGGCCGCCTGGCAGTGGGTGGTCTCTGCAACACTGTGAAGTGTTTCTGCATGTGGAGGTGTTGAAACTGCTCCGAGGGGGTGGATGTACACTAAGGGCTTCATAATGGAGTTGTCTGTACCACTCTTACTGGTGAAATAAAAGCATGATTGAAAAAGGTGCTGGCACATCTGAAATGAACTAATTAGAGCTTTAAAACAGAAATTTCTGGATTCTCTTCACTACTTACTTAACAGTGCAAACCCATCTCTCTACTGAGCAATAATCACTTTGGTCTTTATGTGCAGTTTATATCCAGGAAAGTATTTCTCTTTACACTTTCTTTCACAGAACCTACTTTGCTGTATTTTGTGGAGAACTTGCCCCTTTTATAGTAAATGAAATGAATCTTATCTATATTAGGTAGATTAAAAGAGCAGGATGTGGCCTTAGAGGCTCCTATCCCTCACTGCATCCAGAAAATGTCCAGGGATACTGAACTGGAGCATGAACACTCAGAATTTTCTGCTGAGCTCTGGCATCGTGCCTGAGTAATTTATGTTACTGCAATTCCTGGAGCTCTTCTATCTTGCTCTTTTATGTCTTTGTGTTTGACAATACTTCACCTTCATTATCTTTAAAGATCAGCACTAAGCAAGGCATTTCCTCCCTGTTCCCTCTTTACAAACCAAAACAAATAAATCACTTAGCTTCTTTGCTGTCTCTTTAGTCTCCTCACTGTGTTATTTTTAATCATTTGACCTTGTAAACCCTATGACTTTTACAAGGATCTCAAGATATACTAAGAGGTTTCTCTGTATTAACAATAAATTTTTTAAAAGTTCCATTATTTTATTCTACACTGTATTTTTTGTCATAATTTTTAAAGTGTTTTCATGGCCTTGCCAGTATTTCAGCTAAGTGACTATATTATATCCATCAAGGATAGAATTTAAGCTTTATGTTTGTATATTAAGTGTTATCTCTGAAACTGAAGATAGAAGGCTTTATAAATTTTGAGTATTCATTAGGCAGTAAATAAAAATTGGTATGTACCAATGTGAAAAATCTGTGTATTTCCAGAGTTTACTGAATGGGTATGTTTCCGAATGATTTCCATATGTTCCTGTATCAGTTTAGTGAGATTTGTCAGAGACTCACTGCCATTACTATTTTATTGGTTTATCCTTTGCTGTTTTATAGGTTCAAAATAAAACTATACTTCTGTATTTCCCTATCAAAAACAGTAAGTACAAGTACATGGAAACAAAACGTTATATTTCAATATAAGTTTATATTCTACCCAGTTTGCATCCAAAGAAATGTTGAAGGATTGAACCTTTGTTTGAAATTATGGCTGTAGTATGCTTTGAAGCAAAAATATATTGAAAAGATTTTCATAATTGAAAAATGTTATTTAGAAAACTATATTAATTTACAACCCAAGAATTTATTATCAATATATTTCCATGGTAGTGGCCTACAGTGTGCAAGTCTCTGGATCCACTTAAAAACCAAAAAGTACTGAAGCATAAAAGTTTTCTGAAGCAGAAGTACTAGTTGAGTTTGGGTAATAAAATAATGCCCTGACTCATCTCTAATTTAAGAGTGCAATTTATGAAAGGGATTAATGTTTAACATTGGGGAATAGGAAGGAAGTAGCAGATATAATTGTTTAAGCATGTAGAGCAAATTGCTTTATATTGCTCTATAGCTTTAGCTCAGTCGAATCTTTAACAAGCTGGATAATAGCTAAAATAATTATCTAGAGAAAATGATGTTTTTATAAAATGTGGCCAAATACAACTGATTACCTGAGTACCAAAAATATCTGATTCTTATTGAGTATGGATTTAATTTCTTTCAAAAGGTCATTAGCTAAAAAGTGGTTTTTCACTCGTGACACAAAGTAATAAATAACATCCATGGCAGTAGAAAATACAAGGCAAAAGTTAAAAAGCTTTCCTTATTAGTATTCCTTATTTGCCAATAATGAATCAATTTTAAATTAATTTGTTGGTCTTATGAGATTGTTAAAAATTAATCATTAATGAGAAGCAAATAGCAGCCCCACAACAACACAGCTGTTCTTGGTTAAGGTAATTAAGGCTGTCTGCATTCATGATCATATGGTTGATACAAATTTTGAGCTACAATTCAGACCTTGTTTCTAATGGTGTTGGGTTATAATTGAGCTTACAAGTTGTAGAGTCATACGACAGCAACAAGGTAGGGAAAGGGTTGTTTTGTATAAATTTCTCACAAAATAGGGAAGTGGTGATTAAGATAATTCTTCTAACCCACTCAGGTTACAGAGGAAAATGAACTCTTTTTCCCTACAAAATTTTTTATGCTTTCCCTCCTTCAGTGTTCTTTGTTTAATAAAGACAAAATAATTTTGAGATTTTGGGAGGAAGAGGGGAATGCTGTGGTTTTGATTTTATCTTTCTGGGAAACTTGAAAATTTCTCTCTAACAGATCTTTCTAAATTTTCTTTGAATATATGTATGTGAAATATTCACTTTGGTTTTGGCTAGATATAGTGTCAGGTAGCCCACAAGCAATGTGCTTATGTGCAAGTAAATTGTCAACATTTTTATACATGTGGGCAAACACAGAAATAAACTTAGCCACAGTTACCAACAGGGTAATATTGTCCATGAAGATGCTGGCTTGGCTAATCTGAGGGAACCTGAGTATGCTTAGATTTCAGGTCAGTGACTGTGTAGTACACTTTTCAAGTGGAACTGGACTGGCAGCAATTGAATGCATAGGCTTGAGTCAGCACTGCACAGCATACTCAACTGTTATTTTTAAGTTTCTGCCTGAGTCTCCCTTGGAAACAGTCATCTGTAAGAATTTAGCTGTTGATGTGAGATAGGAGCAGATGCAGAGCTCACAGCAACCATACTGTAAGTCAATACAAATTAAGGGTGTAAGACAGAGACTGAAAGCAAGAGGAAGATTTGAGGGAGGACACTGAGCTCAGTATGGAGTCAAATATAGGACAAGATGTAGCATGACAAGGAGTTTGAACTAGGGGAATGTCTTCATCTGTTACTGGCAAACAAAAGGTAGGCATTCAAGAAAAAAATTACTGGAAAAATAGAAGTGAGACCAAGACCAAGGGAGGGATGCCACAATAGCCTTCAAAAACACGAATGGAAGTGATTAGCAATGGAGTGAACTTCCACAAAATAAAAATTTTTGGTATTTTTTAAATCTTCTGATAGAATTAGAATACGTGCTGTAAACATTGATGAAAAGTTATGTTCTCCATCAAATCCCTCTAATTTTAAAGAGATAATGGTGCACTGTGCATGTGATACACCATGGGTCTTGAAGTTAATATTCAAATACAGATGTTACCATATCAAACTCAACAAGAGATAATGATCTGTTTCTTCACTTTAGAAATGCTGAGAGCTTTCCTGCTTTGCATGAAAGATGATAATAACCTCAGAGGATTTTATTATCCTTTTATTGAAAAATAGAAGAGATTAAAAAAATCTTCCGTTTCTTGAGTTTCGTATCAATCTTTGTCTGTCTTGTCCTTTCAGGAAAAGCCCTGTCAAGTTTGCAGGTTATTGGATGTTTGAAAGGCCAAACATTTTGATGTGTTTAAGGACAGTCCTCAAAACTGGAAAGGAATTCCCGATTTCTTTTAACATGTTGATCAAGGCCACTGACTTAAGAGTTGGACTCGATGATCCTTCTGGGTCCCTTCCAACTCAGAATAGTCTGTGATTCTGTGATTCTGTGATATGGATCAGGACACTTTTCCCAATTCTTTTCCAATGTGAAGTTTTTTCATGAAGTGCCCTATTCATAATACTGTAATTCAGTTGCAGCTCTACATTCTGCCTATGTGTTGAAACACTGACTTCTGAAATGCTCTTCGTCTGCAACTATCTGTCTCTTGCTGTGAAATTCACTGACAGATTAAGCTGAGAAATCAGCCTGAGAGGACTGGAGTGCAAGTGGTGGTAAAAAGTCCTGGTCTTGCACAGGTTTAAAATTCTGGCATGTATCTGATGAAAAGAAGACACGAACAGAAAATGTCCCAAGACATAACTTTTTTTTTTTTTTTGGAAGAGAAGTAAGCACAACTTCTTCCCACAGTAAATAACTTCCTTTTAAAGGACTATAAAAAAGCTACATTTTTTTCCCTTGCTTTAAGAACTAGTCTTCCCTTTACCACTCCTTGCTCTTCTTTCCTTCACTTTTCCCCATTTTTTTCTGTCTCCTTTAGAAAAATGCATGTTTCATCTGACGGAAAAAAATGCTTTCATATTTAGTTGATTTTTAATGTGAACAAATAGGCACAGTAAGGGATAGCATCAATGATAAGAGCAGTATTGTTGTGATACATATGCTGACAGCACTTGTCTTAACCTTTGTCAAAATATGATGCAAAATACTAGGCTATTACAATGTTCACAATGTGAACTGTCTGATTTTGGAAATTAAATCTAGAAACAAGCAAAAGTGTCACAAATCTATGACCTATACTGTCAAAAACTCCTTTTAAAACTCTATAATTGAGCAGTCAGACTTATCAGGAAGCATGGAGTTTTCTTCCAGTCTAATCTGAATTGCCTTCAAGCATGCAAATATTAAATGCAAGAAGAGGATATTGCTTGAATTCTTGACCAAAGAGTAGACTAGATTAATTGTTTCATTCTCTAATACTAGCTCTGAGCAGCGTGGCAATTATTACATGTTGGCTGTCTGTTTGAATGCAAGCAAGGGCTATGTTCTTTGCTCTGTTTTCTGTTAGAGTAACTTCCCTGTGTTACTGATCTTCTCACTACTTTTCAATATAGTTTATGAGAGTAGTTTTCTTCATAAGGCATAGTCACTGAAAACCACGTGTGGTACTTTATGTATCTTGTGGGGTACTGAATGTAGTTCATAATTTGAATTTTGCTGTGTAACCTGGTAGCATTTTATTGCAGTGGTCTGGCACTGCCGCAAGAACCAAATCATAATGCATCTCATCTTTGGGGAATGAGTAAAATAAATCCTTTTCTTTCAGCAGAAAGCTGAGCATAGAAGTATGAAATGGCTTTATTGGAAGGTTGTTTATGTCTTAGAATAGAATGGCCATATTAAATGATACATGACAGCCACACACACATCCCACACTGCAGTTCTGAGTCGTGGTCAGCCTTTGACAGGAAGGCTGCTTTTTCCTATGAACTGGGGCCTGTGCTGTGACCCATGGGGTCCCCACAGTGGACTGCTGGAGCAGAGTAACGGATATCACAGCATCTACTTCCCACAGTGCCCATTAACTCGTAAAGATCAAGAAGAACAGGAACAAATTCTCTCTGTAAGTGTGCAAGCAGTGTCTGTGCACAGCAGCCCTTCCTTGAAAAAAATCAAGGTTTCCCCTCACCCGTCAAACAGCCACAACTGAAGGGAAAACAGCGGACACTAGTTCAAACAAACTGGGAAGGACCTAAGCTGTCTCCTGTTTCCTCTGTTACTGTCCTACTTGCTCAATTAAGCTCTAATTGGCTCATAAACTACTTTAAGACTGGAACCATATTAGTTTATGAATCAACCTAATATTTAGCCCAATAGAATAATAAGGTTTTTTGCCTTCTTTTGTACCTTTAGGTAAAGGCCATACCAAGTAAATATTGCAATTAACATTGTTTTGTCTGTCAGACAAGTTCAGAGTGTCCTATGTCACATGTGGTAGTCTGTACAGAGAATCATAGAATCACAGAATCATAGAATCAGCTGTGTTGGAAGAGACCTCTGAGATCATCAAGTCCAACCTTTGATCCAGCACCACTGTGATTACTAGATCATGGCACTAAGTGCCACATCCAATCTCATCTTAAAAACCTCCAGGGATGGAGAATCCACCACGTCTCTGGGCAGCCCATTCAAATGCCTGATTACTCTTTCTGTAAAGAATTTCTCTCTAATATCCAACCTAAACCTTCCCTGGCAGAGCTTAAGCCCATGCCTTCTTGTTCTACTGCTGGTTCCCTGGGAGAAGAGATAGACCTCCACCTGGCTGCAACCTCCTTTCAGGTAGTTGTTGAAAGTGATGAGCTTACTCCTGAGCCTCCTCTTCTCCAGGCTAAACAACCCCAGCTCCCTCAGCCTTTCCTCATAGCACTTCTGCTCAGGTCCCTTCACCAGACTTGTTGCTCTTCTCTGGATCTGCTCAATATTTTTCCTGAACTGAGGGGTCCAGAACTGAACACAATACCAGCTCTGAGTACAGGGAAAGGATCATCTCCCTTGTGCTGCTGGCCACATTGTTCCTGAAACAGGCCAGGATGCCATTGGCCTTTTTGGCCACCTGGGCATATTGCTGGCTCATGTTCAGCCTCCTGTCAATCCAAACCTCCAGGTCACTTTTCACCTGGCTGCTCTCCAGCCACTCTGTGCCCAGCCTGTCACGCTACATGGGGTTGTTGTGGCCAAAGTGCAGGACCTGGCACATGGCCTTGTTGAACCTCATCCCATTGGAATCAGCCCATCTCTCAAGTCTATCCAGATCCCTCTGCAGAGCGTTCCTGCCTTCCAGCAGGTCAACACTCCCTCGCAACTTGGTGTCATCTGCAAATTTGATAATGATGGACTCAATCCCCTCATCTAAATCATCCATAAAGATTTTAAACAGAACTGGTCCCAACACTGATCCCTGGGGGACACCACCGATGACCAGTCACCAGCTGGACACAGCCCCATTCACCAGCACTCTCTGGGCTGGGCCATCCAGCCAGCTCTTAACCCAGCAGAGAGTGCCTCTGTCCAAGCTGTGGGTTGCCAGCTTTTCTGGGAGCATGTTATAGGGCACGGTGTCAAAAGCTTTGCTGAAGTCCTGCTTTCCCCTCATCAACCAGGCAGGTCACCTGATCATAAATGGAGATCTCGTTCGTCAGACAGCACCTGCCTCTCCTAAATCCATGCTGGCTGGATCTAATCCCTTGTCCATCCTGTAGGAACTGTGTGATTGCACTCAAGATGATCTCCATAACCTTTCCAGGCACCGAGCTCAAGCTGACAGGTCTGTAGTTACCCAGGTCCTCCTTCTGGCTCTTTTTGTGGATTGGTGTGACATTCACCAGCTTCCAATCATCTGGGACCCCCGCAGTGAGCCAGGACTGTTGGTAGGTGATGGAGAGCAGCTTGGTGAGCTCTTCTGCCAGCTCCGTCATCACCCTCGGGTGGATACCATCTGGCCCCATTGACTTGTGATGATCCAGGTGGCTCAGTAAGTCATTAACTATTTTCTGCTGGAACACAGAGGGGGTTGTTTGGCTCCCTATTCCTGTCTACCAGGAGAAGAGGATGTGCAGAAGTATTTTGGACACACATACAAAAGTAGTTCACAGTCACAAAAATTTTCACCTCCTTTCACTTTGAGTGGACCATGTTCCCAATTTTGAAGACTGTGAGAGTTACTGGATCATATCAGGGGTTAGATGCTTCCTTAAGGAAGAAAGGAAATGGAAACAAAATTCAGAACTCCTGACCAGACAGCTTCCCTACTAGGAATTTTATTATTTTTATGTTTATATAAATGAAATTAAAATTAATTACCTGTTCTATGTAAAAACTTCCATTGCCTTTGTCTCAGGCTTTTAGCTGTCTGGACTTGGAACCCACAGAATGTGTGTTCATTTAGATTTGGTGCTCTAAATCAATGCTGACAGCTGTAAATTTAGACTAATAAATGAATTACACAGGTAAGGAAAACAAACTGTATTTCCTCAGGGGTTGTATAACCCACATAGCTAATGCTATCAAGAAAACACTGATCAGACACTAGCTGATTGATTTTCCCCCTAGGTAGGTATTACACTGTGCAGCTGATGAAATTGTAGCTACTTATGTTTCTCTGTCTTTCATATTTCAAAATACTAGATTTAGTCTATCTGCTATACAGAATCTTTCCTCAAAAATAAGCCTCCTAGGAGAAGGCTGAAATAACCTACTCTTTCTATCCACAGTCTTTAGGGACAAGCAGTAAAATTCCTTGAAAACCTTGCAAGCTTCTGCTTTTGACGAGGATGAGCACTCCTGGTAGAGCTGTGGTGCAGGGCAGTGGCAGTTCTGTCCCATGTCCTGCTTCAGCAACACACCCGTGTCAGTGCTGGGGTACTGAGGCTGTAAAGTCTTACAGGGACAAACTTCTGCACCTTGCAGAAGCCATGAAACATCCTACAAGGAAGAAGTAATTAAGGAAGACTAGGATTTTTACCTGGCAGAATGGAAAGCCAACACAAAACAAAAGATCAACCTGGCAGCAGCAGAGGGCACTGGTGACTTAAAGTCATTCCACTAAACCTCCAAGGCTTCTGAATGCTCTGCAGAGTTTCTTCTCTGTACCACTGTACTGCTCCGAGTCTCACCTGAAATCTCATCTGCTAATATGAATGTGTGTATAATGAGCCTAACTTTGGTCTTTTATTCTGTAGTGAATTTTAAGAGTGACTACAGTGAGGACAAGACTTTAGAGAGCAAGAAGTGAGAGTAGGTAAAAATAATGCATTTGGGACTGAGAACAAGGAAACAGAAACACAACAAATTTTTTATGTCCATTTGGAGAGGCTTAAAAGGTTCACAAACTAGGCTACCCTAGGGAAACTTTTTCTTATGTTATTGGTAAAACATATAAGATGTTGCAAGCAAAGGTTTTCTTCAAAGCCTAACATAACTTCACATGTGTTTGAGATAAAAAAATGGCAGTTTGTAATATTCTTTACAGTCCCACAGTTGGTATATCCGGATTCAATGAGGGCAGGGAAAAAAAAATTATATTTCACAAGCTGGTCTGTAGTTTACTGGTGCTAAATTGATGCTTTAAATTGACATCTGTAACTTATTTTGCATGTTTTATAATGAAATGCATGAATCCCTGAAATATTCAGGTGCTTTGCACCTTTCAGAGTTTGATTCATCCTGGTGGTTTTGTCATGTCTTCCTTTATCCATAATTCAACTGCACAGTTGAAGGAACAGCCACTAAACTCAGCAGACCTAGCAATAACTGTGTATTTCTACCCGTAGGTACTGTCAACATTTGTTTTCTCCTAACAGTCTTATTTTTTCCCCCTCTATGTATTATTTCCATGTTTGCCCTAGATTTCTGGTTGAGTCACCCTCTGATGCAGGGCTCTACCTAAATAAATTATAATTTCCATTATGTTTGAGATTGTAGGCACCAGAGCACGCAGTTACCAAATGACTATCAGTAATGAGATGTGAAAACTCACTATCAAGGTGAAGATCTCTGCACCACTTTGTTGGCTGAACATTTTCAAAATGCTGGCAGCTTCACAGAAAGCTTTCCTTTTAATTGCCTTCTGCCAAGCAAAAGCATTAGCCTACTTCTGGCAGCTTTATGGTTCCAGATGTCCAGATCTCTCAAGATATCCTAAACCAGAGGCATCAGGGTTTTACACTCCCCTTACTGAGTTGTGCTGCTGGCTCCCCAGAGTAAGAGCGTGTTATGGAGCTGATCTATAGCTATATTGAAGTCATTATTCTCCATACTGTTTACCTGCAACTTACAACCATAAGACCTCTGGAGAAGTGCCAGTGACAGCATAAGAATTTAAAGTGCTGTGTCTTGTTTTATGCTCATCTAACTCTGTGAGGTGAAGATAAGGGAAAAAAACATCCCAAATTCAGAATGTTGCTTTTTAAAAGTATCCTGTTTGCTCACTTCTAAAGCAGAATATTCTATAAATCACAAGAACTTATGCCACAGAATCAGCCTTTCTCACATTTTAACATTACCAAAAGACCTGGCAATTTGCAGATATCTAAATATAGCACTTTATTCTTAGTACAGTTGTGTTAATGGTGTTATCTTCTCAAATGGGGGCAGCAGTCCAAAACTGAGAAATAACTTCAATGGTAGTAATGGATTCTCTGCTTAAGCTCTGCAGTTTTGAATGCTGAAGACATCTTTTTTCTTTGTCTTTAGGAGAAAGGGAAATTTGGAGTTGCTGACCCCTTTTTGCAAAATTTTAATATGGGCCTGTTCTATGTTAATAACAGGCCTAATGATATAAATAAAAGGAAGATGGATTATACAGTAAATGGACGCAGTAGGCATTTCAAGGTATCAGTGAGGCTGCCTGGTCATCAGGCACAGTCACATCTGCAAGATGCCAATGCTTTCCTTTAGTGCCACTGTTCCACAGGCAATATATATTTTGCACTTTTCACACTATAACCCCAATCCTTACATCTTTACCCTGTGTCTTACAGTTTTGCAGCAATAAATTATATAGGAAATAACTGGAATTAATGCTAAATCACTCAGAAGGGTGCTACAATATTTCCCTTTTAACAGAGTTCTATTATTTTAGATATTAGATAAGTGATGTAGAAATGGCAATTGTTTTACACAGAATAATATAAACAGAAAGAATCAAACTGAAAAAATATGGAGATAGGATTCACACTTAACAAAAAACTATTATGACTTGTTTTGCAGAATAAGAGGTATTTCTGCAGTGCAGATTCTGTCTTTAAAAAAATAATTACAGAAGCAGAGACTATTTTCTATTGGATTCTTTTTGTGTGTGTGTTTATGTTAATTTCTTTATGTTAAAAATTTTTCATAAACAGATTTTTTTTCCTTTTCCTTTTCATTGTATGCATAGCAGAAGTCCTACTTTGTATTTTGTTTGTAAATTGTAAATGTTGAGATCTGCATAGAGGGAGCTTTAGTATGCCTTTCTACAAGCATTGTTGAAATAACCATTCTGTAAAAAATGTAATTTAAAATACAATGCCCGAAGATAACCAACAATAAAAAAGGAAGAAAAAAAAGATAAAAACCCCAACATATGTTGTGGTACAAATACTTTGAGGTTAACAAATTGCATTCATTTTCTTTTGCCCTTTTTTATAAAGCAATCCTGTCCTCTCACTACTGTTTCTTATGAGATGAATTATTATTAATTTGTTTTCTTGTTTCTTTTAAAGTTTGCTGTAAACAACATGCAATAAACATGTAGTGTATGGGCACTGAATGTGGCTCTGACAAACAACCTTAACCCCCTGTGGTTCTAAGTGTCTTGCTGATGGAAGCTGGATGGATAATTTAAAGTGCTTTTAATTCAAGAAGGAGCCAAAATGGCATGATCTGGGTTGTGTAGAGTGAAAACTATGGTTTCTTAAGTTTGTCACTTTGATGATACAGAAGCTAGTTTGCTAGCAACTGTCATTTTTTTGCATGTTTTAGCTGGTCTAAAATGGTTTGTTTTCCAGTTTCTCAGGGTTTTCTTTGGTTTAAGAGGACTCTACATAAAGTTCAACACAGACCCATGTTGTTTATTGCCTAATATGGATGAATAATGTTCGCAAGATCAGGAATTAGTTTTGCGGATTTTTTTTGGTTTGGTTTGGTTTGTTGGTTTGTTTTTTTTTTGCTGCCCCCCTGCCCCTCTCCCCCCCCTTTTTTTTTGGTGTGTGGTTTTTTTTTTTGGTGTGTGTTTGTGAGGTTTTTGTGTGGTTTTGTGGGATTAGGAGAGTAAATAAAAGCCTCAGTGTGATGTTGTTGGTGACCTACTGGAATTCAGAAGTTTTGCTGTTGCTTCTGACTGGCTGTAAATATTAAACAATTAACACATTTGTGATGGTCCCTTAGCTTCAGCAGAGAGGCTATTTAATTTATTTTTTGTCAATCTAGAAATGTAAATGTCTATCACGTGATGTACAGTATTTTGTAGGTTAAAAGAAACCAGACTCCTCCTGTAAAGCCATATAATTAGTCATTGGTTATATGGCTTTAATTCATACCTCTACATTATTAAGCTATTCATTCTGCTTATTAAGAATATTAACAACAAGAGTTAATGTGGTCTGTGATGAAAGATATTATGCAAAATGTTCTTTTAGCTCACAAACCCCACTCTTCAGTCACCTGTGTGTGCTGCAGCCTATGTTAACCCTCTTGTTGATGAGAAGTTGAAATGGGTATAGTCTGGAATAGCTAAATAAAATCTAAGGTGAATCTGCAGCCAAAATACCTCATACTGGCAAAATTAGTGGGTTTTTAATTTGGATTGTGCTCTTTAATATTGTGCTATTGCTATAACTGCATAGTAGTTTCTATGACACCTGACTCCTGTTGTATTTTTTCTGTTGTCTCCTGCCCAGTTTGGTTCCAACCTCCTTATATGAAGGTGCTTTTAAAATCTGTGTGAGGGTGATATAACTTGTTCCATAGAATTGTTTTACATTGCTCTTATAAGCCAGCTTTAGGGATATCTGTAAAATTCTGTTAACTCCAACTTGTTCCTAATGCACTGTGTCACACATCAGAAGGGGATAAAATGGGTTCTCTTCCTGTCTGTGAATTTTCAACAGTTTTGCTTAGTTTTGTTTTTCTTTCATAGAAGACCATTAACTTTAACATGCAGAGAGACCTGCTTTTGAAGAAATGAATGTTGCTTTTATTTTTAAGTGACTGCATATGTTATGAACTTGATAAGAAATCCATAGTTCTCCACTGTGCCAAATCTAGTCACTTTTAAAAATCATCAAAATAACTACCATTGTAAATCAGTTCTGTCAGCTCCTCAATATTTCCTCCATTGGTCTGCTTTTTGATATTGGTTACTTAATATTTTAGAGAATCTTCTGAAATCCATAGAAGCACATTAGATGCTTAATTTCTTAACACAGTCTTTGTAATATTTTGAAGCCAAGTTTGCAGCTATTGCAATTTTAAAGTAACTGGGTTGAGAGAAGATTGGATATTAGGATATTTTGGTGTTCTGAGCTGGCAGCGATAGCTGTTGTCCAAAAAACTCTCAGCTCCCCTCCACACTAAAATTGTTGATGCAAAGGTTCAATTTCAGTAGCTGATTCACTTCAAAACTTACTTTTTTTGGACTTGTATTTACTGCCTTAGACACTTATAGCTGTTCAGTACCTGTTAATTTTCACACCTTTGCAACTGTATGCCAGACACATGAACAGTGTGGGAATAATAAATGCTATGCAATATGTAAATCCATTCTGTTTATGTGTGTATGTTCCTCTATCCTTCCCTTTGCTCCCACAAAATCCAATTTTTTCAGTTTTGGGAAGGCAGTTTTGGTTATGATAATTTAGCATGCAGAGGCTAAATATATTCAAAGATTTCAAAAAATTATGGGAAATTTCTATCTTGCATTATCTTGTTGGGTTTTATCTTTTTTTTTTTTTTTTGTGTTGGAGTTTATCTTGTTTCACATGTTGGGCTTTATCTTGTTTTATGTGTTACACTTTTTCTCTTCAATTTCTGTGATTCAGAGATTTCACTTCCCATTCTTTTTCCCCTATTTGAACAAAGCTGTCTTCAAGTTTTCTTTGTCTTCTGAAATGGTTTCTTGATCCCATTTTCACTCTGACAGCATACACTCTCTTTTCTCATTGCCTCTCTCCATCTCTCATATAGTAAGTTGCACTTGACATCTGCACCCCCCACCCCGCGCCAGCTTCTGTAGATAATTCATATCCAGCTCCTCGGTTATGTGTCTCTTTACTACCACTACTTCATTTGGCCTTGATTTGAAATGTTGGACATACCCTTTTCCTACTTTGCTTCTCTATATGTGCTCCCTCTTTGTATCAGTCTCTGTTTACCTATCAAATTCTCATGTAACTTTTTCCAGGCAGGGGTTGTAGTTGGGTCCCTTGCCCTTCACTCACTAGTAATAACTGGCCTGTTACCGCCCTTCACTCACTAGTAATAACTGGCCTGTTACCAGCTCGCTCGGCTTCATCACCACTTATTAAACATGAAGCTATTTCTTTTTTTTCCTGAATGACTTGCATAACCCCCTCCTAACTAATTTCTGAAACTCTCCCTCTTGTGCAATGTCTGTATAAAAACAACCTTGAGAACAGTTCACTTGTCAGTGTGCTGTTTCAGAAATGCAGACTGAATCTTTCTTGGTTTTCTCTTGCTTTCAATTTCCATTTTCATCTGGTTGAAGGCAGGCATAATTTATTTTCTCTCTTCGTATAACATGAAACAGAATGGTAGCATAAGTAACTTTGCCATGTGTACCTCATATTAAAATCATGTAAGAAGTTGGTAAAGATATTGAGATAAAGGTAGTGAGATAGATCTATTGAAATAAGTCTTTTGATTTACTGTATTTGCTGAAGTTCTGGTTAACCAACAAAATAGAAAGTACTTGGGGGTCTCCTGTACCCTTTCTCTAAGCCATTTCCCTCTAAATTATTGGCTTGTAGGATTTTTTTTTTTAACACTAATGAAGATTTTCATTTGTGCTGGGTTTTGACAGATATTTATCCCAACCTGCAGTGAAGTGTGCTATACCACAGAAGTTACTTTGGAAAACAAACAAATCAGCCAAATTCTACATGTCTATAAATCACAGCCATTTTGATTTGGATTATGTATGTATGTATGTATGGCCAAACTTCGCTAACAAAGATTTGGGAAGGGCTCTCCCCACGTGGGTGTGCCCTTCCAGCCTGCACAGTGGATTTTTTAATTTATTTTTTATTTAAATTTTTTTTTAGGTGAGGCACAGCGTGTACAGAACTGGCCCACCATTTGAGTCCTAAGGTCCATCTGCCACACCCGAGCGAGCTTGGACAGTGACAGTGAAGTCCTCGGGACTGTCTACACCACCTGGTACTAAACCGGGTCTGACCCTGCTGAGCATCCGAGATGTGATGGGATGGGATGGCAGGGAGGCATTGAACTGCCAGGGGACGGTCCTACTGAGACTTGAACTCAGGACCTTGGGATTCAGAGTCCAGAGTGCTCCCCATTATAGCACATATAATAATGCCTAGTGGAAAAATGCCACCCTGACACCCAATCCTGTCAGATCTCGGAATCTAAGCAGGATCAGCCCTGGTTAGTACTTGGATGGGAGACCTCCTGGGAATACCGGGGGCTGTAGGTTCTAGTCCTGAGGGCTTCACTGTCACCGTCCAAGCTCTCTTGGTCATGGTAGATGAAACCTAGGAGTTAAAGTGTGGGGCCAGTTCTGCACATGCTGTGCCTCACCTAAAAAATCCACTGTGCAGACTCGAAGGACACACCCATGTGGGGAGAGCCCTCTTTCCCCCCCCCCCCCCAAAAGCATATATAGAAGTGATTTGAACAAACGTATCAAGGATCTTAACACTTAATGTTTT
>JAOXXN010000444.1:56292-73803 GCA_026770055.1 Myrmophylax atrothorax
AATTGTTTGAATTATAGGCACTGATTTTCTTCTTTTAAGTAAGTTCTTTCATTCATTCAGAGATCAAGTAGGAGGAGTGTGAATAAATTTAATTTTTATGAAAATTCTTGTGTAGATTTATTTGAAATCATGCCCCATGTCATAAATGTCCTTAATGTTTGTGAGAAATGAGTCCGTATACAGAATAAGGAAAATCTTTTCCAGGGCAAAAAGAAACCAATGCCATTTGGGGAAGAATAAATAATCAGAGGAATATCTCACCATCAGTCAGTCATCTAGTTTCCCAGCTGTAGTGTGAAAATCCTATAGACACGTAACTTTTAAACAGATCACCAAATACTCCCTGCTTACTCTTGCATAAGGGGCAGAGTGCAGTCAGTCTACTTGGAAGGATTTGCTATAATTCTGGGTCTCTCTCTGCAGGCAACCCACTTTTTGGGTCCTGTTTTTTTCCCTCTGCAGTTTTAACAAAAGGCTGTAAAATTTGTACATGTTATGCTTTGACACTAAAATGGTATTTCTGCAACCGTGCCTCTGGATCATGTCACCACAAAGTCAACATTATGTCATAATCTCACATGAGGAGACAATACCACACAGGAGCTGATTTCTGCTTCTCATGGAGTCACAGAGTGCCCTAGTGACATCCCCATCTCCTGTTCCAATGAGAGAGGGCTACTAAACATATTTTCCAGCCAGCAAGAGAGGTGTCAATGGAGAACATCTTCCCTAGAGATGTAGTCCAGCTGGAGTTTTGGACAAGTGCCTAATAAAGCATCTTGCTCTTGTTTCCTCCTTTGCTCAGAAGATGCTGTCAAGGGGCTCTCCTGATGACTGCACTTTCTCCCTCTACCTCTGCATTTAGTAGCAAGATGTCTTCAGTTTTTCAGTTTTGAAACACTGGGGCTTCATGTTTCCTAACTGGGAAATGCCAAGCTCTGTTTCACAGTCTGTGTGTGGTCGGCTGTGTGCATGTGTGAACGAGCACATGATTTTTGCACAGCTTCACACAATACAAAAGAATGGTCACTGTCAGTCTGTCAGGCCTTGTACACATACTGCTGGGAGATGTCCCTTTCTTTAGATTCATTGATAAAGTTTAAACATATTGGAGATTTTTCCAGCGATATGAGTGATTTTGAACTGCTTTGATATTGATTTGGAGCTGATCACTGAGTCAAACCCCTAAGATTTAGGTAATATTCTACAGGCTATTCTTCATCTGTGAGTTTTTACATCTATGACAGGCTACTGAGTTTAGTGTCTTGCTTTTTGATTGCCTTTGTTATAATTTTTAAAATACTTGACACAACTCTAAAAACATATTTGAATGCAAAATGATGGAAATCATTTTGTCCTTCCTCAAAATTTTGTATCCATTATGTATGTCAAAGTTTAAAAACAGTGTTTATTGCCACAACTAAATTCTCAGTCTTCCAGTGAAATATAATCTTGGCATAGCTAAACTTTGTGCTTGATGTATCTCTCCAAGAAATGGTCCTACAGAAGTTTCTCATCTATATGGAATAAGTAAAATACAATTTTACAAAATAATTTAAAATAAAATGAATAATATGATCTTTACCAGAGGCACAGTGTTAGCTCTGAAATTTCCTAAGGTGGAGATAAAAAAATCAGCTAAGAATTAACATGGCTTCTTAATCAGTTCCAAGTGTTACTTAAATTTAGAGATATAGAACTGCAGCCTGATAAGATTTGTGTTAGACTGTAGGCACACAATCTAGGGATTCTGCTTCATTTATTGATGAACTGCCTAGAAATATATTGAATTTAATCCTACAAGATCAGTTTTTTCCATTTAAGTTGAGAACATAAATTGAAATACAAAAAATAAATATTAAGAAAAATGAGGATACTAGGTGAACATATACAATAAAATAGTGGATAATTGTGATCATATTCTACATTAAGTTTGCACAAACTGGTTTTCCTTAAGTTGTATACACTTTTTTTTCCCTGTAGAAGATGGTTATCTTTTGTGTGAGTTTGTGCCATTTTGCTCTGTTCATTGGTTTTTTTATAATAATACCATTAAAAGACAGTGATGAGAAAATTGAAACAGAAAGTTCTATTTTTTATTGAGATTCCTTTTAAGGTGATGTTGTCCACAAAAATTGACTTTGTTACTTGGTGTACAACAAAAAAATAACTACACACTTGAGAGAGACATTGATTATTTATTTCAGGGTTGTACAAGGCTCACTGCTCAGTGGTATTTCACAAATCAAGCACACTAACTATCAAAACTGTTTTACTACTTATACATTTTAAGAGACAATGGACTTAGTGTTCATTCACTGTTAGTTACATAGTTTTCTTATTAATTAGTATCCTATCCTCTATTGGTTAATGAATCCCTTATTTCTCGTGCTAATTACTCCACATGCTCTGTCTTTCTCCTCTTTTGGATCGGTGGGTTTCTGGGTCGGTGGCTGTGAGTCGGTGGTCACACTTTCCCCCTGATTACCTTTTACCCAGTCAGAGTGGATTCAGCACAGTTGCTGAGTTGGCTTTATTAGTTTCTTCCTTATGTTGGGAGTTCTGCGAGATGTTTTTGTGGCCTGTAAATTCTGCATTCTTTGTATCCACTGTCAATGGGCATCTTTCTTCCCAAGCTTTGTTAACCTTCCCCCAGGTGTCTGGGATCATTGAAGCATGTCAAGCCTAAACCTTAACAAAGCAATTCTGCCAAGTAATTTGTAGTTCTTACACATCGGCATCACTCAGAGCTTGTTGGCTGCTCTCTTGTTTCACAGATTAGATCTCCTTTCTTGTTGTTTAGGCTTCAAAGTACACAAAGCTCAAGCATCAAAGAATATAATTTCTTAACAAAATTTTGCATATTTCACATTTTGCAAGAGTAATTAGTAAATACCACCTGCATGAGGTAATGATTTACAAGTAGCACTAAGTGCTTTGTTTGCATCTACTGAATTAGGTGCAACACATTTTTTTTGCAGTTGTCATTTAATCTATAAATATTGGCTGACCTATCTGGTATTTTTGGCACAAGTTGTTATGGATTTCCAAAAACTGCCTTCCAAACCTTGATTTATGCATAAATGAGACCTAATAATTCATGGTACATTGATAATCAGCACATTATGTTGATAGTTAAATCAATTTTTAAATGTGCTTAACAAGGCATATTTACCAGTTTTTCTAATTTTTCCTTCTTTAATCAAATTTTATAGTTGGATAAAATTTCTGAGCATAAAGATTGATGAGAGAGGTTTCTCTCTCTAAGCATTGTTATGTCTTTACTGTGACTTCTTGCATTCAATAATCCATTCTGATAAGATACAGAGGTTGAAAAAACCAGCATGTGCTATTGGGAGTGACTGTGGCAAAGTCTTACAGTGATGTTAAGAGTTTTTGCTGTTTTTTAATAAATGATTGTATTACTGGTAACTTTCTTCAGATTGGAACTAGATGGAAGATTGACAGGGAGAGGTGTTTTAAATGAAATGAATTAATAAAGTGAAACAAAATTATTATGTTGCTACTATTTTACACTGGCATTTATCTGAATTTATAAAGGATGTATAAGACAGAGGTGATTAAGGTGAACACAATCAATACAAAGAATCTTTGCTCATTGCGTGATGCAGAATGACATTTATGGTGAATCCCCAAAATCATAAAGATAAAATATGTCTATGGATATATGGATGCATAATTGTTCTTGGACAATAATAAGTTTTATTGCTCTGCTGTGGGCTACATGGATATATGGCTTAATCCCAGTCCTTTGAATCAAAGTCCTTTTGCTTGAATTTTAGAATACTTCAGAGTTGAATGACTCTTTAAAAAAATCTGATGCAACTGTTATGTTTTCTTGAAAATTGTTAACTGAGCAAACATATAGAAACCCTGGAAGTGGTAGGAGTCCCTAACATTTTTTGCATACAAATGGAGAGGTGTTTTTTTTTTCTTTCCCCCAAGTGTTTAAAAACATACAAAAGGTATCATGATGACTACAGTATACAGGATAGGTTTTGAAAATAGTACAGTGCCACAGGTGGTCAAGGGATCAAAGACTTTACCTTTGCTTTTACAATCCATCATGGAATTGTTTTGGTAGGAAAGGACCTTATTAAAGGTCATCTGATCCAAGACTCCTGTAATGGGCAGGGACACTGTCAACTTGTTGAACCTGACCTTGAAAATTTCCAGAGCTAGGACATCTACCACCTCTCTAGGAAACCCATTTTGGTGCTTCACCACCCTCACTGTAAGAAGTTTCTTCCTTATGTCTAGTCTAAATTATTTTTTTTTTTTAGTTTAAAGCCATTAACCCTTGTCCTGTTTCTATAGACACTACTAAAACTCCTATTCAAGTGCTTCCATATAAGCACCCTTTAAGTACTTGTAGGTTATAATAAGGTCTTCCCAGAGTCTTCTCCATATTGAACAATCTCATCTCTCTCAGCCTTTCCTAGTAGGGCAGATGTTCTCTGATCATTCTTTGGCCTTCCTCTGGACCCACTCTAACAGGTCAATGTCTTTCTGTTCAGCCTGAAGAAGAGGAGACTGAGGGGAGACCTCATTGCAGTTATAACTTCCTTGTGAGGGGACAAGGAGGGGCAGACATTGATATTTTCTTTCCACTGACCAGTGACAGGACCTGAGGGAACAGCCTGAAGTTGTGTCAGGGGAGGTTTAGGTTGGATATTAGAAAAGGTTCTTCACCCCAAAGGTAGTTGGACAGTGGAACAGGCTCCCAGCCCCAAGCCTGACAGTTCAAGAAATATTTGGACGATACTCTCAGGCACATAGTGTGACTCTTTGGGATGGTCCTGTGCAAGGCCAGCAGTTGGACTTCAGTGATCCCTGTGGATCCCTTCCATCTAGGCATATTCTATGATTCTGTGGTTCTTGTGTTGAGGAACCCCCCGTGCTGGATGCAGTGCTACAGGTGGAGTCTCATGAGAATGGAACAGAGGAGGACAATCAGCTCTCTTGACCTTCTGGTCTCACTGAACAGCCACTCATCAAATCCCTATCACTCCAATTAAGAGAACAGAATATAGTGGGGGGACTACGTAAAAAGCCTTATGGAAATCCAGATAGATTACATCCATAGCCCTTCTCTTGTCTGCTCATGGAATTACTCCACTGCAGTACGCCAGTGTGTTGGTCAGGCAGGACTTACCCTTGGCAAAGCCATGCTGGATGTCCTGAATCACGTCCCTGTTCTCCATGTGCTTTAGCAGACCTTCTACGAGCATCTGTTCCATGATCTTCCCAGGCACAGAGATGAGGCTGACAGGTTGATAGTTACCAAGGTCCTCCTTTCTATACTTTTTAAAAGATGTTTATCTTTTTCCAGCCACCTGGGACTTCATCTGACTGCCATGACTTTTCAAATACATGAAGAGTAACTTGGCAATTATATCAGCTAATTGCCTCAAGACAATGGGGCACATCTCATTCAGGTCTGATTCGCTAATGGATGCTCAGTTCTTCAGTAGGTCTAAACTCTGATCTTCTACAGTAGGAGGGACTTTGCTCCCCCAGTCCCTGCCTCTTAATCCATCCACTCAACAGGTGTGGTAAGAGAGGTTGCCATTGGAGGCTGAGTCATAAAATGTTGTTGAGTACTTCAGTCTTCTTCTTGTCTGTTGTCACCAGTTTGCTAGTTGTGTTCATCACAGGCTGTACAATTTTTGTTATTTCCTTTTCTGGCTGACATACTTGTAAAAGTTCTTCTTGTTAGTATTTGGTATCCCTTACCATTTTCAGCTCCAGCTTTGCCTTGGCCTTCCTGACCCCATCCCTACACAACTGGACTGTGTTCCTACACTCTTCTCAGGATATCTGGTCCTGCTTCCACAGCCTGTGCATTTCCTTCTTGACCCTTTATTATTCAGCTTCCTTTTGTCCAAATTGTCTGATTGTTCTCTTGTAAAAAAGACACATAAATGACCTGTAAAAGGTAACTACAACTTGTCAGAGGCAAGTCAAAATATTTTATATGGTCTTGTATGTAGCTAGAAAAATATAATAGAAAAATATATTTGTAGTTGTTGATAACAGAACTTACAACTCTTACTATAACAGCTTCAGTGTTACAGCCTCAGCTAAACTTGGATTTTTTGTACATGTAAAGATTTTTTTTTCTCATGGTCACCATATGAAAACTTTTATTACTATACAGTTGCCCAGATGAAAAAGAGCCTGAGCAAAGCAGATTTACAGGGACTAGTCTAATACAAGCTTGTTTTTTACACTTTCACAATCATTCTATATAGCTTTATGTTTTTAATTCTGTGTGTTTATTTTTTTTTCGCCCTTTAATGATGTTTACTAATGTTCTCACATATCATTTTAAAGTTCTTAAGGTAGAGCCCAAAATTATTTTCAGATTTATTTGAGCTAAATGATAGTTTGTGGTGCCTTTTTTTTTATTTTGTCATTGACTACTATTTCTAAAATAGAATTGGTAATTGATAATGGAAATGAAACTGAATATATTTTTAAAGGTAATACTAAACATGACTGGGGTAAAAGAGAGATTAGTTTAAAAACAGAATCTCTTTTGCAGATGTCAAAATGTCTTATTGTGTAGTCTACAAAAAAAAAGAAAGATTGAGTGCACTTCCCATTATGTTAGTTAATTTTTAAATATCCTGTTGCATGTATTTTTAATAAAATTGAAGAAAATGTCAGACTGGAAATTTTATCTTATTTGCAAATATTATTTGGCTACTTTCAATTTGTAAGATGCACAACAGGTTTCTCTAGATCTTTGCTGTTTTGTACTTGTTCAACAATTCATTGTGTAAAAAAAAATACACACAGATGAAAAGAAGGGTTATACATGGTATTGGTAAAAGGAGAGAAAAGCCTCTTCTGAAGCTAGAAAACCAAAGAAAAAGACCACAACAAGAAATATTAAGACTCTAGAAACTGAAACAGAGGTATGTATCATGGTATTTTTCATGTGAGACTTCAGTACAGGATTCTCTCCCCTGCAAGAGCCCTTGAAACATACTGAAAAATTCTACCAACCTCTTTCAGACTTTAAAGAGATAGTAGAGTTATGAGAGAGTGTGAAATGGGAGAGAAAGGAAATTATTTTACATTAGTTTAGAGCATGCAGACACTCTGCAGGACTTGTCAGAGCTGAAGTAACAATTTTATTTTTTAATTGAGAATAAGGTTGCCTAGAGGCTTAGAGATGAGCTAATGCATCTTTAGATATGCAAACACCATGGTATTTTTAGTATATATTGAGTTTCTCAGTTGTCCTAGTTCAGCAACCATGACTCAAAGAGTTAGATCACCCACTGTGGAAGTTCCTGCCCTGGGGGAGGTACTCGGTGCTCACACCGGAACCTGAGGATATATAATCTTGGGGTTTGGGGATTTCTGGTACCACTCATCCTATCCATAGGAGGACCAGAACCTCGACAGGACTCTGACCCCCGCTCTTGATCAGACTGTGACCATCATCTACACCAACAATTTTTTTCCCTTCCTTTTACTTTGTACTCAGGGGAACTACATGGGGCACAGCACAGGGGCCAATGAACACCATCCTGTTTGTGCTCGAGGTGCTGGGGTATACTTCTGGGTTTGTGGATTAAACCCAATTTCTCTTTGCATCATTGCATTTATTGTAATATTTTTATTAAATTGTCACTCTGACTTATAATCTCTTTTGTGTTGGGTTCACTTCTGCTGGGTTACCTTTAAACCAGCACATCAGGGAATTCTTCAAGTGAAGAAAAAGTTTCCCTTTTTCATTGACTTAACTTAAACCATAGGGTTTATTTGCAGAGCAAGTTACATATGAAAATAAAGTGCTTTTCCTCATAACTGAGAGCCATGTAGCAAAGAAAAGGAGTACTTTCCTCTGTGTCAGGATAGGTACACTAAGTAACTTAATGCTTTACATCTAAACCTCTAGGGCTCGATCCCTTTTGTACTCTTATACAAGAAAATCTATCACAAAACTGACAGAGGGCTGCATCCAGGCCAGGCCTTAGTTAAAGGTGCTTCCAGACAATCTATAAGGAATGTTTGGAATGGGTGATTACAATATATTCAGGGAAGACTGCAGTGTTAGGTCAGGACTGTGTTGTCCCTGTTATAACTCTGTTACGGATGTAGTCAAAGAAAGCATGGAGTAGGTCTTGACTGCAGACAGAGGCACTTCTAACTTTTGTATCAATACAGAATTTCTATGCTGTATATTTGCATTTGCATTTTTGATGGGCTTTTTATCCTCAATGCTGTCTGCACAAAGTGTGTAGTGTCCCTCTGTTGTATTGGCTTTGGTCAGCATAAACCTTTGGACATGAAAGCAACATCCTGTGTTCTCAGATTCAACATTATGAGGAAGGATTCTTTTTTTTTTCTTTGCTGTAGGGTGACTCCCTCCATCTGATATTTATTGTGTCTATGTTAACTTATATTCCTCACTATGAGATGGAAAGAATTATTTGAGGCTTATCTATAAGTAGAAATATTTAGATATTAATTTTATGTTCAAGCTGCTGATTTGAGAGCAAGTGTTGGTGATGGGACATATAGTGGAATCAGCATGAAACATAGTGAATGCAATAAATAAAAGGAACTGTCCTACTTTAAGTGACATGATTGGCCCCTTTGACATTGTGGCAACTTTCTGGTGCATAAGTAATTGAGCTGAAGTTTCAGACCTAAATTTACACGCACACCATGAGACAGGTAAAGGATGATGCTTCTGCACACATCAACAGTGACTAAAGATGGAAAGTGTTTCAAGAGATGAGACGTTTCTGAATGGGGCTTTTGAAAACCAACTGAGGTAATAGGATGGGTTCAATGACAGTGACAAATGATGATGTGTGCTTCCTCTGTTGGAAAAGGATTTAAAGTCAACTAAATTTAACCTCTCATTGACCTTGTATTCAAAATCCAGCACTTCTTGAGCTTTCTAGCATGTTATGTGTTGAAAACAAAATCAAGAATATGTAGTTTCCTTTGCTATATTCTTTTAATGCTTGTTGTGATTTTCTTTTGTTTAAACCATTTCTATAAAATAGTAAAAAAAAAAAAAGTGAAAAATAACATTTCTATTTCCTTTTCAGAAAATAATTGATGGAGGAGTAAGTAATCCCACCTAAATAACATCCAAATTTATACTATACTTAATGAGATAAAGATAAAACCTGAAAATGAAAGAAAGCAATTTTCTAGTTTTTACTTTTCTAGAATAAAAATAAGTAAGCAAATACTTCTGCACTCTCCTCCCACACTTCTGGACAGCCCTCCACTCCTCCGACTCTCTGGCTTTGTTCTGTTGTGATCATTGAATACATTTATAGTAGTGCATCAAAGACCAATAAATGTAAATATTTGGTCAAATAATTATTAAAATAATCTCACTTCAACTCACTGTTTTCTCAGTACTGTCAAATGTTATTTCATGTGCTCAAAACACAGCAAAAAAGATTTTTCATTAGTTACTGCTCTGGATTTTCATGCTGTTTGAGATTCTGAGGTTGCTAAACAATAATAAGTTGAGGTGAAAAAAGGGTAGAGACAGTAGGAAGAAAATAGAAATAATAATTTCTCAAAGCAGTACTCTTCTGAAGTACTACCAAGTTATTACATCACCTGTGCTTTGCTTCAGGTCTCTGCTCATACAAATAAAACACATACATGGGAAAAGTTGAAATGTCAGAAAGTTTGACTTTCCTATAAAAACGGACAAACATGAAAGGCAGCTTTGCTTGGTCCTTAAAAAAAAAAAAAGAAAAGAAGCAATTCCTATGTGCATTCTGTAGGCCCCTTCCATTATACAGTGTCTGACTGGGAAATGAACAACAAATTCTTTCATTTATTTATTTTTATTCTTCTTCCACTATTGCAAATAACAGCTTCTCAGATTTCAGAAAGACAGTTCATCTTTCTTTAGGACTTTATATTTTGCAAATATCTGCTTATTAGAAAAATGGCTTTATCCCTGGCTGACACTTGTGATTTGGATAGCTCTAATTTTAAATAATAGTAATAATAATAAAATTTTGGAAAGGTTTTTATACAGTGATTCTGTTCTAGTTTCTGAATGGCAATATTTTATAATGTACTGTTTAAAATGTTTTATATCGAGTTGAGTCTTATACAGATACATTTCATTAAACCTGCAAGACTTTTTTTCTTACCCCATTAAATTCCATTATCAAAATTTCCAGTCTGTGGCTTAAAGTCTTACAGTTATACTGCTAAAAATTGAGGAGTTTTTTTTCAATACCAAGTACAATTTAAAATGAAATATAGCTATTTTCTTTGGCATCTATAAATCTCGTAGCTGGAAATGGTCTTGAAATTGCAAAATTTCTATCCATCTGTGGTAGTTTTAGCTAAGCCTCCAATTAACAGGCTCAGAGAATCTACATAGATTAAGAGAGACAGGTATCTCCTGACTTAAGCAACCAAAGAAATATTTCATACCAGATGACACAAACCTAAGATATGAATACAGGAGTAGGAGGTGTTCTCTCAGTTGCATCATGGCCGAAGTAGAAGCAAGACACGCAGCTGCTGCTCTGCTGTCTGGGCCCTGCTGCTGCTGCCGCTACTTGCATTTTGGTTTAGTTCAGGAAAGTAAAAACATTTTGGTGTTATACTTTCTGTTTCTTGCTGGGTGTCTTTTGGAGTGCTTATAGACCTAAAGTGATGGAATCTGGTTTTGGTGGGAAGTAGAAAATTCTTGTTATATCTAACTTGTGTGTGTTATATTGTAGTTTGCTTTTAATTTTCTCTTTTCTGTGTGTATATATATATATATAGTTAGTTTAAGTTTAAATCTAGTTTGAGGATTTTTTTTCCTCTTTCACTCTTTTCTCACTGGGGTGGGGAAGGGAGTCTTTGACTCTGTATTGGACAGTTCGCATTTTGCCAGCTCAACCCAAGGCACCATCTGACAAACATTGACTACCACATCATGATCCATCTAGGAAATAAAACCAAAACAAACATAAGTAACAAAGTGTCAAGAAGGGTGATATACAGAGGATTAAACACTGACTAGTAAATAAAGTTCATTCTACTCACATTAGTGAGTAAGTTATGTCTTGAACTTAGCTTTTCAATCAGACTAACGTATAATTTCAATTCTGTCTACAGTAGACCTTACCTTCACTTTCAAGTGAAGACAACCTGTATGGAGTTTAATGACCCACACTAAGTTTCGTTCCCAAAACATGCTTATATAGTATTCCCCATTGAGAAAAAAGACTAGTTTCTTTTCTAACCCTGAAATTGGGCTTGAATTAAAAAAAAAAAAGTAGTCCATATGGTACTTCAAGATGGATTTTAAAATTTGTTTATGCTGACTTATCCAAGTGGATAGTAACCATCTGGACTTCTCAAGAAGTCAATATACACCAAGCAAAGAAAATAGAATTCTAATGGCAAAAGGAGGTGTTTCCCAGCACTAATCTTCTTAGCCATATTTTAGTCAAAGGACATTCAGTTAGAATAATGTATTTTGTATTTTCTATGAGCCTGGCACCTAGATACACACTATTTGTTCTAGTTTTGATATAGCCATGAAAGATCCTTCCAGTGGAACAGATTAGCCATCACAGTCAGCACCTAGCTCTTGGTATTGTAAATGGTCTGGCTTTGTTGTTGTCTTATTGATTCTTACACTGAAGTGAGATGGTTTCTCTTGAGTAATACTGAATTACCTACATGTTAAGGTCTCAAAACTGACCTGTCTGAGATGTCATGTGCTCTATAGATCTTCAAAATTACTGTTCAAAGAAGATCAGCTAATTTGATGTTTTCATGGTTGGATTGCAAGGTACCCCAAAAGATGACATGACTAAGATATGAACTGTGTCTGTACTGCACAGTGTAGGGATTGAATCTTTTATTTTTGTTCAGTGTGGTGCAGCTGTTCTAAATAATGCATTTAGGGGTGATGGTACTAGTTATGTTCCCAAAACCTGTGTGATTGTATTAGTAAGATGTTGCTCCTCATCAAAGTTAAAAGTTCTTTTCTTTGGAAAAAGAAGTGCAAACCCCCATTCTTTGTGACTCTGAATCACAAACATGAACATGAAAGTACTTGTCCAAGAATCTGGTAAATGCCTATGAGCAAGTAGTAAACCATGAGGTTCTTCTGTGTTTTTTCCCAGAGATGGTACATCTCATTCAGTAATACATAGGAGAGGACTTCAAATGGTAGTTGGTGGCTTTCACTCAGACAACTTTCAAAGCTTTCTATAAGTCTTCCTCACCTGCCCTTCTATCAGTTACTTATTTGTGGTCTCATTGTTCTCCCAATTCTACTTGCATTTTACAATTAAAACAATACAGACTAGAAGAATTGGCATTGAATATAACTGGCAGCAGAATATAATCCAAAGAATGAGTAGAATGCCCCCTCTCCTCAACTTCATGGCTATTGGTTAAACTACATGCAATTACAGATTGCCATGATAAATTAGGTGCTCTAATAAAGTAAAAAACGGAACAAAATAAGACAAAAATCACCCTGAACTAATAAAATGTATGCAAATTTTAAAGACTGAAAGTTTTGTGTATTTTTTATACTCAACTTCACACTAAACAAAAAACGAAAATTCATTAAGTGGGCTGTTTGAACTGAACAGAATAGAAATTATTTATTTGCATTTGCCCACCAGGGCACAGTACAGCACTTTTCTGTACTGTTTGGATTCCTAGTGTGTCTTGAAAATGATGGATTCTTCAAATAATTTTGTTTCTTATATTAGAACGAAATGTCCCTCTAGGTCATCTGTGAGATGTTAAAACCTCTCACCCATTATGTATTAAGGAAATATTTAACTTGTTGGTGTTGAAAAGCTCTCCAATGTTTTAATTAGATTCTCTGTGTTAATGAGTTACATAATACTACTGTATTTTTTTCCAACTTTCTTGTTTTCCTTTTACTGTTTTTGTAACACCTTCTTCAAAATAAGAAACTTTTTTCCAATGGTAACTAAGGGTGAATCATAGTTAGGACTCTGATATTGAGTCCCTAGATACACATATGTCCAGTGCTTGCTAACAAAAACTTGAGTTGGCTTTGGATGCTACACATGTGCTAAATGTATGACTAGAGTGGGAGTATTAACATGGGAAAGTACTTGGACTTTCTCTGAAACACTGGGCTGTGGTAGCTGAAAAGAGTGAAACTAGCAAGGAGAACTCATGTCTGGCTCTACATTAGAAATTTATTTTGGTTTTTATGTTGTTCACACTGCATGGATATAGTTCTGGCACGTTTAATTTACATAAATGGAAGGATTTCTACTATTTGTGACATAATTCTGTTTTAAAGCCAATAACTAAATATTAAAAAAAATATAAATAGCATCTCTCTCTGGTTCTAATGTTTTTTTTCCAAACAGTATTTGGGACCTCATTACAGCCCCATCATTACTGAATTCTGTGGTTGCAACAGGAAAGTGTTAATAAATGCAGAAATTTAAGGCATTACAAAGAAATCTACTTACTCTATGGGGCTAATTTAGAACAAGTTCTTAACTGTTGTGAATTTTTATTTAAAAGAATTACTCTAGTGTCTGTAAAAATATGTTCATGCCTCATGCTCTGAGAATACAATGATGTTCATATCCATTACCTCCTGAAACAGATTTCAAGGGAAAAGAGTTTTTATGAAATTAAGGCAGATCAACTTAAACAACAGAAAGAGGGATGAGCTAATCCTAGCTTTGATAAAGTCAGAGAGGTAGAGAGGCGGGTACTTCCTCAGAGATCTTAAACTGAGAATTCATGTTCCTTGAGGGAATAATTGATAAAGGTTTTGAGAACATATGAAGTCTCTAAGCTGTGGCCAAGTGACTCTGTATGACAGTGTTGAGAGGGTATGTGTCTGAGGTACATATCCCCTACTGAATCAGCTAAAAAGGACAACTGGTAAATTTGAATATGCTATTAGTATTCAAAATAAAATCCTAGTTATAAATAAGTCAAAATGTATCTATAAGCATTTTGGCAACTAGTTTCACAGATACTCAGAGTCTGAAGCAGAATTTAAGGGGAATCAAGATCAGTTAAATAAGATGAGCTATACCCATGAAGGACCTTGTAGGTTAAAAGTAAGTTTTTAACATAATTTGTGACTTTATGGGAAATCAGTTTAATGATTCACAAGAAATATGTGAAATATGGTAGTGTTTCATATTGGTGACTGACCTTGCCTCTGTGTTCCGAACTTTTTTCTCCCCTTTGATCCAGGACAGGTTTGGAAACATCATACTATATAGGTAATAACCAGTGAATGGGGGCATGAAAGCATGAACAAGAATTATCAGGAGGAGAAAGTAAGGATAATGGTCAGGTAATATTTCTTAAGTGACAAATATAGCTTCTCTTCCTTCTTCTAATACATTTTATACAACATTTGGGATCTCACTGTGACCTCTTTCTAGTTTTCTCACTACATTCTGGTGCTTCAATTAGAAGGTCATTGCTTCAGAGTACAAATACATGTTGTTTAAAAGCAGTTAAAGTTTATGTATTTTCTTCCTAGATATACTTTCCACTTACACTGAAAGGTTTTGTGAAAATATCCTCCAAGTTTAGGAGATGATTTCAAATTATATTTTTCAACATTTTTTCAAATTAGTTGTTGCTTTCTCAAACTATTTTATTGTCTCCAATACATTTTAATTGAAATGCATTTCTAATCTCAACACATTTTAGAATGGAAGAGAAAGGGAAAGATACTGACATAATGTGTAAGGAAATGTGGTGATGGGCAACTGATAAAATCTGAGTTAACTGTTGGTAATAAAAGTTCCTAATTGGAGACTTTTGAAAAATCAAACTGCAACACACACCAGAAACACTAATAAAGGCATTCAGAATATTTTGTCACTATTTTTAAATGAGTATTTCTTTCCAGATCACATTTTTCTCAGAGCAATAAGGAAATCAGGAAAATAAGAGAATGCTGTTCGCTGCTGTGATGCTCAGTGACTCACCAGGAATAGCATGTTCTCAATGACTCACTGAATTGGACTTTTACTCGTTTTCCCAGCATCTGCAAGTAACTTTAGCAAATTGATAAAAATCCCTTTTTCTTCCTTTATGTAGCCTGAATTGAATTAAAATCTCATTACAAATTGGATCTTTGGTGTCTCTTTTTAATTCTCTCCAGATCTTCCGAAATCACTCATAGCCAGCTTCTGTTACTGGGTGGGCCAGTACAAAATAAGGGGATCCTGCTCTGGAAGGAGCCTCTGTAAAACTAGCGTGGTGTGAGTTCTGTACTTGGTTCTCAGACAAGGAGCTAAGAGTAATATTGGAGCCAGGAAGCACTTTTAATTAAAAAAAAAAAAGTAAAGAACAGAACTTTTTCTTATAGAACTTTTTCACTTTATAGGGGTAGCTAGAGTATATATCAAACAAAAATTAACTTCTTTGGGTTAGCAGAGTACCAATGTGCATGTGGAAGTATGGCCAGTCATAGAAACCTCTTGTCTAAGATGAAAAAAGCTATTTTCATTTTAGACTCCTGTGCTAGTTAGGTCCACCTTTTTTGTTATCTTTCATTTTGGTACAGTTCAATGGATCATTGTGATCAAAAAAGACTTTCTTTGTGGGGGACAGGGATGGTAGCCTAGCACTTGGTATCTAATGTCTCCCTTGTTGATTGGAAGTCAGTCAGACCTAGAACTATGAAGGAACTGGTGAAAGTGAACATGTAAATAGTGTGATAAACTGTCTTTTTTTAATTCTAACTGATCTCAACAGAGGAGTGTCTCATATGATCTACATTGGTGTGGTGCCAGCCCCCTTTCACAGAGTGGTCCATGCTTCGGGGTTCTCAGAAGGCTTGACATGAGGTACGCCTGACTTCATTGCATCCTGACAGTTACTTAGAACCCAGGTAAACACAAAGACATGAAGTAACTCAGGCAAAAGTCAGGAAAACCGTCTGTGATCTTGTGCCCTACTTACCACTACTGTTTACCTCTCTTTCTGTCATTTGCTGTTAAATCCCTTGTACAGGTGCCAAGAACTGACAGCAATATGTAGATGATAACTACAAAGGCTATGCAAACATTAAATAGGTGAAAACAGTTACACTGTTTTATTTCTAACACGTTAAGTCATGTCTGAGTGCTTATACTGAGTGGTACAGCATACCTGGCTGATGAGTCAGAAAAGTCAGATGTCATGGGAGTTGTTGCAGAAGAGGTTCATGTGAAGCGAAACACTATTGATTTGGTCTCCATTAGGCAGAGGAGGTGCAGTAAACAGAGGAGTATGATTTTGACTACAGCATACAATCATACATGATACATATCATACAATACCATACATAGTATGAACTAAGATGCTGCTGAGTTCATATTACAAGGATCATATTCAGTTTGAGATATTTAAATTTAAATGTCTGTGTTAGTATGATGGTATTTGAGTTATGTGAGTGTGCTGGTTTAAAGGTAAATGGGCAGGAGAAATGAACCCGACTCAAGAGAGATTACAAGTCAGAGTTACAATTTACTAAAAAGATCACAATAAATACAATGATATGGAGAAAAATTGGTTTCAACCCACAAAAGAACAGATGTATAACCCAGCACTCTGGGACATGAACAGAATGGTGTTCCTTATTGCTTTTGCTAAGTGCCACTTGCTTCCTCCTCAGTAAAAGGTAAAAGGAAAGGAAAACCTGTTGGTGAGGATGATGATCACAGGCTGGTTGAGAGTGGCAGTCACAGTCCTGTTGAGGCTCTGGTCTTCCTCTGGATCCAACGAGTGGCACCCCAAGTCCCAAAACCTGAAGACTATATACGCTCAGGTTCAGGTGGGAATGCCTATTACCTCCCCCAGGGCAGGGAGTTTCACAATGGGTGATTTAACTCTGAGTTGGGGGATATTCCTGAAATCTTTGATGGTCTAGGTCATTTCAACTGCCTATTGTGCCAGTTCCTAATAGCCCGTTATCAGACACGACCGCTCAGGCTGGGTGCGAAGGTGCTCATGTCTCTCTGGAGGGGAGTTATCACACATTGGGAAGAAAACAAAGAAAAACTGCCCTTTCTCTCAGAGTTCCCTAATTCCCAGCTTGTAGCCTGAGTTGTCAGGTGTGCTCTGGGCAGCTCCTGCAAACGATCCATTGTTAACATACAGGGTGTAGAATACACGGTTTTGATTGCACCCACACGGGGATAAACTGGTCCCAATTACTGTTTCTAAGACAGTGAGGAAGCATTGCAAAAGCTGGTGAGCATATCCATCTTGTCCTGAAATTACTCTCGAGGCAGCACTGTTTGTATTGATTAGATATCTTTTTTGACTATAATCAGAGATAGAAAAGAGCAGATAGGCACTTAAGTGTTGTAAATGAGGAAATAAATGACTTTAATATGAATAGTAGAAGTAGTTATGCTAAGGATAGATTCTGTAAGTAGGCCGGGGAAAAACTGCAGAAGTGGCGTAACGAGTTAGGAATGTGTTAATTGGGGAAACTTTAAGGGAGTCAGT
>JAOXXN010000444.1:98676-111348 GCA_026770055.1 Myrmophylax atrothorax
CCGATGGGGAATAATAGGACCTGAATTTTTTAAAGCCTTATTTTAAAATCCTCAGCAGTACTCTGAGGAAGAGTGTTGTCAATTACAGGTGACAGGGAGGAGCTAAGCATATCCTCAATTTCAGACAAAATATTTTAAAGAAAATTTACAAAAATAAAAAATTAGTTAGAAAAAATAAAATCATTAAAGAAGTTTAATAAATATATCTGGAGAACACAAACTTCTGTTGGAGAATCAATGTCTGTATTCATCTGAATATGCCTGTTAATGCAAGAGATATCAGAGTGCTGAAAAACTGATAGAATGGCAGTACAAGGGTAGGTTATTCTTGTTTGTTTGTCTACTGCCCTATGCAACTGAGAAAGGAGGCACTGTATCTCAGTTGGAAAATGGCACAACTAAAGAAGTGTTAATGTAAAAGACACGTCTCTTGAACACTCAGGCATGGAAAATTTTACAGGGCTTATTCTGGGGGAGCATCAATCACTAACTACAAATTTTCTCAGCATCTATTGCAGCTCTTTGTCTCAGTGTCCTGCATACACCAGTGGCACTAATAGGTTTAGCAGCAATTCAGTGTTCAAATCAACCTGTGTGAAGGTTGAAACTGGATCATAGATCATCTCTAATTTTGCTCCTACCTCCTGTGTACAAAGGAACTGTTTAAACACCTAATGGCTTTATCAGCTGAGAGGGTCTTGAGCTGTCTCCAAGTTGAAGTTACTGCACTTTATCAGTCAGTTAAATATTCACTGATGCATAGCAAAAGTGTAATAATGACCTCTGGTGCTGACAGAGAGCTGGGATAAAAAGAACCTGAAAGGGAGGCAGTACACAGTATTTAAGTAAGATCTTGGAGAAGTGATGAACTTGAATTATGGAGCATCCTATAAATATAATATGAAATCAATAATGTTGCAGTAATTTGTCGCAGGACTAACCCTTAATAGGACCCTGCTACAAAATCTGGCCAGACCTCTCTAAAATTGTCTGGTTTATCCATTATTTTGAGTGATGATCTTTCCAACACTGTCACTTTTAGTTTTCCAGTATTCAATGCACAGAATAAAATGTGGTTTCTGCTTGTTGAGATTTAGTTTCTTTGCTGTAGGAGAAGTATGCAATACTCATCTTTTTAATGGTTTAAGGTCCTTGAAAAAATAGCTAGAGCTCCAGAAGTAAATAAACAACCAACATCAGGGAAGTTTTTCCTAGTGTTCAGATTATCCCAATGGACTTTAGTTTCAAAGTCCAGGTTGTTTAGACTGAAACTATGAAAAATAGTTCCAAATCACAGATATTTTATTGGATTATATACACTCTCTTAGACTGCAAATGATTTTGACATTTGAGAAGTTACCTACATAACATGGTACATGGTCAGTACCAGCAGTTCACATTAGAAACCTCCATTTCATCCTCCTTACCCTAAAATGACTGAAAAACTGTTTATCAGAAATTACACTTGATGAAATGATATTTTAGTGTGCAAGATTACCGAGTCTCTAACCTTTTTATGAAAGAATTAACAAAGAGGACAAGCTACTCCACTTTAATAGACCTTTGGGACTTTTGGTGTCCAACAGGAACTATGGTTGAATTCATATAAATATTGGCAGGAAAAAATGCAGACATAGAATTTGAACTTGTTCTCTGACTCATTGTGGGGAAAATTCTGAATATGTCAGTTCACTGGTCAAGAAACAGATGGAAATTTTATGAATTACATAATGAGAAAGAGAAAGTAAGAAAGGAAATAAATACAAATTCATATTATATATATAGGGTGCTACTTGCTTTTATTTAATTTCTATTCTGCTTTTTACTTTTCCTTAGGTATACTACTATAGGTCTCTTTGTATTTCTTTGCTATTCAAAAAAGTATTGGTTTACTAAAAAGTTAGAGTCTTCAGATTTATTTGAAAAAGTGTGAATGCTTAGTTTTGGCAAGCAATGTTTTGTGTATTTAGACATGGAAGCAAGAATTTCTTGGACATTTAATGTATGCACTTATTTTTACGGTAATCTTCTTTGCGTGTATATTGTGAGCAACTGAAGAAATACCTGTGTATGTGTTCTTCAGCATTCAGGTGGTGTCCTTCAGTGTCAACAATTCTCCATAGCAAACCATATGCCTCTGTGGAACAGGAATCACTTTACTGTAAATATCTGCTCATAAAATCAGTAAAGGGAAAGGTGCAAAAATGTATTCCAAAATTAATTTCAAATTATCTGACAAAAATATAGATTTGCTTGCCTAACTAATGTACCAAATATATAGGTGTTTATGAAATATTCAATAAAAATTAGCGGACCAGATATTTTATCATTGTAGCAGCTTAAACAAAATCCATTGAGAAGATTTTAAAGTGTTGGAGTCCAAGATAAGCCACAATATTTCTATTGTAAATGAGTCAAAGCAAAAACAATTTCTGAATATTAAATGGGGAATAGTAATATTTTAAAGTCAGTGCTTCGGGTCACAGCTTTTTAAAACATACAGTTGAGATTTATAGGAGATGAAATACCCACCAGTACAGAGCTAAGTATCTATTCATAGTTGCAAAACTGCAAATCCTAATGATATATGTAGAAATGACTGCTTAAATACCTAACTAGCCATGGTCATAGGAAATAACACAATCTGGGCATGTGATTATTGCAAATGCAGTGGTATTGTATGCAAGTTCCTTTATTTAGTCAGATCTGCAATTTTCTTCTGAGTTTCTTGTTCTTTATATGATTACTGCTGCAAGCAATAATAAGAAAATCAAACTTCTAGTAAACTGTCTGTTTTTTTCCTAATGCAGGAACTGCTGAACTCATTGTATCCAATCAAATCTACAAGCTATAGAATTTAATATATCATCTAAGGTTATTCAAATAAAACACAATCAGCATCAAGCATGTTGGGAATTTTATTACTTTTGTCAACATTAAATGGTTTTTGCAACAATTCTTGTCAATGACCTCTGGCAGAACTATTGATAAGAGGTTGATTACTCACCATAGACTTTCTGGTTTTATGTCTAGGAAAAGGCAAAACAGTCCTGCTGTTAATAAATTGTTCATTTTCTGTTTCTTGGAAGAACTGGAAATCTACATACACATGGTATTAAAGGATAATGCTTCACATCTGGAGGGAATTTGGAGATATATTCAATTACATCACTACTTCTCTCTTCATTTTCCTGATAAAATTACTCTCTTAATGCATTGCAATGTATGCCAAAGTTGGATGAACTTTATGTTTTACTGTTTCAAGACATTTACAATGCTGTCATAAAGGTACAAGTCTCTTTTCTATTTGTTTTACAAGCATTTTTACTACATACCAACATTCTGATGAAGTCTATTACCTCTCAAAAACTTATCAGTCTTTTAAAACTTTTTCTCTATCAAGCCCATAAATTATAAAGTACTTATTAAATAAAATATGTTTTAATTAGTTATATCTAATAAAAGAAATTACTTGGTGAAAATTTGTTCTCATTTGCATAGATGTAAACCATACCCTTGCAGATCACAAAAATTGCCAATCTAGTGCAGACAAGATACCAGGCAAGAAAAATAGTCTAAAACACTCTGTGTTTATTATTATGAAAGCTAGGCATTTTCCTGAATTGCAGTATAATGGGGAACTTGGTCGGGTTTTCGTTTTATTTTTTTTCTCGCCAGGATGAGAACAGGAAAATGGCTGAACTTTTCACTGTGAGTATAATCTATACAACAGGAACTAAACATCCCTTTCCAGAACTTCTTGTCTCTTTGGTAGTGATGCAGTTCTAGTCAGCTTTCTCATGTCAAATAATTGCAGCAAGCAAATAAGCAAATGCTTGTAGATGTAGGCATAATGAAGAACACAGACACTGACCATGACTGACCTTGTGTTTACTAGTTTCCAGTTTTGATGCTGTGGTTCCAGCAAGTTTCTGGCATTTTTTTAGGGTGACTTTCACAAAGTTAGTTATGTACCTGGGCTTATGAACTTCCACATCTTTGAGTTCTAAGAAATACATTCTTTGTATACTGTTATGCTCATTAATTTAAAGATCATAGAGCTCATGTGTGAAGAAACGTTTGTTTTCAAAGTATTAAAAAGAAGATGAGAGAGGATTGCATTTCTATATGTTGTTAGACATGGAAGCAAAGACACCTTGCAAGGCAGAAGGGTGGAACATCTGAGTCATTGGTTACAAGTTCCAATAACTCCTGAAGAACATTCAGATGCTAATTTTAGAGAATCTGTAACATACTGTAATAAAGGCATGTGATGATTCATAACAGTGAATAGTATCTAGTACTCAAACAGCCTATTTTACCTGATGATTTCAAAATACATTACCAATATTTAGTTATTTAACTCTCACAACATCCTACAGTAGGTAAATATCAGTTTACCTTGCAAGAGACAGTTCTGGTGGAATGGGGAGGAGAACCAAAAGTAAAACTTGTAGGTTGAGAAAAGAGAAGTTTAATAATTGAAAATAAAATAAAATATAATAAAAATAGTAAACAGTAATGATGATGAAAAGGATAGGAAAAAATCAAGCAAGTATGCACAGTACAATTGCTCACCTCCTGCTGACCAATGCCTGACCCCCTTTCCCGAACCCAGATCTGCTCCTGTTCTGGGTAGCTCCCCCAGTTTATATCCATCACATTCTATGGTGTGGAATATCTCTTTGAGCACTTCAGGTCACCTGTCCTGCCTATGCTCCTTCACGAGACACATACACACACACAAAAAAGTCCTTGCTTTATGATAAACGTGACTTAGAAAAACCCAAAACATGTGCTTTCAGCATTATGCCCATTCTGAATCCAAAACACAGCAGTGAACCATCTACTGAGAAGATATTAACTCTATCCCAGCTGAAACCAAGACACTAATTTACTTTGGAAGAAGATTTGAAAGATGCTGTTATAGTTCTATAAATATATTTATGACTGTTTTAATATTCTCAGTTAGGTAAGTCTGGACTTTCAGTCTATGCGGTAGAAACTCCTGTTGCGGTACACAAAATGAATAAAAGGTTTTGCAGCACAATTTTGGAGAGATGTAAAAAGAAGGAGGGTCCTTTTCCATGAAAGGACTTGGAGGTGGATTAAGAATCAGGTTTTCCATTCCTTTGCTAATTTTCCCAGGATGCAGACAGAATTTTTGAATTGTATTCTTGAGAGCAGTACTTTTTTCCTGATGTTACTAAGAAGTTCTCTGAAAGTTTACATACATAATTTTCAGGTTTAGTTCAGTTTCCAAAAGTAACAGTTTAGTCCATCTGAACTTGAGAGAATTCTGATCTCCAGTTGTTCATTAGTTAAAAACCTTCTATTAGAAATGAATATAGACTCATTGACTCATTTCACTCACAGATTATGCCATTTATTGGCAATCACATCTTCTGAAGTTTGCTTGTCATGCTTCTTCCTGCAGTACTACTTCATGATCATCTCTTGGAAGAACATAATTTAATGAATTCTTGTCATTGGTAGGCTTATTTTATATGGGATTACCATGGTAATTTTTCTGATGCTTTTCTGTTTTTCTGGACTTTTCAACAACCTTCTTGGCTCTTTTGGCTCCTCGATATGCCCTGTTACTCTCCTAACGCTCCTAGAATTCTCTTTTGTGACCTTACTGATCTCAACTACTCTGTAGGGTGCAACCCGGCAATAAGCTCTGGTTTCGAAGCATACTCGTGCCTGCAATTACCAGCTCTTTTCCATTAGGCAAAATGAAATATTACTTAAACACAAGAATATGTTTCCCAATGGTCTGTCTCACACTGTGATATAAATAAATGCTAATCAAATTTTAATTATGCATAAAAATGTTTTTTGCTTTTTCTAAAACTTTTATGAGGATGTTTTCATTACTTTCATTGCTTGCTGGAATAGCTTTCTTATTCCAGTCTCGTCTCATGTGGGAAAAAAAAAAAATCAAAATGTAAACAGAAAGCATAACGTCTTGGCTATAATAACACTCATATGTTTTATTTCCTGTTTCTTCTACCTAGCAGCAATGGATAACCAGACAATATTCATGTTCCAATTACTTGGTAGTTTGGTTTCCAAAACTCAGATTTTGTCAGCATTGTGTCTTGAGAGTTCTCTTCTTCTTTGAAAGTACACTGATGAAACCCCTAAGTTGCTTATTTTAGGAGCAACCCTGTAAAAATCAGTGTGGGAGTTGATGGAGATTCTGATTCCAGGTTTCTCCCAAGTGCATTTTCTCTCATTGCAGTCAGGAATGGTGAAAACAAATCAAGTTTTGTTCAACAGATTAAAAACCGGAAGTGTTGTTCTTTAGTTAAAGTAGTTGTATGTCATTGTTTCAGTGACTTTGAACTCTCTATTGATGTTTAGTAATCCTGATTAAACAGAAATGTCTTAAAAATGGAGCAAATTTGTTAAGTTTAGGCTGCTCTGATGCAACAAGATTGAAATTTAGTTTCCAATATATTTTCATGTGTAATCTATATGGAGAACACCTGGAATAAAAATAAAAAGGTTTATTTTGTGAAAAATAAATCTTTTTTTGAAGACCCATCTTTCTCCTTAAACTGTGTTTTCAACATTTTACTTTAAAAGGCTCAATTCAAACAGATTTAATTCAGAATATCAAGGTTTATTAAACCCCCCATGAATACTAATTTTCACACCTTTCCGCTTCTAAATTTGAAAGTCCTAAATGCTATTCAAGTGTTTAACTTTCAGAGATCTGACAGAAGTCCAGTTATCTAATTTTTTTAAAATTTAAAATACTTGTGGAACATGACTTTTGAGAAGTTGAAACTAGATGAAATATGATGCAAAATTTTCCTTTTAACAGCTGTAAGTTTCCTGAGCTTTCCCAAAGAATGACAAGATTTTGTTGTTGGTCTGAGCTTGGAAACATCTGCTTTGTTTCTGTAAGGTAGTCTGCTCTAATTGTATTTCACAGGGCAGTGGCCAGAAGAAATCCAATTAGGACAATAAATTACAGTGCCTAGAATTATATCAACCCATCCACTAAAATGAACCTCAAATACCCTCAAAATATGAAAAAACCCCCAACTTGGGAGCTATCAAAGCAACTAACCAACCATCACCACCACCACCAAAAACCCAAGAGAAATTTATCTGGTTTTGAAATAGTTCTTGCGTGCTGTTCCACTTCTACCACTGCCCTAATGGCTTGGATATGGAGTAGGATATACAGTCAAATTCAGAAGTGAATTCCACTGCTTACAGGTCTCAAAATTTGAGAAAGATAGTTCTTACCTCTCTCTGCTTATGCAGTTTCGGTTAGTAGCTAGCTGGAACTGAAAGACACAACACTTATTGAATAATGTAGGAAGAGTGGGCTGTACCTTAACAGGAAGGATAACAGTCACATGAACAATCTCTGTCCAGATCATAGCTTCAAATGCTTAGGCATGCAACTGTTGGGCAAAGAATTTCTTCACTGAGCCCCAAACCTAAGTTAAATCAAATAAAATAATAATAATTAAAAAAAAAAATCAGTGGAGTTTTATGACCCAGCAGTTTTTGGCTGCTGGGTTGATTCTATGAGTTTGCTATAACTGGACAACTTCTTTAGCTTGGAAAATAAATGTTTGGAGAAGTGATTTGCTTGTTTCACGGATGGAGCAACAAATACACAGCCTGGGGACCTGGATTGCATCCCTCACTTCATTTATCACAGTCTTTAGCCACAAGGTCCTCTACCATTACTATTGGTTAATTGAAAGGTAAGTATTAATGTGTGGCATGCCAAATATGTGTAAAAGATACATTCAGCCTCCCAGTAAAAAAACGTTTCATGTTCCTGCCTCAAAGGCTGAAACTACCAAAAAAACGTATATTGAGTGCAAAGAAGTAAACCAAGATGGATGATTCAGTCTTACACAGTGGAGAGCCTAAGTGTACACTGAATATTTTCAGACAGGTTCAAAACCCCCCTCAAGTCACCTCTGCCAAAAAATACTGTTGTGATCTCAGTATTACAATTCAGAGGATTTGTTACAATATGGTAAAGACCCTACAGTGTTTATTGAGTAACAAGAATTGTCATGCTGAGGTAAGTATTATTGTACACTGCAACAACCATATGAAACAGCCATTGTGTATTAACATCCTTTAAGCTTTGTCACTATGCACAAAATGTCTATGGATCATCCTGTCTGCTCTACACCTTTAAAATGCCATTTTAATAGATTATACATGTAATATGGAACTGCAGCATAAGACTATATAATTCTAGAGTAAAAAGGAATTTTAGTGGTTCAATTCAAGAAGACATTTTTGTTTTATTTGTTTTATGGGAAGACACCAAGTTAAAAGTCAAACTCTTCATGAGAACTTGAAAATGAAGGAATATGTTTTTTCATGCCAGTCAGCTGAGGGCAAAAATCATTCATAAATCTAAGTGGAGATATACCTCAAATAAACCAATTTTTGCATTTAAAGGAGATGAAAGTCAAGGTTTTCAGTGTGATTAATCTATTAGAGCACTTACAAAAGATGAACAAATCCTGATGAACCCCTCTTCCAAGCAGACTTATCAAAGAGTTTTTACATGTCTCATAACAGGAAATAAACAGCAACTAAAACCCAGTGTTTTCTACCTAAAAAATATTTTATGATTAACAGAGTTGAACTGATCTTCAGAATAAATCTTAAGCAAATGGTGCCATGGTGTACAAGTCCACTTTGCCTGCACCACAGTGCAGGTGAAATCTCATATTAGGTTGAGGAAAGAATCAACAGTGTTTTATCTGACTATGTATGTTATGCAGACTAATACAATAATAAAATCACACACACTTTAACTTTTTTATTGAGGGTATCTTTTTTTTCCAAATAATTTGAAGATTTTTGCTACCAAAACTAATTAAAACAATTTTGACTGGCAGCTTCTCTAGTACCAACTCCTTGTTCTGAAAACTGTATACAGCTTAAAGGAAAAAACAAGTATATGCACATGTTTGAACGTTGGCTATACAGTGTGTTCTGTTACCATATTTAAAATCTCATCCATAGGGAATCTTATACTATGTAAATGTAAGGATTACTATGCAGGGATGAAAAATACTTTCCATGAGATATGAACTAGTGTGTACCTCTCCTGAAACAGACTGTTGGTACAAATACAAAACACAGATAAGGAACCCTTGGAATTCATATGTTTTTTGGTATGATTTAGTGCCTGGCTCTGAGTGAACATACACTATTATATATGTAAGTACTGCAGAAATGGTCAATTCATAGAATTGCACAGTTTTGACACAAACCCCCGTTTTCATAATTTCACTTCCCTACAACTAGCCAAACCAAACCTCACCTGATCTTCAAAGTAAATTTTGGTGCTACGTATTCATATGAAATGAAAATTAAAGTTTGTTCACATTTCTATGGGGAAAAGCTATGACTTATATTAAGAAATTAAATTTATTAGAATACTTTATAGATGACTAGTATATTTTTCAGGTGTTGTGTAAATATCTCTTTTCTAATTGGCCCTGCTGTCTTTTGAGAAGGGTGAGAAAACTGCTGTGCATTTGCCAGATCTCAGAAATCAGCAATAGCCTCACAGTGCCTGGTCTGCTTCAGAATCTCATCTGCCTAGTCTAGTATCCCAAACCAAAGGCCCTCAGGGGTTACCGCTGAAAAAATACAACAGCAGAGCAGATGTCTATTAATACCACTTGTTCAGTCTCCAGAAAGGAGTGGCTCAGGACCTTCCTGCATCTGACATATCTTTCTTAGTAGATTTAAGATATTAGGAAAAAACTCCCTAAGTGATTATCCCCAGCAGACTTCCTAGACCTCCATTTGAAAAGGAAGGTAATGATCAGGCAAAGATGGACAAAGGCCTACATGAACTCAGGGTCTAACAGAGTTTGACAGCTTTGTATAGAGGCCCTGAATTTATTTAGACATGACTTTGCTCACTCTCTCTGCAACAACATTTAACATGAATAGTTTGTTTTAAATAATTTGCACATTTGTTGTTCTGGTTGGTTTTACCAAACAACATATATCTAGAAGAATGAACTATATAACTGAGAGAAATTCAGGAAACTAGTGATGGAGAAAGGAAACAAGCAAGATAAGTTAGGTAGCCAGGCAAAGATGTGTTCAACTGAATCAGTATGTGTCATCCTTTTAATCATAAAACAAATGCCTGATATCTAGATAGGATAATTAGTGTCAGTTATGACAGGTGTGATTTTCACAAATTTTGTAGTTGTGGTTTATGTTCATAAACTTACAGTTAGCTACATTCAGAGTATAATTAGAGCATATATTATTATGTATTTCCAGAAAGAACAAGGGGAGTTGTGTGTTTTTTTCTTTTTAAATTTAATTTTCTAACAAAACCCCCTTATGACTTTTTTGTTTGTTTTTTTTTTTATCTTTACCTAAATATACCTCAGATAAAATTTCCTTTTAATCTTTTAACTGAATTCGTGATGATGATTAATTGATTATCTATTTTCAGCAAGGAATTGCTAAGCATTTACATTAAGTATAGTGGGAATCAGATATTAAGGTACTAATTTAATAAGAAAGTTCAGCATTTTGAGATATACTGAACCCAGTATATCCAGAGGCATTTAGCTAATATTACAGATGTTAAAACAGCTAGCATTACAAAGATTATAAAGGTGTACAATGTAACCTTAATAAAATGAATCCCAAAATGAAGGCAGTGCAATTTTTTAATTTGTTCACTGGTTCTGTATTGAATTGTGATGTAAAGAATTTCACTTTTTTTTTTTAATAAACAAACTTTTGCTTTTTGGTGTCCTCCAAACTTCTTAAGTATTGAAAGATATAATTCCATTACATAGAGCCTTATTGATCTGAGAGCTGCAGGAAATATTTTAGCAGGCATACATTCAAAGCCCTCTCCTTTGTTATAAGGTTCAGATGGTTTCTAGAGCACCCCAGCAAGGAGTTACTCCTTCATTTTTGTATTTTACATGTTCTTTTATTTGGAATGAGCTGGACAGCTAATGAAAGGGAAAAAAGGGGACAGACACAAAAGAACATGAAACATGCCTACAAATCTGTTTTCTCAGCAGTCTGAGTTTGACCATGTCTTTACCTTTCTTTCTCTTCTGTAGGCTGGTACAGTGCCAGCGATGCACATAAACCAGATGTTTGGAGGCTTGTAGAGTCTGCTACTTTGTTAAAAAAAAAGATGTCTGGGCAGTGGCTTCTCATCAGGTAGGTAATTGCTTTAAATGATGGAGTTCTTTAATACGACAGATGTTCCTTTCCATCGGAAGGAAGATTCCTTCATTTGATGAAGGCTTATGTAGATTTAGTTGCATTCTTTTGTCCTCTGCACTGGAGATGTGAACTCTGTGGAGGATACTGTGTTTTCTATGCATCCTCCCTGCGGTCCAGGGGGCTGAATTCCTGTTACACATTACTGCAGAGAACCATCCTGCACCAGATTTGCTCCTTTCACAGATTTACCCTTGCTGGGTTGGTATGAAAGAGCCCCGTCACACAAAATGTTAAATAAGCCGTATTTCAATGTCTAGGAAATGGGACTGCTATCAGACAACACTGATAGGCATGCAGGATCAGAACCTAAGTATGTGGTTTTGGTTAGGGGGTGTTTTTCATTTCACCTTTAAACTAAATATGAAAGTTTAAATAAATATCAGTACTGGTTGTTTACAGCTTTCTCCCCAGCATGGCTTTAAGCATTTATTACTCTGACTCTTTTAAAATACATTGGCAGCTTTTTATGGCTATATTAAGAAAACCTTTAGGGCAGCAGACAAGACTGGATATTATTCTGAGATTAAGGAAGGAAAATGAGAAAGAAGGATGTGAACAAAAGCAGATTGAAGAGGAAGAGGATCACACTCTTTTTCCACTGCTGGAGGAAACCGCAGCCCGTTGTGTGTGCTCTGAAAGTGATTATCTCCAGTCACTGGTTCTCTCAGAGTCTAATCCACTGATTCATTGGCTTTTTCTCATCAGGGTTGGAAAAGAGACATCAAAAAGCATTAATATCCATTATAGCAAAGATCCGCACAAAAGAGTCATTATCTAATCTGCAGTAAAATATTTGCTGGATAAATTTTGTTTCCCAAACACATTTTGAGGTGATAATTTACTCATTCTCAATACTTTCATTTTTGCAGGGAGCTTGACAGTGATTGTGGAAATGAAATATATTTGGCATTGCAACTCCATGTGCTATCACTTTGATTATATGCATCCAAGGATTGTGATTTTGAAACCACAGATGTCCTGGGCTTGGCTAATAAAAGACATAATGATCAGCTGCCCTGTGTCAAGGATAACTGTCTCTCCCTGGGAAGCAAAGGCTGCAGCTCCAGAGTTACATCCTCACCCTGTGAGGTCTCTAATTAACTGCAGCACCCAGAGTGGGCCAGACCGAAATCAATATATTAACCCCTAGTGACAGTAAAAAAATCCTCAAAGCCACTAACAATTTAGAAACAGGACACATGTATGAGTATCAAAATGCTATCTTTTTTTTTTTCCTTTGGAGGTTGTTCATTGCTTTTTTAAGATTTTGACAGGAGTAATTTTTGTTTCTCTGTGTATCACAGTACTGTATTACCATGTCTCTCCATTTATCACACTATTATACTGAATTACTTGCTTAGGTAGGCATGCTGGGCTATAGCAGTG
>JAOXXN010000444.1:115893-127248 GCA_026770055.1 Myrmophylax atrothorax
AATAGGAACTTCTAGAACTATCTACTTCTACTATGAGCTATGAGAACTGTCTGTTATCTATCTTGAATAAACTCTCTTAAGTATAAGCCTTCTGATCAAAGCCTTCTGATATCTGCTGTGCCTGAGCTCTTCTGACCGTCAGTCCACAGCGCCCCAGCTCGGGACAAAGAGGTGACCCCAATAGTACCCCTTTCCCTCCTCTCTCTCTTCCACATATGAATTTTCCAGTGCAGTTTTCTGAGGCTTAAGTCTTACATTAACTGAAATTAAGCAAAATATTTTCCAAAGCTATAGGCAGTTGAGCATAACCATTGCTCAGAAATGCATGGTCTTTGCATTCTTTCTGTGGTTCTGTTTAAATATGTCAGGAGGGGACAATGAGAATTGGCTCTGGCACCTTCCCTGCCTTTTATAACAGATCAGAAACCCATAATGAAATGAAGCACCACAAAAAAGCTTTTGCCATCTGCAGAGCTTTCTAATCTGTGTTAATTTCATGTAGATTGGCCACAGACTAGGGAAGACAGGATCCCAACTAAAAACATGCATGTATGCATAGACTAGAAGGAAAGTATTTTGTAAGTAATGATGATGAGAAAACAGTCAGAGGAAAACCAAAATTCTCTGGAAAAAATAAGTGAGGAAGAGATAGCAGTGGACTTGTGGAAAAGAGACAAGATAATCTGTAGTATAAATTTGTATTGGACAGAAAGTCTTTAAAACCAGAATGATGTTACCCTACTATAAAACTTCAAGACTTTCCTTCCATGACGTGTTTCTCCTTTCTTCCAGTACTTTGTCAAGACTAATGAATCAAGGTACATATACTCCAGCTAATACAAACTTTTCATTTTAGATCTTCACTTCTTTCATATTTTTTTTCCTCATGGATTTTTTAATGGGAAGATTTATGCATACTGAGATTAATGTGCAACCAAACTCAAGAATTTATGGCTGAATATTTGTGATTTTGAAAAAAATGTAAATAACTGGAAAGTCAAATATATCTTCATAGCCTTTCAAGATAATGATTTTGGCTCTTCTTTTTATTTTAAATGAGTCAGATATAGCTGCATGGCAGCAAAATTGTATGGGCCATGCAGTATTGAACAGTGAACTTTAATGCAAACACAAGATAATAAGAGGTGAAAAGTGGCTGTTGTTAGTGCCACCAAACCCAATGAATTTCAAAATAAAAGGGAAAGAAAAATAACATAAGCAATTTAACAACTGGAAATAAAGTAAACAACTTTTGCTATTGTGATTGAAAAGGGCAAAAAATGAGGTAAACATTGGAAGAGATCAGCCCCGCAATAGAGAATATATTTGGCTTGACTCTTACCTACACTGTTGATGTGTGAAAAAAAAAAATTGCTAAATCAAGTGTAAAAATAATGTTTAATTTAGTCACTTTGAGAATCCCCTTACAGTTCTTGTTCCAGGTGGGGGAACATACATGAAAATGAGGACTAATGAGAAAGGTTTTGCGGAGCTAGGGCCAAGTCTTGTATGGTGTCTGTGACTATAGAGTTTCCTTTCTGATTGCTTGTAGGATACAACACACAGTTCACCACCTTATCTCTGGAAAAATCAAATAGTTGCATTAATGGGCTGCTGCCCCTGGAAGCCTGAGCACAGAATAGAATATTTCAGTATGATGGAACCTAATAATGATTATCCAGTTCAACTGCCTGAGCAATTCAGGACATATCCTAAGTTAAAGCCTACTGTAAAACTCATCAGTAGTGGAAAGCATGGCACTGGGTCAGAGGTGTCCTGGAGCATGCAGGAAGAGGTATGCACAGGTTTTTATTCCAGGTCCTTGACTGCTGCCAACATGAGTGCTGCAAGGTCCCAGAACACAGCACTGTACCACCTGAACATTGAGAACACATCAGTTGTGACTATTCCAGTAATGTAGTAGATTAATTAGTGTTTGCACTGGTCAAGGATTGAGCTGAGCTGAAATGTGCTTATGTGAATAGTGCTTACAGTACTGCTAAACACTGCACCACTGGACTGAGTCACTCTATCCAGGCTTCTCTGAGCAGGAAATCAACTGTAAAACAAGGTGCTTACTGCATTTTTGCAGCTAGTCAGATGTGCTGGTGGGTGCAGAAAAACCTGCTTTTCTCCCTCTGCAATAAATGGAGGTATATATCCACATGATAAAGATAGTTCTGAACTTAGAAGTTTTTCAGAAATAAAAAGAGATTGATAGGAAAAGGGTCTGATTTTTAAGGTGCCAGTGTATTAGCACATCATCCCACACACATATTCACAATGCAGATTTGCCTGACTTGTGCTATACTGCACTGTAGGAAATTATCTAGAACTACCTCTACTGCGAATGTTGTCAGATATTTTTTGTGACATCTAATATCCCAGCATATCTGTTAATCATGCAGGCAGCATGAACTATTTCTGAATTGGCAAGGAATACAAGGTAACTATGTTATTACCACACACTTGTTTTCCCCAGCTGCATGTGTTATTTAAAGCTGGGTTGTATGTAAAAAGCTGGGAGAGAAAGGGTATGACAAACAACACTTGATTACATGTCAGACCTTTAAATAAAATAAATTCTGCTCAGTTGAAATGTGCACATGCAAATTAGTCATTTGGTATTTAACTAACATAGTAATCAATTTAAAAGCTCCAGACATTTGAGATTTTATTTATCCATTTATTTCCTACTGCCCATCTGGTGTGCATGTCAAAAATAGTAATGTTCTACAAGCCAAATGAGAAAAGCAGAAAGGCAAAAAGAAAAAAAAGGAAACAGCTAGATTCGTTCTATAGGGTCTCCTCTTCAGAAAACCTTAGATGGAATTGCCTAATTTTTCAATATGACAGGGATACAAAAACAATTTCATTATTATTATCATTTAGGAAATATACAAAGATTCTGAAGACCATTCAAGTAAAGTTCACAGAGTGCATTTATCTGTTATTGTAACATATCAGCTTGACCTGGTAATGTATATAAAAATAACTGCAAGCAATTTTGAGACTAATCTGTTCATATTAAGTGTTGATTATTCTTATTACAGGCAGCAGAATTAAAGATATATAACATTATTCGGGATTTGGTTCCTCTAAAGTTATTTATGGAAACCTCAAAACTAGTAAGCAGGATGTGAATTCAGTGACCACTACTTTAAAAAAACCAACAAACACAATCAATCGAATATAGGACTCTACTTTTATCATCATGGCTAGGCTTCATGAGTAAAGATTTTGGAAGAGCTCTACCCACATGGGTGTGTCCTTTGAATCTGCGCAGTGGATTTTTAGGTGAGGCACAGTGTGCGCAGAACTGGCTCCACCCTTTAACTCCTAAGGTTCATCTGCCACTTCCGAGCAAGCTTGCTCTACTTTTATAGTAACTCAACAACTGGAGCACTTGTCCAATGGTGATGTTGCAGACAGCCTGTATTTTACATGAAACAATAGCCTAAAATCCTGGAGCAGTCCTCAGAGACGGTTTTGGAAGGTATGTCAGCCTCCTGCCAGCCAAATGTCAAGGGAAACATGTCTTTTGTGTCTCCTGTCTTGGTCAGTCATCAAGTACTTAACAACTCTGTGGCAAATGGAAGTCCCAGCCTCAAGAGAATGCCTGGAAAACACTCTGTTTCACATAATCAGTCTTCATTTTATTGGTTACACTTTGAGAAAGGTAAAAATGATTAACATATAGAGAAAGGAAATTTTCATTTCATGCCTAGACTACTCAATATTCTCTGTAACTGAGTACTGCAGTACTGAATGTAGGACAAAGCTTGGACGAACCACAACTGTATTTTCTTAACAAGGTTGTTGCTGCTTATATTTGGACAGAAAACAGAGATGTGAATCCTCTGTTCAAGCTGTGCTTTCCAGTTGCAGTGAATGAGGTACTGAGTCACAGAAAAGAATGAATTTTGATTTACACAGCTGTCTTATGTGTTTGTTATCATCTAACACAGGAAGTTCTGAATTCAGGCAGACATCTCTAAATTGATTTGCTCAAGCACTGTATCTTTGCAGCTACCACTTGGCTCCACCCTTTTGGTGCAGTGAATGGCAAGCAATATCCAACTTGAACTCATGAGTTTTGCTCTGTCAGTCAAGTATCTGACTCTTTGTAGTTGATTGTCAAGTTTTCAAAGGAATATATTCAAAATCTTTTTCAAATGAAAAGAAACCTTGAGGCAGATATTCCTTGACAATGTTTTGTTATGTAAGAGAAACAGAGAAATTTAATCAAAAATAAGCTAATGAGTAGCTTCTGTAAAGTAGGCTTGGTTGTAGTCCTTGCAGTTTCAGAACAGCCTAGAAAATACTGCAAAAGAGAAATATGGATTTCTATATCAGAACTACAAAACTGGAGTAAAGCTTCCTCCCGCCCCTACTATTGTTTTGCTCATTTATTCATCAGAACGCTTGCCTATCTGAAACACTTGAAAGACTTACTTACTGGAGATATTCAATAACAATCTGGATGTAATCGTGTGCCATTACGCTCTCGGATGATCCTGCCTGAGCAGGAAGGTTGGACCAGATGACCCACTGTGGGCCCTTCCAGCTTGATCAATTCTGTGATTCTGTAATTCTATGACTCAGAATTGTGTATTATATAACTATAAAAGTAAATTATGAACTATAATGCTAGCCATATTTGTTTACTCATTGCAAACATTTTTCCTACATTAAAAAACCCCAATCTCTTCTTTAAGTACATAAATAGAATAACAATTTAAAAAATTACAGAACTTATTTCAGAATTTTTCTTATGCTAAGGGTAAATAATCTCATTTTCCAAATTCCCTTTATCTAATGTCGCACAAGAACCACCTATTGTAATTTTATGTAATGTAATACATCTTGTTTAGATTGATATTAATGGCTTTACAGTAGGACAATAAAAGAGAATTGTTCACAAGATGAAGGAAAAAGACAGTTTGCAGACTCTATGGAGCCTTTGACAACTTACACAGTTTAGTACAAGCTTGTGACTCTAAGTAATGAGAAGTAGGCAAAATCTTACTTCTCCACAGCTCTGTTTGCCAGTCGAGGAAGTCATGGGGAGCCAGTAACCACTATGTGTATTCAAATGGAGCTGTGAGTAGGGGTTTTCTACTGCTCAACACCAAAGAACATAGTTTAAAGCCCTACTACCAGCCAAATGCTCTTAAATCAATTCAGTAGATGCTTGCTTAAGTATAGGTCTTTATATGGTTACTCTATGGCCCCTCTATGTACCTCATTGGCAAAATGTGCTCAGATAAAGTCAAACAAGAAAGTCAAGAAAAATATCTGTCATTTGTTATTGCAAAAATTTATGTAGTTGTGCTGAGACTAATCTGAAATTATTCTTTTTAAGAGTGAAAGAGTGATTAGATTCAAGTGAACAAACTCCTGCTGTGAGGATACCTTTTTCAGTTTGTCATTTTCATCTATAATAGCCCCAGGACTTTGTTTCTTCAGCTGTCTCACACTGTCTGGAATTTAAGATCCTATCGTCTGTGTGGTACTAATAATTTTTATGCAGGAAACCCCTGCTTAGTACTGTCAAATCAGGAGGCCAGCCAGCTTTTATACCCAGCTTCTTTGAAAACCTTTTGTATAAAGAATACTATATGAAAGACACCAAGAAAACATTAATGACCCATTCTTTCAATCTCAAACAGCAGGAACACACAGATTCAGGCAACTCACTTTCCATCTCTGCTGGAGACAGCACCAACATGAGCATTTCTGTATATTACATTGTGTAAAGTAATTTATTTTGAGCAACAAAAAATACAACACAAACTTCAGTGGGAATCCTGGATATTAACTGTAAATCTTTCCTGTTAAAGCTATATAATATTTCTTGGCATAGCCCTATCATAAGGTAATCCTAAAATAAATGGCTCCTCTTTGGGAAGGGTAGGAAAAAAATAAACAATTCTTTGGCCTTGGTTGTGTTGTTGTTTATGTTATGGGTAAAATTTGACATGTTGTATGATACTCATTAATGTTCTGGTGCCCTGTGATCCCTGTTATAGGAAATAAAAGTAAATTTTTTTGGCTGCAACAAAACTTTAAAGACTTAAAATAAAAAGCTAATTGAATACTTGCAAAATATGAGTCTTGTGACTTGAAGGCGACGGTTGCACCTATCATGACAGTCAAAATAAAAACCTTTGTTGGATTTGGTGGGCAAGTCTATCTGCCTGAAACAAAGAATAAGAAAGGAGGGGTGATGCTGGATGAGATTAAGGTTCAGTTTAACATCCAAAAGCCACATCCACATGTCCTGTTATGTGTGATAAAATGGTCACAGAGGCTATAAATAGATTAGTACTTTAATTTCCCAAGTGGGCATCCTTGTTTGGTCCTTTTTTTTTTTCTCCGTTTGTGCCATTTCTGCTGTTCTGTCATCCACAGGCAAACCAAACAACTCCTTACTGTTGAACATATTACCCTGAAATTGTTACTTTGGTAACTCTTAGTTGGATTCTCTTGAAGCTTTTCTTACAAGTTCTACTATACTAAGACTAGATTAGCTATTTCTCTTTTTTTGTCCTTCCTTTGTCTATTTGTGAGTGTCCATTATTATTATTAGGTCATTACTTTGTTTTCTTTTTGTGTAATCTCAACCAGCTACAGCTGCCCACAAAAGACAAGACAAGAGAAAATAACTCCACTGACTTTTACACCAAAAATTAGACTTTTTCAGATATAAGTGCCTTACTCATATGGAAATGAACACTGCTACATATGATGAAATTCACTCTCAATGAACTAGCAGTGCAGGTGGGATTGACAAGATGTTCCCTTCAGCAACCAGAATTAAGCAATATTGAGATTTCATGTTTCTTTCCATTTTGATTAGTTGGCAACATATAATTGGTCTGAATAGAAAATACTGTGCTCTCCTACTTCTAGTATCTAGAAAACAGCTGAAAAATAAGATCTGGAGAGTTACCATCATCTACCTCAGGCCACACACTGATTAGATAGGGCCAAACATAGGAGTAAGTGCTTTAATGGCTTTCTTTAAATGGCATGAGTGAGCATAATTATTGCTTTCTAATTTATATGCAAGCCTATAATGCATTGCTTGCACATGTAATACATAGACATCAATGGTACCTGAGGGGTGAAAGAGTTATTCTGTCTTTCTTGCTGTAGTATCTCTAATAGTGAACAGTGTAAGAAGGAATATAAGAAACAGCACACATGGAAAAGTTATTCCCTTATGATATGTTGTTGAAGACAGAGGGTTAAGGATTTTGTACACTAGATGTTATGTTCAGTTCATTGTTTTGGAAAGGCTTCAGATGGACCTGCCTTTAATTTGGCTTATGCCTTTTTGAAGATGTGGGCTCTGGGCAGTGACCACCTCAATTTATTTCAGTGCTGTGTAAAGAATTCCTTCACTGAGGCACTAGATGAAGCAGATTTCCTCTCTCTTACAGCAAGTGACCATGAACCTAAGTAAAGGTCTAGTTTTCTGCCTGTATCTCAGCTGTTGACCCTTGCTCTGAACATAACAGCAAAAACATACATAGCCCTATACTTACAATAGTTTTGTTTTCTAAGTATTAGGAGCATTTTAAATACCATAACACCTGAAAATATAAAAGGTAATAGGAACTTTATAAAGTAAATTTCTAGTTCCAAATTCATCCCTTGTGTCTCTCTGCTGAAACCAGTGAAGTAACATCAAGGAGGAATTTGGCAATGATTTTTAAAACACTACCTAGCAAAAATTAATTGTACACCAATGGCTTTTAAACCACATTAGATAAGCTACACAGTCAAGGCTAATCTTATTATAGTGACATGGTAATATTAGAACTGCACTACAGGGAATTTAATTCTGCTCCTGTGTGTCTTATTTAGGTGCCCATTATCCTCATTTTCTGCCCTACAGAAGTGTGGTAAAAGCTAAAAACAAACCCACTTACATCTGTCAGTTCAACTTAGTCTTGATTTTGTAGTATAATTTTGATCATGGTCAGAAAAGAAACACAATCAATAAGAAAAAGGCAGATTCTATCTCCTATGCACCTCTGCCTTCCCAGCCACACTCCTACCCTCCAAACTGTGTGCTGAAACAGATAGAGAGAAAACAGTTAATTTAAAAATAATAATTAAGTTTGAAGAAAAGTTGGAAGTTAGCTTAAAAAAATCCTTGTAGTTTAATACATTTATAAATTTGGAAATGAAAGGAAAACAGTAAGGCCATAAAAAAAAGAATTGATCTTTTTTTGAGATAAAATGAAGGTGGGAGTGTTAATGAAAGAGGAAAATGTAACTTGGCAATAGAAGTGTCTATGGCAACACTGTCAATTCCACATTATTAGGGAAACATTAAGGTAGAAACAAATACACTCAATGAAAAGAAAGTCTTTTATATTTGTTCTTGATATTAATTCACTTTGTTAATTCAGTTAATTCAGTTTTGTTTTTAGTCCTTAGCAATTGCTTCTTCAAAGGTCATCCTCTACTGAATGAATGTGGGAAAAAATTACTGGGAAAGAAGACAGAAGAACTGGGATGTGGCAAACTGAGAGACATCAAAGAATAAAGAGATGCCAAATAAGTTGATTTTCCTTTTGTGACATATTTGCAGGGAGTATTTCAAGATACCAACTTTTAAAACACAATTGATGACAATCAACATCGTTTCCTTTATGGCGAATCATACCTGACAAATTTGGTGACCTTCTATGATGGGGTTACAGCAGGGGTAAATGGGGGAAGAGCAATTGACATCATCTATCTGGACTTCTGCAAAACATTTGACACTGTCTCATGAAACAGCCATCTCTCTAAACTGGAAAGACATAGATTTTGAGGATAAATAATTGGCTGGAAGGTTGCACTCAGAGACATGAGAGTAATGGCTCAATGTTCAAAAGCAGAACAGTGAAGGGTAACATTTCTCAGGCGTCAGTATTGGGACTAGGATAGTTTCACATCTTTGTCAGTGACAGGGGAGAGTGAGATTGAGTGCACCCTCAGCAAGTTTGCTGTCAACACCAGACTGTCTGGTGCAGGAAGGGAGGCCAACCAGAGGGACCTGGACAGTCTTGAGTGGTGACACTGTGCAAACCTCCTGAAATTCAACAAGGCCCAGCACAAGGTTCTGTACATAAATTGGGGTAATCCCAAGTATCAACACAGGTTGGATGGAGAATGTGATTTGGAACACTCCTAGGGAAAAGGACTTTAGGGTGGTGGTGGATGAGGAGTTTGACATGAGCCAGTACTGTGCACTTGCAGCCCAGAAAGCTAACCATGTCCTGAGCTGCATTAAAAGCAGTGTGGCCAGCAAGTCAAAAGAGGTGATTCTGCCCCTTTGCTCCCTTCTGGTGAGACTCCCACACTCCATCTCTGGGACTACCAACATAGAAGAACATGGACCTGCTGCAACAAGTCCAGAGAAGGGACAGGAAGATGAATAGAAGGCTGGAGCACTTCTTCTATGAAGACAGACAGAGAGTTCAGCCTGGGAAAGAGAAGGCTCTGGGGCCATATAGTAGCCTTCAAGCACCTCAGTGGGACTTACTAGAAAGCTGGAGAGGGACTTTTAGAAGGGCATTCTGTAAATGGACAAGGAAGAATGGTTTTGAATGGAAATAGCATAGCTTTAGATTAGACATAATGAAGAAATTTTTTACTGTGTTAGTTGTGAGACACAGAAACAGTTTGGCCAGAGAAGCTGTGAATGCCCAGTCACTGGAAATGTTCAAGGAGAGATTGGATGGGGCTTTAAGTAACCTGGTATAGCAGAGAATGTCTCCGACCATGGCAGCTGGATTGGAACTGAATGACTTTTAGGGTTCCTTCCAACACAACATATTCTATGACTATGATTCAATGACTGCTAAAGTAGTCACTGAAATCCTATCTACTTTGCTGTTAGGAGTTCTACTTTTTACCTCATTGCTCTGAATGTGGAGGAATATGGTGTCACAACCTCATCTCGACTCACTTTAAATATACATTACATTATATGGTCTGTCTTTTTGGAGTATTTGCCTTTTTTTTTTAATGGGAGGAAGAAGTAACACTAACAAATGAGCAAGATTTCTGGCATGTCTGGATTAGCATGTTAATACTGAGCTTATAATCTGCAAAATAAATTCTTGAAGTGGGGGAGGAACTTCTGAGGTGTCTGGTGCAAAGAACTGCTTTCAGGAGAGTCAGGGTCATGCTAGGTTGCTCAGGGCTTCATCCCATTAGGACCTGAGATCCCCTGAAAAGACTTGGATCTGCACAGCCACCAGGCAGCTGATGACACTGCTGTTTTATCTTAGTACTTACTGCATGGAAAAAAATTAGAGGATGTGCAAATATTCAGTGTGGGGGGAGCGGTGTGTGTGTGTTTATTTTTTTTTAATTTTTTTGTTTGTTTTCCTCAATGCTGCTTAAATATATTGAATAGATTAATTTTATCATTGATTGCTAAATAGAAAATGCAACTTGAATAATATCTAAACATATAAATATATAGCTATATTTTTGTAAATGCTATTCCTTCCCCATGCCTTCCAAAGATGGTATTCCTCAGCATGGCCATGTTGTATCTCTGATGGCATGGTGTTCTGGCTACCTCTTTCATTCCTTTGATGCAAAATACCTTATAAGTCTATCACAGAATGTAAATTTAAAGGTTCCTTAGCATGGAGGACCTGTGGCTCAGTGCAGAGAGTAAGGCAGATCTCTCTGTGGGATGTCAGGTCCTCATCTTAAAACTAGAGGAGAAAGTTGGGATGGAAATGAAAAAACATAGTCTATCTATTCACAGACATCTGACATTTTCTCTGGCTATTAGAGTAATTAACTTACTGCATCTGAGTCTGTTGTAGCACATCTGATGCTCTTCCTTTGAGTCAGATTTTCAGAGGAAGTCAGTATTATTATAAAGAAGTAGTAGATTTCAACCAGACTGCAGGTGGAGAGGGAATAGCTGCAGGGAAAGGTCAACCTTAAGCTTAATAGTGATCAAAAAGCCAACCTGAGTGTTACAGGATATTAAGAAATAGATAGTGGAAGTTATTAGGCCACTGAATGCACACCAATATCTTGAACTGTAGCTCAGTTTCTTACATCTTAAGGATACTGTATTAGAATTAGAACAGTTTCTGAGGAAGGAAATGAGGCTCAGAGATGCACTAACAAGTAACTGAGCAGAGCACCTAGATCTAAGAACCCTACATCTATCTTAGGCAGTTAAATGCCACCCTGATGCCCGATCCCATCAGCTCTTGGAAACTAAGCAAGGTCAGGCCCAGTCAGTACTTGGATGGGAGACCTCCTGGGAATACCAGGGGCTGTAGGTTCTAGTCCTGAGGACTTCACTGTCACCATCCA
>JAOXXN010000444.1:127348-152400 GCA_026770055.1 Myrmophylax atrothorax
ATATCACAGTTAAGAACAGTTATCCTTCTTATATCCATTTTCTGATTAAAGTTCCCTTTCTTAAATTTGATAAAGGGTGGTGTGATTATTGTGGAGGAATTCCCCTCCCCCGTTTGTGGGTAAACATTTTGGTTCTTCCCCTCGAAACTAAGACAGACAGACCTCTGATCTTACATTTTTTGGCTTTTCTTATGGTAGTAAGTATTGACATTTGATGTTCTTTGTATGTCACTAGTATGGTACTCATCTAATTCTTTGGGTTCGTGAGTGTTCTTCGTAATGGCTTCTTTTCTTAGTGACCACTCAGGACTGAAGTTTCACTTTAATAAGACGGACGCATTTCAAAAACCGAAGTATCATTTAGTTTTGTAGTGCCTGAAGTTCAGACATAGACTGGATCTTAATTCACATTTATTGGACTAGCATTGAAACAATAAGCTAATTCCTTCCAACTTAGAAAAGTAAAATTAAATTATCTTGGTATGTGTTCTAAAACGCTGGAATGAGAAAATAAGTATGTCTGTATTTTCCTCATGTTGTAAGAAGCACTTTCTTTTATGCCTTGGATTTGTGGTTGTTGTTGTTTTTGTTCTTTGGTGGAAAGATTTTGACTTCCATTACAGCTTTGTTTTTGTTAATTCAATTATTAACAAAACAGCTGAGCATGACACCTTCCTCAGAATATTCTGTTTTACATTAGGGTCCCAATCTGTGTGTGTTGATTAAATAAATATTGTTTTGATTCTACTGTGTAAAAATAAAATTCATCATGTTCTGAAGCTTTACAGAGTGACTTCAGAAGTGCAGAACTTACTGCATGAAGTTTAGGTTTGTTTTGATTTTGTCTACAATTGGAAATTTTATCCACTGTTTCATTTATTGTCTCGTATCTTTCAGGATAGTGAAGGAATAAGTATTTATTTGCCATTGGCTGTAGAATTATACAGTCAACATAAAAATTTCATTTTGTTTAGGTTTAGTTTTTTATGGTAACAATTTATTTATATTGACAGAGGATCAGTGGATATCAAATAGATCTAAAGCCCTTATTTGAATGAGATGTAAGGAGTGATTGTGAATATTTGTGAAACTTAAAGGGTCTTACATGTTTCAGCCTTACTTCAGAAAAAACCACAAGTAAGAGAATAGCACCTTGCTCCTTCATGTTTAGTACTATTGGTTATCTTAAGGTTTCTGTGACAGATAGCGATCAATGACTCTTGGTACCACCAGTAGATATGGCCATTATTAATTTTTCTGTACAGGTGTTAATATGTAGATATTTTACTGCACAATATTAGTTTGCTCTTTACATGTATTCTGTATGTATTATTAACAATGGGTTTCTATTTATCTTATATTCTTCCTTTTTGCCAGAAGGAAGTATCTCAGCTGTTGGGAGCACAAAGGAATACTAGGAACTAATGAGATAATCAATATTTAAATAATTAATATGATCTAGTAATTTCACATCAACTGAAGTGGCAACCAGAGTTTTACTTGATGAGAAGCTAGTGTAGTGTGCTAAATGTATGAAGCACTGAGCAATGTAAAATTTTAGGTAAAGGTGATGATATGGAGCCTGAAGTTAGTGTAGAAACACTTTTTTATCTCAAGAGGCTTTGAACAATTATAAACTTTCCTATTCAAACATATGAATAGAATTTAATTATGCAATTATGTCAGCACATTTCAATGAACTGTGTGAATACTGTGAAAAATCTTGAGCTTGCAAAGAATCCCCAGTTGATGGCAATAAAAGTGGTGAAACAGCAGAGAGGAATGATAAAAATGAATTGTATGTTTTTTAAAAAATGACCTACAGTTAAACATTCTTCTGTACTGTTCTGTAGACATAATTCAAAATTTCACTGTAAGAGTCAATATTAGTAATATGCATTACAAATTTGGACTGAACACAAGAGTCTGCTCTCATTAAGAGCCTCTGTTTTATGTCCTAAGGTGTGAGAATGCAGTTTAAATGATTTACAATCAGCAGAAACCCCCTCGGGGGCAGTCCAAAGAGATCCAATTCCATGGCTATGTAATAATATTCTTTCTTCTACCAGACAAAAAAGAAGCTCAGTGTTATGTTTTTGAGACTGATCTACAAAAGTCAAAAATTTGTTTTAAAAACTGAGATGAATCACAACCCTTCTATTTATTCAAATACTTATTGGATAATCCTGAAAAGTATGTGTGAGATATGAGAATTGATGAGAAGCGGAATGCATTTGTTCTACCAGTTTTTCTTCCTGATTTGTCGCATGACCAATGTTTGGCATGTAAAATACTGAGATGTAATTACTGCTTCATACTGCCCCTCTACTCCTGGAGTAGTGCATCCCACTCTAGGATCCTCATCAGAAGAAAGACATGGACCTGTTCAAGTGGGTCCAGAGAAGGGCCATGAAAATGGTCAGAGATGAAACACCTTTCTTCTGACTAAAAAAGAAGAGAGTTGTGGTTATGCAGATAACAGAAGACTCCAGAGACACCTTATTATGGTCTCTCAATACTTAAATGGGGCTAAAAAGAAAGATGGAGAGAGATAGTTCAACAGGGCCTGAAGCAATAGGACAAGGGTCAGTGATTTTAAGCTAAAAATTGGTAAATTTGGACAAAATAAATGGAAAAACTTTTTACAGTGAGGGTGGGTTTTTTTTCAGAGAAGAGATAAGTCCCTTGTCCCTGGAACCATTCAAGGTCAGGCCAAATTGGTCTCTGAAAAAAAGTAGTCTAGCAGATGCCCCTGATCATTGCAAGGTGGCTGGACTAGATGACATTTTGCAATCATTTAAAGGTAAATTGGCAGGAGAAATGAACTCAATTGAAAAAGTGATTATGGTTCAGAGTTGCAATTTAATAAAAATATTACAATAAATGCAATGATACAAAGAGAAGTCGATTTTAACCCACAAACCCCGGAAGTATAACCCAGCACCCTGGGGCACAAACAGAATTGTGTTTTGTGTTAGCCCCTGTGCTGAGACCCCCCGTGGTCTCCCTGAGTCCAAAGTAAAAGGAAAGGAAAACCTGTTGGTGCAGATGACGGTCACAGTCTGGTCGACAGTGGCAGTCACAGCCCTGTCAAGGTTCTGGTCCTCTGGACCAAGATTACATATGCTTGGGTTCAGATGGGAATGACCAGTACCTCCCTCAGGGTGGGGAGTTCCACAAGGGGTCATTTACTCTGTGAGTCATGGGACATTTTTGGACTCCTTGATGGCCCAGTAGCAGACATGACCTCTCAGGCTGTCTTTGAAGTAGCTAGTGCCTCCCCAGAGGGGAGTTATCATGACTGAGTCATTGGTGTGAAGATCCTATCTCATAGGGTTCTCTTATGCCCAGCTTGTAGCATGGGGAGTCAGGTGTGCCCTGGGCAGCTGCTGCAAACAGTTCATAGTTAACTGTTTGTTAGAAATGACATACAGGGTATATGGGGTCAGGTAGATATCAGTTCCACCATAGATAACCACAGGCTACAGGTGGATAGCCTGCCTCACCACGGTCTTCATCATGGGCTGTAGGGCAATCTGCTCCAATGCCTGGAGCATCTCCTTCTGCTCCTTCTTCATTGACTTCATTTGCAGGACTATTTCTCTCACATATTCTCACTCTGTCTGTAGGCTTTATCCTGAAGGGTTTTTTCCCTCATCCCCATCTGCCTGCTTATTAACTGTGAGAGGCACTAACTCCATCTTGCCTGGTACTGACTCTATGGGACACACAGGGGAATCGTCTTGTAGCTTCTCACAAACGTCACCCATAACCCCTTTGCTGCCAAAACGTTGCTACAAAAATGTGATATATTCCATGCCTAGCCTCTTTTAGTCACATATTTAGGATTTATCATTAAAATCCATATTTATCACACCATTTTCATAAACTTCATTCACATCAACTAAAAAAGAATTTTCCACATGAAAGTCAAAATAGCATCATGACAATGCTGACTAAAAGTGGACAAACTACACACAATCCATTCTTCATCCCTTCACAATTGCAACAACCAAAACTGCCCACCTTAATTTTGTTCTTTAACATTTTTCAGTCCCTGTTTTACCCTTTGTGTCTCCCAATTACTATACCTATCTCAAATTCCTCAAGCCGCATGTTGATTGCCAAAATGTACTGTGTGGATTTGGCTAGATGCAGGATGCCCATCAAAGCTGCTCTATCACTCTTGCATAATTATCCAGTGCATTTCCCACTTAATTTTTCTTGTATTTTTGAAACTTAAAATTTGTAGCCCTTAATCACCCGTAAGTTCTGAAATGCAGCAGTTATCTTCTTGTGTGGAGTTGCTACAAATTCATTTTTGCAAGAGGAACCAGAGGTCTGTGGAGCTTGTGAGAACAGACAGAGAGTGAAACTAGGCAGGTTTGCAAAGTAATGAGCTCTGAGTCAATTGAGCATGGTTAATTGTGTCTGGGATGCTATCAGAACTTTTGATCTTATCCAGATTGAAGAGAACTGCACTGAGGTCTTCAACCATGGCAAAACTCAGATTTCACTAATTTACATTAAGTTAGAATCTTATCATATGGTACAGAATCCAGGGTATAATTTAGAGTCTTGGCACTATTGTAGAGGTCAATGGATTGGACTGGACCTTGTGGCCAAGACTTGCTTCTAGGACAACAATTTTTTAATGGAGCTAAAGTGAGGTTCAATAACAGAATTTTGTTGCCTTGGTTCATGTTCAGGAGGTTTGAACTTTCTTTGTATATTGAGCTGGGTTTGAAACTCTTATTACAGAGAAGTTAATATATTGAAATACTCTAGGCAGGGAAATAGACATTCTCTAGAGCACACTTGGACATTTCCGGGACACACTAACTTAGTAAAGTCTAAAGCAGACAACTTCACATCAGTGGTGGGAACCAAAGATTATTTTTCAGTGACGTATGTTAGGCACAGTGGGAGACACCACTTGAAATCACCTTCTGAATTACTTTGGACTGACATGAAGTGCATAATGATGGTGGTGTAGTTACTGTGTTTCACGCTGAGCCCCAAAAGAATAATTGCAGGTCAGTTTTGAATACAGCACACTGTTTATATAAACCATTTTACAAGTGAGCAATAAAAATCTGCATTCTCAACTTTATTAAAAAGAAAAATCGACTTTGTGATGCTTTTTTGTTGACCCAAAACATATGGGCAAATAATAAAACAGAACAGAAAACTAGTTTAAAAGGCTTATTATGTTATGCTGTGTGGTGTAGAATATTTTATAAAGTTTTAAGTGAACTGTGAAAAGTATGTACCTATTTTCCAATGTTCTCCAATAGAAGTTCTGATTCAAGGTTAGCTGTAACTGTGTTATGATAAGACTCATAAAATAGACTTTTCTAAGTTCAGTTTTCAACCTGAAATCTTCTTGTGTATTTGAGTGTAGCATAAAGAAGGATCTTATAAAGAAATCACAAATCCAAAATTAAAATACAGAACTATACAAATGCAGTACTGTAAGTATTTATTAAACAACTGCAAAAAGTACATATAGTATATTTAATATCTATAGATGCATGTCTCTAAACTATTAAGTGATTTGATATTTGAAATCAGACACTTGCAATAAATGCTATGAAAGAGAACATCTTAAATCAGCTGTAACAATCTAGTTCACTTTTTGTTGGCTAACCAAGTATAGAGTCAATATTTCTGGACTTAGGAGAATTCAGTTTTCAGCCCTGACAATTCTCAGTGAAAAAGAGAAGGTTTGTAACAGAATAATCATCAAAAATTCTTGCATCTAGCTCCCTGGAGTACTATCGCAAGCTACCAACATTGTGCACCCAGAGATGTCTGGATTATGTTGAAAATGAAAAGATTTTGTTTTGGTTTGATCCTACTCAAATTCTATTGGCATGCTCTATCTGCTGTCAACTGCGCAAGCCCTGCAAGGTGAATTGGAAAAAAAATTTTACAAAATATCAAATGTATCAACATCTATACCTAGGTAACCACCGTTGATCCAATATTCTCAGAGAAATTAGTAGTATTTCCATTTCCTCAGACTGACCATTGGTTCTTTTACCATCATCATATTTCCATCATATTTCCAGACATATCTTTCCTGTCAATATTTGTTTCCACTTTTTGTCCTCAGATTCTTTTCCCTTTTATCACACTCCTGCTCCACTTGATCTTAAAGATTTTTGAGAACAGTGTATATCTTAGGAAGTTAATTTGATATTTGGTTCACATGAAAAATTGGCACAATTTATGCTAGACCTACCAAATTTCCATTTTACCCAGTGCAAATTCCAGTCCCTACTCAGCACTATCTTGTACCTGTCAACACTGACTTGAGGTTTTTGAGAGCATTCGAATGATTTTCTGTGAGTACCAAGAAAACATGTGTCATGAAGAAAGTATTGGTATCACTTAGACTTGGAAAAGCATTGCTTTCAAGACAAAGGCTTTTCACCAGGGTGTATTCATCAACAGTTTCTGAAACAGGGAGTACCTTCTAGTAACCTTCAAATTCTGCCAATTGCAGACTTTATATCCCTGGAAAGAACTGAAATAGTCATCTTCCACTGCATATTAATTACTCATGTAATCCAGAAACTAGACTAAGTTTCAGCATAGACTTCAAATGATTTCGCAGAAAAAGGGATAGATTAGGTTTATAAAGTCCTTTAAGGGTATCTGATGATATGCTGATTAAGGCTGACTTCTTAAAGCATCACTGCTCTGTCTGTCATTTGTATATCAGGTGGTGCTGGCACCCTTGGCCATGCTCAGCCCAGCTGCTCCACCACAGCTGAATGCCAGTATCATATAGTGGCCCAAAATGCATTAGACAATACTGCTCACCTATGTGCTACTCAAATGGATCCTTTTCTACTGTCATCTAGTCAATTCAAATAATCACACAGACTCTGAGGCTTACAGAAGAGCCTAAAGCTCATATTTTTTTCGCACATGTAAAAATATAATTAAATAAAAGATTTTCTCACTCTGCCTGTGAGGCATCCATATTTCCATTTTCATCTTAGCATCATTTAAGACCAGCTAAAATCAGTCAACTCAGTATCAGTAGCAACATTTTAAGGAATAATGTCACAGAATTACAAGACACTGAGAAATTGATGGGATAGTCAGTTCCCTTCACAGATCCTCCCAGAGACCTCCAATTAAAGGATCTACTATTTTTCTCTCCCCTTAGGTAATTTGTTGATCTAATTCAAAGCAGTGGGACTCAAGAAGTGTAAATGTAGTTCTCTGAAAATGAGCCTCAGACAGTGCTCACCTGGAGAATCCCTGCCTGAAAACAGCCCATCAACTTACAAAGACTTGTTCTATATTCAGAAACTTATTTAATCCATAGCCAAATATTAACCATACGGAGGTTATTGATCCCTTTCAGAGATGTGTGTTTTATATGTTAGCTAATTGACAACCTCATAACAAATATATTGAGCCCAACTTTTTCATATCCTGACAATTTAGAAGGAATAATATGCAGAGCTGATTGATTTGAATGTAAAAATCAGCAAGAATTTATAGAAAAAAAAATGAGAGAGGTTAAACTGCAAGTTTGTTTTCATTAAAATCTTAAATATCATCAAAGTTGATATGTGAGAAGAAGTAAAGGTCACTTGCAGAGATGGAAAATAATATCCTAGTAGTGGTGAAATAGAAGATCCATGAAAGTACAGAGACTCAGCCATCAATAGCATTGGCCTTCTGAGAGTACAAAGCCTTTCAGATGTCAAGTCAAAAGCAAATGAGAACAGATGGATGGCAAAGATATTGGAAAGATGAATTTCAAAGGAAGGCAAGAGAGTGTCAGCTCATCAGTAGGAAAGATCAGGTAGATAGTACAAGACAAGAACATCGGAGCAAAAGGAAAAAGAACATGGAAACTGCAATTTTATTTTTCTCTAACAGATTTTTTTGTTTCTCATCTTGATACAATAAAAAGTAGTAGCCCTTCCATATGCTTTCCTCCTGCTAAATTAAAAAAATTCTTTCAGTTGTTATTTTAAAACTTTTCACATTTTAGCAACTGAACCTATTTTGTCAAAAAGCCTCTCTATCTTAATACCATAAATATAACTGGAATCCCCAGTCAGGGTAAGGTTTTCACTTCTCAACTAGTTTCACAGCTTACTATCTGTAACAGTTACCTTGAGATGAAATGGAAAAACCCCCATAGCTTATAGTCTATCTTTAAAGATCTGAAAATGAGAACAGTAAACAGTACAATTAAACAATAATGCATTTCTAAATAGAAGAAAATTCTCCAAAAGTATGGACTCCACATATTGGATTAAAACATTTCTCAGGCACATGATTAGTGAAAAAAGGATAGTTTTTATTTCCAGTTAGTCCCTTCTCTCCCCTCCTTTTAATTAGAATTAGACTTAATTAGAGTTTCAGTGTCTTAAGAAGAACACATGGAATAGGACTAGGCAATATTTGTAACTATGTATTTCCCAGGTTACCATGAACTTCAAAAAGAAGATTTAGGCATGTATTTTGGGGCTTGATTTAGAAGCTTTGGAAATTGGCAGAAATATTCTAGGAGATCTAGTTAGCTTGGGACAAGGTATCTCATGACTGAAAACTGGGTAAAGAACATGTGCTTTATACATCTGATATGTTTAAAAGCTTTAACTGTATTCTACTCCTCATTATAGTGAGTTCTCTTTGTATCTTAAAATATTCAAGATACCGTTCCTGTTTAATAATTATATTGTATAAAGCAACATTACAACATTTCTACCAGTTTCATTGAAATTCATCTCCTTGTCTCAGCATTAGCTAGCTGGAACAGTTTTGATTTTATAGCTAGCAGGCAGCTCTCCATATGTGTTGACTGTTTGTTTTCTAAGTCTGCTCTCCTTATCTTATGTCTCACTGCAGAAGCTATTGATCTCTATCAGATTCTAAGTGGTTGTGGCAATAGCTTTTAATTTCTCTACTCTCTGCCAAGCAAAAATAGAAAAGTGGCAGAAAGAAAAATGTTACATCCAATTAGAAATGAATTTTCATCTCACTATTAAAATTCTGCAGACACGTACCAGTAAGAACACCCTGTGTGTTTAAGAGAGGGACCTATGTGAATATAGGTGTATTTACGTGTGGAAGCTGTTGAACAGAAAAGATAGATAACACTAGTAGAAACTATATCTGTGTTTCTGCTCTGAAAGCATTATTTTACTCACTTCCAAAGATAGCAAGGTACTTCTTTTTGAGAATAAAAGACATCCATTTCAAAGCAAAGACTGAATGCTGACCTTTTCTGTACGTAAATTATTTTAGGCAATTCTAAAATAATTTGTGGAAACTTTATGTTTAATTTCTTATCTTGAGTTCCTTAGTAACAATATTTTTTAAATGAACTTTTGGGATTTTAAACAGAAAAACCTACTGTAAGATAGTGTAGGGCTGGGTTTTCTACTTTTTGTGAAATTGAAATATCTGTCCTGAGGGATTTAAATGGATGAAGAGCAGGTGTTTTGATTTGATGGTAAACTGGTAAGCTGATTACCTTCAAAATTAGCACAAGCTATAACCAGAAATCACCCCCTTTCAAAAGATCAAGAATAGGTGAGGAGACTACGAAACAGCAATAAAGCATTCTTAATGTTGAAATATCATACTTTCAAGTAACATAAATGTAAAAATTAGTCAATCTGTGCTCATACATAGAGATTATATGTATTGATTTTATTATTGCTTCAGACAGCATTTTTGAATTCTGTCTTCTCAGTATCTTTTCTGACCTCTATTACAGAGAGTAATGGAGATTAAAAATAACGTTAGTAGGTTGCTGCTTTTATGTCCCTATCTGTTTGAAGAGACAAATTAAGTTTTCTGTTCGCTTTACACAAGCACAAGCCATTTGTGTGTTGGAGAATTCTGGCTGACTCTGGCCAAAGTCTAGTAAGAGCATGGATTAAAATTTGAAAATTATGACTTGACAGATAGTCCACTTCCCCTCACCTCTCCCCTTTCCCTGCCCTAGTTTTGAGTTTTCTAGCTAATGGTATATGCTTTGTTCATTAACTCATCAGATAAAGTAGATTCTTCATTCAAAATCACACTCTCTTGTCTGCTCCAAAGAATCATGAGACACTAAATCATAAAAAAGGTATACACTTTATATCAAAATGACCATGTTAAAACATCAATTCCATCCACCTTTAATGTGGGAAAGAGAATAAATGTTCCATTTTATTAATATAAAAGCAAAGTTTTATGCTGAACCATCCTCACCCCCCACTATGTAGTTACTCTTAATTCTATGAAAATTTCAAGGATTACCAAAGAAATCACTATCAGTCCACTGTTTAAGGACAAGTTGTTACATAATCAATAGAAGCTGAAAGGAAAGGAGATCAGTATAAATATACAGAGGATTATTTTTAATGGTGTGATCTGACACACAGAATTAAATAACCAAGCCAAAGAGTTCCTGAATAAAACATATCTACCATACAAAAATTAAAGCTGAATCTAACTTTAGTAAATTAGAGCTAATAGAGTATGAGTAGTATTAAGTCAGTTATGGATAGTCTGTTCTTGTTGTGCTAAACCAGGTGACTATGCTGTACTAAACTGCATGAGTGTTATCAGAAAGTTATATTTCACACATCATGTTTTCACATACCAGAAAGGCATGTTTTCAACATATGTCTTTCCTATCAGCTAAAGAGATAGGATAATACTACTGTCTTGAAGGAGTCACTTTTTGCATAAGGATATAGTACAAACTTCTTTGAATACTCCCCTCAATATATCAGTCTTTTGTGAGATGTAGAATTCTCTCTTAGACAGGTGAATATTCTCATGTGAATGACGAGGACATTAAGAAAAAAAATGTTTTCCATTTCCATGACCACGCAGGTCTGGGTTATGAGATGACTCTCAGAAGTTCACAAACTATTTTTACTTTAAGTGCACAGAATTAAAGTGTCTACAAATTTTGTGTGGTTTTTTCCTGATCTTTGTCCTCCCTGCCCAGTCCCACAGCCTGTTTTTTGCCTTACCGCTTCTTAAGAAGGAATCTGTTATGTAAGAGCTACAGAAATATTCTGAAGACCATCACAATTAAAATCTTATTATTTACTGAACTTTATCTTAATTTGCATTCAGCTTGCATTCTCTCCTACTGTTCCACTAGGTAGGATGTCAGCTCTGACACTGATGAAATGTTCTGATTATTTTCATGCTCTTGAATACCAACCAGCTATCACTGAAAATGCAGAAACAAAAAACAAGTGGAGAAAAAACATCAAAACATATATATTTGACAGATAAAGTTCTGGAAGCTGCTTTACTTGCACTGGATAGAATATTTACTTTTATTTTTAGAGTATTTACATTTATTTTTATAAATACTGCTGTATCTTTCCATATGAAAATACAAGCATTTTAACTCAGTTGGTAACTCAGATGATATAGTTCCACTCATTTCTTTCACTGAGCAGTCTCTGAAAATAGTGAAGAGCACAAGAACTGAAAAGTTGTTAAACTAAAACTTTTGAAATCTAGAGTCAATTAAATACCAGCTTCAACATCTAGTTCTTTGGAGAGGCAGAGATTCTTCTCTGTGATATCAAGAAGGAGGCTCTTTACCTTTCTGAAATTTGTGGTGACACTGTCTATGGTAGCAAAGACGGAAAACATACAGATTAATCAACATATTTAGAAGAGAGAATCAGTTTGTGCTTTAGGACTGACGCAATGAAATCCTGTAACCACTGATTTCTTGTGTTTTCAGATCCCATGTAATGTCTTTACCTTTCAGCACCTAGTCTCAGTAGAAGATGCTCAAATCAATGGCCACCGTAGCTCAGATGAAAACATCATTCTACTGAAAACTGAATATACTCCACCTTGCAGTTCCAGAGTTTTTGTCCTAAACATTGCTTGCGCTTATGAATATTATTATTGGTAAAATGCTTTTGATAAAGTTGTCTGTTGTTTTTGTTATGGGGTTTGGTTGGGTGTGGTGTGCTGGTTTCAGGGTTTTTTTTGCATGATTGGTTTTCCTTTTTAATTTTTTTTAAAGAAAGAGATTCCATCCTTTTGAGAAGGAAATGAAAATGTATAACTAATATTGATAACAATAGTGCTATTGTAAACATCATGCAGCTGACCACCACTTGTGTCCCTTGATGTTTTATGGTGTGGTTCAGCAATTAATAAGGTATTTACTTAAAGTCTCATAGACAACTGTGACCTCTTTTCTGCTCTCTGCTGTTCTTTAGCTTAACACTTCATGCTTCCCTTGATGGCAGGTTTCAGAATGCCAGTCATGTCTGTTTACTTTCTTACAAACTCAATGTCATGAGCAAGAAATAGTAAATCTGATCTACCATTTTGGGAATATTGGACAAGGTTGCCCATACAGGTAAGTCACAGAGCTCTGTTAAATGGGTGCCATACCCAGATACTTTGAAAGAGGCTATAATCGAAAAAGTATATACATATGTTGAGACACTGTGAACTCCTGTAGATCTCTGTGTGTGAACTCTCCACAGAAGTGTATTTAAGTTCCAAATATTCATTTTAGTGACTATGAAGTACATAAAGATTAGAAAATGTACATTTGATAAATCTGTCAGGTGAATACATAGCGTACAAAAAATGTAAGCAATATGTAACAGTAAGGGAGGTTGGGCCATTTCCACTTCTTTCACTAACTGTTTTTCCTCTATCACTTTTGGCAGCTGTTTACATTAGGAGGGATTTAATCTCTTCAGATGATGTATTCACAGAATCAATTTAGTTGATTCACATTCAATAGCTCTGGTTTTGTGGAAAATTACAGTTCTGCCCCATTCCAGGAGAGAAATTTCCTTTCCACCTGGAAGTTCGAAGGACTACACTGTTTAGATGAAACTTGTAGAAAGTGATAGTATCTAAGTTTGATTTTGGTTCATTGTTGAAAGAGAGATGTAGTAAAGAGATTTCACAGGAGTCTGCTGTGAACTGCAGACAGAAATATGATTCAATAAAGTATACATCTCAGCAAATATAAACCATTTCTTTACTTTCCTTAGAGACAGTCTATGAAATATAAAGCCCATTTAATGTGTTTGAAGATTGTATCAAACTACTGAGGTCCAAAAAGGACTATAGAAAAAGTTTGGAATTCAAAAGAATTTGATAAATCAATCTAATATATGTAGAAGTGTAATCAGAACAAGAGAACATTTCTAAAGCTAGCCTAGATAATATGCAACACAAATACAAACACAATGCAGGAAATTTGCAGTTTATGGTGAGTAACAAGCAGAACATGACTCAGACCTGTCACGCTGTTACAAGTCCTGTAGAGCTAAAGATTTCTGTCTTTCTGGTATTGTGTTTTCATGAAAACTGCAACTTAAGTAAGATGTTGTCCAGCTGGCTCCAGAGAATAACCATAGAATACCAGAACACCTCAAGAAGAGTTGAAGGAGCTTGAGTTTTCTCCAAAGGGCAACTACCAGCTTCAAAGGTAAAGAGTATATAATGTTCTTAGTGAACATTGAGTTTAGGACAAGGAAAAGCAAAGTAAAATTGCAGCAAGAAAGGTTTAGATGAGGCAGCCATCATTCATCTGGTAAAGACTTTTTCAGTGAAATACTTGGTTGAAGCAAGTAATTGAATATTTTTCAACAGAGCTTTTTGGAAAATTACTTAGCTAATGTTGCCATAGACCTCATTAATCCTTCTCTGGACTTTCTGAGTTTCCCATCTGTCCTATTTTCCTAGATACTATAGCAAGTTTTCATTTATTCTCTGTGACATGTAAGAAATATCTGGTTGAAAAAACCCCACAAGAAAACGCAGAAGAATTGTTTAGTGTTTTACAAGGTAAAGAAAAAGCTCTAGAGTTGTTTATCAAGGAAGGCTAATTTTTTTTTAATCTGTTCTTAAAGCATATAAAAATTATATAATCCTAATTACCGCTGAGATAATACAACATTTGATATACTTCAACATTCACAAATCATACTGCAGGGATTCTCCTGTTCTGCAGAGAAAATGTATTTTCAATCATTACTTAAATTAAATTTCACTGTTTGTATGTGCCTGGCATAGTACCCAGCCTTTTGCTGTACATAAAAAGAAAGAAAATCACTTGAAAATTAATAATGTCTTTTCTGTGGGATGAATCTCAATCGAGTTAATAACAAGAACAAAAAACTAAACCCTTGTTAACTGACTCTGGTGTTTCTGAGGAAAAAGATGCACAAAATACTGACAGAAACATGTCTCATATTCTTATTCTTAGTTTCCATGTCTATTTTAAGCAAATTTTTACATCCCAAACAAAAATTATTCAGTCTATATTTTTACATTTTTTAGAATGACAGGTAGCAGTACTTTGTCAGTGCCTGAAGTAATCAAATATGAACATAAGATTTCCATCTAATAGACTGGGGGTGCTGTTGTTTCAAAAAACAAGTGCATTATTTTCAGAGTATATCCAGTGCATTTGATATTACAGTAATGCCTAAATAGTGTAAGTATATTTTCTATCTATAGAGCAACACAGCATCCTCATCTAACCTTCTGCTACATTAGTTTAATTATTTTTTGCTCTCATTAGAAATTGATGTGATAATGTAACACTACACTTCATTCAGCTAAACACAATAAAACACTAACTTTGACTCAGTGAAAATAACAGGAATTTCCATATTGGCTTTGCTGAGGAACTGGTATGAGATACTGTGGCAATAACCGTGTTTCTTCCGATAAGCAGAAAAGTCTTTCCTTTATTATGATATTAATTCAAACTGAAGATTTAGAGAAAGTTGCAGAACTGAATTCAGTGCTGTGCCCATCTAGGTTCAGCAAGCATAGAACCTCAAAACATCTGTGTGTGGACAGACCTTAAACATACACACTTTGAACTGTTATTTTGTATTAGTGAAATGGAATTGCACTAAACTATGTCCTAAAAGTGTGTGTGTGGGGATGGCAGAGAAAGAAAGAAAGAAAGAAAAAAAGGAGCATTAGAGCATTACACATAAGATTTCTCCAGTATGATAGTAGGAGAAAAAGGTGCAAATGAGTGCTCACATAGTTCATCTTGGTGGACATTACCAGTTACTTGACCTGGCTCGAGTAAACAGCAGTCAAAGTGGTTGCATCCCACTTACTTGAAGGCTTTTATTTCTTGAAAGTTGGTTTTGTAGCTGAAGCTACAACCAGCACTTGGTTGCATGAAATTCTTTAAATATTGGACACTGTTGTCTGGTTCCTAATCTCACCTGGCTGTTGAAGGGAAAGACAATTTATAAAATTTTATAAATATAGAGTGCCACCCTTCTGATGAATGTTAGCTTTTATAACTTTTTATTATGATCAAAGCAAAATTTAGGAAGAATATTAAGGGCCTTTTGCATCCTAAAGAAAAAAAACTGAATACATTTTTATCTCACTTTCTCTTTCTATAAAACATATATTTAAAGGAGAATTTTGCCTGGCCCTAGATTTCAAGTAAGGACTGAGATTTTATGCCAAGTTACAGATCTGTAAAAATAAGATTGGTGGTAAAAGATTCAAAAGTCCTGAAAACACATAGAGTCAAAGAATCATAGAATGGTACGGGTTGAAGGTGACCTTAAAGATCATCTGGTTCCAAGCACCCTGCCACATACAGGGATGCCATTCACTAGATCAGGTTGGTTACCCAACCTGTCCTTGACCACTTCCAGGGATGGGGCATCCACAGCTTTTCTGGGAAACCTGTTCGAGTTCTTCACCTCTCTCTGAGTAAAGAATTTCCTAGTAACATTTTCCTAGTAACAGCTAATCTAAGACTTCTTTAGTTTTGAAACTGTTCCCTCTGTATCTCCCTGCATAAAAAGTCCGTCTCCCTCCTTTTTATAAGCCTTCTTTAGGTACTGTAGTCTGCCATGCTCTGTCCCTGAACTCTTCTTTCCTCCAGGCTGAACAGCTCCAGCCTGTTTTCAAAGGAGAGATGATCCATCATTCTGATCATCTTGATGGACTTCCTCTGGACCTTCTCCAACAGGTGCACATTTTCCTTGTGCAGCGGTCTCACAACATCACAGTAGAAAGGGTATCACTTCCCTCGACCTGCTGACCATGCTACTTTTGATGCAGCCCTGGATATTGTCTTTCTGGGATGTGACAACACACTGTTGGTTCTTGTCCAGCTTTCCATCCATAAGAAGAAACAAGCCCAGTACTACCCCCAGCCCAACATGGCCACCATGTTCAGTAGTGCCTAGGTGTCTACCCTTGGCTGGGCAGATGTAAATGTTTTCTCTCTTTTCACCCTTTTTTTTCCCTTTTTTTTTAGATTTGCTCTGTATTTCACACTTTTCCTTCCACAACCATCATGTACTTTTAAGAGAGAAAATTGAAAATTCTTCCTATCAAAATTTATTAACATTCATTGAGATGTTCACTCTCTGAGCCTGCAATTGCCACTCATTACTGTTGAAGTTGAGGAGCTGTGGTTAACTGTAGCTATTTACCTGTTGGCATAAGAAAAAGACAAACTTAAAGGCAGCTACAAATAACAGTCAGATCCTTAGCTGGTTACAGTTGTTGGCTCTGTAAATGAGGATGAATCTGACAAAAAAATAGCATTTAATGTCATGGATACACACACACACACACACACACACACACACACACACACACACACGCAGACACAAACAAACAAACAAACAAACATACATATACAGACATATATGTACACATATATATAAATACACATCTATATACACATGCATATATACACACACACATATATGTATGTATGTATGTTTGTATGTATACATATATACACTTATATATATACATATATATATAAAAAGAGTATATCTGTGTGGCCTTGAACCACTAAATATCTTAGGCATGGAGGATTTTGAAGAGAGCTAAAAAGAAGATCCACAAGAAAAAGAGTAGTAGAAGCTTGACAGAGGGGTATTAAGTGTAAAAACCAACCAGAATTCACAGACTGATTTGATATTGATTAATACATTATTGTCTATACATCAACATGCCTATGAAATGTACTCAGGTATACTGACTAGAGAACAGTATGCTAAAGCTTCATCCTCCAGCTTGGGAAAGGTTTGCTATGTCAGGCTTAACATTAACTTGCACAGTAAGAGTCTTAAGGAACTGCAACACAGGCTCTGTCTGGTGATGCAAAGCTGCACTTTGAGCATGCTGTAGGTTTCCATTCAGATAGCAGAGAGCAAGTTGGCCCTTGCTTAAAGTAGGTGTGCTTTATGAATGAATTAGGTTTCCTTTTTCTGTACAGAACCATTTACTTCCAATTTAATTAACATCGTATAGATCAACATATATTTAATTATTTTATAGAATTCAGTATGTGCAACCCACTGGGACATTACACAGGACTGGCAAGCTTCAATGGTATTTAAAGTTGAAAGTAAGAAGTTTTTCTTTGTAGACAGGAAAGAAAAAAATAGAAAACAAAAATTGTTATTGTTTTGTTTTCCTCTGCTGGATTCCCTGTAGTTGTAGATATAGTTTTATATATTTTTATTTATACACTATCTTTGTATTCTAAATGTATTATTTATGTGTTGTCTATTATTTATGTATTAAAATATAGTTCATCTTTCAGTATGAAAAAAATCAGAGCTGGTTGATCATTTCATTTCAACAGTATTAAAAATAATATATTTAATTGCTATTAAAATACAGTTAAAAAGAATATGTGGTTCAAGATTTATTTTGTAAAAATATTGGCATAAGGTGCAAAAATATTTCAGTATTACATAATTCATTTGCTATTACAACTAAATTATGCAACCACTATTAGGCCATGATGAAGTGTTGTAAATGATACAGCTTCATTCTAAGTTTAGTCTAAAGAGATATGCTTTTTTGGTGACAAAAAAGGCAGGAGGAAGGTTAGGAGATTGGCACTGATAAATGATGCTCGTCACTCACAGATGAACATTTGAATCACATTTAAGTTCACAGAGAACTCAAATCAATGGACGTGATGGCTGATGGGTATGAAACCTCTTAGTCTATTCTCTAGTTCCAAGCTGGCAGCTTATTCATCAAAATCATTGCTAGAGCACAATCTAGAACCAAACTACATCAGGACTAGTTGCCTCAGGTAGGAAGAAAACATGCAAATTGATTTTGTAATTCACTTATACTCAAAGACTTGGATACAAAAATATGATGAATTACCTTGTATATTTTTAAAGGGAATTTTTAAAAATTGAAAAGTATTTTAATATTTATTAAACCATTCAAACTGACTGCGTAGAAGAGATTAACAACTGCATTTAGAATGTTCTTTAGTGAAGCATAAGCATATTTCTGATTTATGTGTTTGTATGGATGTATGGAAAATTGTCTTGACAGTGTTCTGGCTGAGATGTAAAATCTACCCAAAATCCTTTTACCCACTGTGACAACTAATGGAAAAGCAGATCACTGCCATGTGCCCATTCCAAAGCTTTGTTTATTGTGCACATATGCAAATAGGACAAAAATGAGGGGAAAAGCCATTAGTCTTGTTTCAATCTCCTACCACTTTTGAGTATATCTACATGGATTTTAGAGTAGTTATTTCAGAAAAGTACTCACATAAAAGAGAAATCATGTCTTCTTGAGACAAGAGAAATGCAGAATAAAATGAAATTATATTTCTTTACTTTTAAGGAAATAAAATTATGTGTAAAATAAATTCTATACCTCACTATAATTTACTGTTTAAGATATGTAATTATTGTCAGTAAATAATCATATATATAGGTTTAGATATTAATATAGTAATGACTTTGACTTTCATAGTAGGATACTTTTATAAACTTTTTAAAAGTAAAGTTATGAAACTTGACATATAATTTTTATTTAGTCTGAAATGTGTTACTGTGCCTACTTATTTTATGCTTTATGCGCAGCTATAAAAGGCTTTCCTAAAATTTTCTATTTTGGGTTTGATTTTTTGATTTGTCAAATTCCAATAAATTAAGGATATTGAAATAACTTTCTGACAACTATTTTGAGAACAAGTCACAAAAACTTCGCAAAAAATTGTAAATAATTTGGCTTATCCCACTCCAGATGGGGTCAATTTGATATTTTGGGGTATGCATTGTAAACCCAACTTGAGTAGACAATCGATGCCATAGTATTTAAATTGTTTTGAAAAACAGGGTTGTTATTTGTGCAGTTATAGGGAATTTGGTAGAAGTAATCTTCTTTCAAAATTGGTTTAGAAGAATGACAATGCTAAAGGTTCGAGAATCTCAGTATAATTTGAGTTGTTGAAGGTTGTATGACTTTTTGAAGGTCATACTGCCTATAATTGATTCATGGTTAATGTTAAGCATTTTGTACATTTGCATAATCTTCATGCAGTTAGGGTTTTAAAAAGAGTACAATAATTAAAAAAATTTAAAGCTAATCCCCCACACCCCCCCTTTGGAATTACGTACCCCAAATATCTGCTTAAAGATGATGGTAATGAAGGATAGGGACTTTGTGGTTTGATGCATATTCCCCATAGTATTCCTTTGAACTGCTGAGATGTAGCCACTTACTCTTTCTTGTTTATTCCAGTTTTCACAAACCTTGCCACTCACTGTAACCATACGTTCAAAGCAAAACATAAAATGATGTAGTTTTAAAGGACTCATTAATTTTCTTTGTACTCAAAAGCAGCCCCATTAAAAAATGTAATACACAAATTCTGAACTCAAACATGTTCCAATTTTACTGCTGTTTACTTCAAAGTATCCTGAAAAGAGTATGATGGAGAATTGAATTCTTGTGGTGAAAAATTAATCTGTCACTGACACTGACCCATTTTCTGATTCTCTCTGGTTTATGAATTTTAAGGTTTTTGTATTTTTATGACAAGTCCATGCTTAAATGTCTTTTAGGATAGTTATCCTTGAAAGATTAAAAGCAAACTCTATTATGTTCTTTAAAACCAGGAAGATAGTCAAGAAACTGCAATTGCCTTGACTGTTTGTCTTGATGACAAAATTGCTATACAGATTATGTTATATAAGCAAAATGTCTAGATTTTTTATGCTGCTCTTACTTACATAGCTGATGTTAACTATGAAATTAAGACCAGTATTCTTACCTTTAATAATAAAAAAGTGGTATCATTTATTTTAGGTGTAATAACTTGCTATGTGTTCCACAAAAGTTATAAATCTCTGTAGGCTACAGATAACATTGCAAATCTGTTGGGAGAGGTTTGGCCTCAACCCCCTGGATTGCACAACTCACGTTAGGAGCTGACAGCCTGGCAAGGTCAGAGTGACCTTGGGGCAGCCAGAAAAGGTAGTAAACAACCCCAAAGCAGGCAAGTGAGCTAGACACATTGACGTCAAGGCCTGATGTTCGTTGTGTGGACACCGCGTGCATGCTGCTTCCCAGCCAATGGAAAAAGCCCCCTGGCTTGTGAACAAACCCTTTTAGCCTATCCAAAGCCACCCTCAGTCACGTGTACCCCCTCAGAACCCTATATAAGTGGGTTTTACCCCCCAATAAAGGCTTGGTTGTTGTTGCTGTTGTAGTTGTTGTTCTATGTTCATTCATTTACCATTGGAGCCTGGACCTTATCTCTGTGAGAATCATCTGGGTATCTGGCGCTGAACCCGGGGTACCGAGTGAGATGGGCCGGGGAGGGCAAAACCAGAAACCTCTTGCTCTGACACAATGCGGGTGTAATTTTTCCCTTTACAAATCCTAATGCTTCTCTGTAGTACTCAGTTCATCTGACCAATCTGAAATGGTTGCAACTTGTACTCATACTTCTGTGACGGCAAGATAAAAGCAGCTACAAGATTTGTAGTCAGGTTTTAGCATAGGCAACTCTACAACTCGAAGTTCTGTACCCCAGGAAAACTCCAATAATTGTGTTCAGATAGACAGTAATTTCTGAATAGGTAAAGAACATAAACTTCCCCTGCCCCCTACTTTTATGTGGTTGTTATTCTCCTGGGTAATGTTAGTATAAAGCAGGTACTATTAGAAATTTAGCCACGTGTATGATTACCTGCGGAGCACACTGAAACCCACAAATCAGTGTCTTCCCTTGTCCCATCCTGAAAACTTTCTGAATCTTTACAACCATACACACCAGAAGTTGCTGGAAGTCAGCATTAGCACGCATCTCTTTCCGCTTGTTTGAAAGAACGTCTAATTATTTAAATGCCTAGGACATTATGTGATGTAATTTTCATGTACTGCATTGTCCTATAATTATTATATAATTAGATTGAAATAGAGTGTGGTTTATAATTTGTGAGTATAATAATATTCTGTTGTTTGGCATATGTAATTTCACTGTTCATGGCAAACTGTAATTATTCTGTTTCTTGGAATAATATTGAAGATGGTCTTTTTAAAGTGTGTTGTAAAAATTCATCAAATTCCTTATTCTAAAAGGTGGTGTGGCTTTTTTTGGTTTTGTTTTAGTTTTTTGTTTGTTTTTTTTTTTTTAACTGATCTGATTATTGCAGTTTTACATTATTTTTTAGAGAGTCTCTAACTTTCTCTTTTGTATCAATCTCTACTATGAGCAAAGGGAAAAAATTGATCATTCCAAGAGTCTGAACAATAATAAAATGTAGTGTATTAAGTCTAGTGGGATGCAACAGAATACAGTATGCAAGAAATAATAGTTCTTAGCATATGGTCTACAGCATGAATAGACTAGAGTTTGTAATTTTACTTGACATATCTGGATTCATAAAGAAATTGTCTTTGTGGATATGTGCAGTACCTAACGACATGTATTTTTAATTAATATATACAAAGAAATAGGTAACTACATGTTTAGCTCAGTGGTACAATAGACTAAAACATGACATGGGAAGCTGCTGTACAAATAATAACATAATATTATTGGCATATAATATCCAAATATCTTGCTAGTTTTCACAGTGCAGTATACAGTGCAGTATACAGTGCGGTATTTTCTTATCCTAATACTGAAAGAAATGAAATAATGTTATATAAATTTTATTTGTAGTAAAGTTGTACAATGAGAGAAAATGCATGTTTTGTTTATCCATTAAGCTTTCAAACAGCAGAGGAACTTAATCAGAGCTCCAGACTGCTTAACATAATTAATTATACAATAAATATAATGAAATTTAATTTTATCAGTTTTAGTATTTAGTATTTTCCAGATAGAAAGAAGCTATGGAAAAATCTCCTTAGTCATGTGGGCATTTGACCATGAAGAAAAAGCTATGGAGTACCAGACCTCCTTAGCTCATAGATCTCATTTTAAGAAAGGCAGTCACCTCACACCTTCCTGAGAATGGAGTTGAGTGTAAGGTTGTTTACACAGTGCAGGGTATAATTTAAATTAAGCCGTGGACCTGAGAAAAATAGAAAAATTACACAACAACATATGGTAAGGTGATTGGAAATGTCCCTGTGAGTTTTGCTTATTGTAGCATCGACTTGGCATTGACAGTTAAACATACAGTCAGAAGAGTGTCTTAATCACCACTCTTGGCACAAAAAGCAAAAGGAATGGATACACTGCTTCACTCATTTTTATATTTTTCAAAATGTCGTTTTGTAGTATTATCTACTTTGGGTGCTTACTTTATGAATTTTATTTTGCTGTGGTTTTTTGTTTGGTTTTTGTTTGGTTTTTTGTTTATTTGTTTTGGTGAGTCCAGTTGCTTTCAGAGGTGCTAGTCTCTACCTCCAGCTTACACTGGAATATATGTGTGAGAAGATCTGGGAAACTGGGGTCCTGTCTTACCAATCAACCACCTGACTGGAGAGGACATGAAGTCTGTGTTTTGCTGTGAGCACACACCCCAGTGGTTTCACCTGGGGTGCATACCTTGGTTTTCTGCATACCTTGGTTTTCTGCATAACTTGGTTTTCTGCAGTCATTTATCTTTATCTGAAAGTTGATGTCCTGTTTCCCAACAATTATTCTGTCAGTATTCCACACAAATTTCCTATAAAATGAAGTTCCTGTGTTTTGAATGAAAGGCAGAACTTCTGGGAATACAAAGGCAAAATGAAATCTTTGTTTCCGAATAAAGAAAGATGGAGTTCATTGTCTTCTGTAAAAGACAGAGAAGAAGGCTGATCTGAAGAATAGGATGGTTTCCATATAAGGAAAAAGCTGGCTGGAATTGACTGTTTGCTGACACTTTCAATAAAGAAACTAGCTACAAATGAAGATATTAAGAGTTGGTGAAAATCCTACCACAAGGATATTGCATATGAAGCAAATGTAAAGGCATCAAAAAGGAGACTTAAAAAGTTCTTACTGCTTAGTAAGCTCAGGGTTACTGTATACACAGCTTCTAATAGGTTTAGAAGATATGCTGAGTGGAAAACTGTTGAAAGAAGCCCATCACTTATGCTTGCCTACTCCACCTGCTTCCACCTAAAGCCACTGCCAAAGACAAAATGCATTACTGCAAATGAATTAAATGAACAATTGGTCTGAACTAGTGAGAGTCTCTTTTAGCAGGCTAGGGGCAGAAGGAAGTTAAAATATTACTAAATTATTGGTACTTATATGTTCTGAAAATATTTAGTGATACAAATGGAATTCTACTTCGAAGTATCTGCTTCTTCGTAATATGGTCCTTGACGGATGTAGTTGATTTTCATTTTCTGAAACCCTGAATAACCTGAAGTATGCATATGGTCTTATCTTAAGGATTCATAGCTTTTCTAATGGTTTCCACCTCAGGTCTGAGGGTTGACCGAGTTTGCAATTATTGCTTGTGTGTTACTTTTTAAATTTGTGTTTCTTTCAGGAATTATAACAAATTGTGCCATTTCCTACCCATCTACAGATATATGGCCTGTTCTATTCTTAGTTTCAGACATGATTTGAAAAACATGATATGAGATTTGAAATAAGTATGCTGAGCTAGTTATGATTGTAACATTGTGTCTGGAGGGCAATTCTTCAGTAAAATGAATGGAACAGGAAAATAGTCTCATTTCCTTAAAATGTCTCACATACTGTCTAGTTTGCTGCCAGTTTCTCAGACTTATTGTAATTTTAAGTCATGTTAGTTTAGGAGGGACGCAATATGTTAGGAAAAAAATACTGAATTATCTTTTTACCTATAGGCATCTGTGTGAGAAGAGATATCCAAGAATAATTTCTTTTCTTGTGGAAACTAGCTGTCACTCTCTTCAAAATTTGTGCTGCACAACAACTCTATTACAATTTTTGTGAAGAAAATGTCATTATTTTTTGTTATTTTGTCTTTACCTAAAACTGAGCAATACGGATACTATATATAAATGGCAATCAGATTATATATGTTTACAGACATAATGAAAGTGTTGAAATTATGTTTTGCAATTATACTTTGCCTGGCCATTGCATATACAAGTTGAATATAGAAACCTATAGCATCTAAGTCCTGTGCATCTGTTTTGTCTGGTGTAAAAATTGATTTTTTCTTAAATTTAAGTAGGAGTGGTTACCCTCTCAACAATAAAAGATGTGACATTAAAATTATATCTCTCTGGACATAGAAGTACTTAATCACTTGGGTAATTTTAACTGCAAAAGAACCACACCCAGACTTATGTTTAGAGTTCTGAGGCTTTTTACTCTCTATGTTGTTAAATATTTCCCTGATTAGTCACAAATAAATATTATCTCCAAGAGCTTTTGAAAACTCAACTTATTGCTAAAATACCTGTATGCTTTCTGTGTAAAGTCAATAACAACAACTGTTCTTTAAAGAGATTTTTGAGGATTTGACACCTGTTTCTTAAAATAAAAAATTGACCAGAACAAGCAGTTATGGTTTTTGTATTTTCACATATTTCTGCTACAAATTTCTGCAACCTTCTTATTTCCTTTTCATTTTCAGAATAGTCACCTGGGTGGTAGAAATCAATATGATGAGTGGTTTTTTATGATATAATGATTTTTTTCTCAGTTTTGCTTTGTTTTCATTTTTTAATTGATTTGTTAGATAGAGACATAAGTAGTTTGGTTTCATATATTTTCACTTATTTGGAATGTGCAGTTAATTTATTCTCTGGAAATGTTTAGTGTATATACATATATGTGGCAA
>JAOXXN010000444.1:168078-188833 GCA_026770055.1 Myrmophylax atrothorax
AAAAGGATAATTTGTATTTGTAATGCCATGATGATTCCTCCTTTAACCACACAACTAACAAGGAATACCATACCTCATCAAACTGTCAGAAAAAAAAATTCTCAGTAAAAAGGGGTCAAGGAAAATCTTACATAGCGGTGAAACAACTCCACAGCCTTCTCAGCCTCTTCAACAGTACTCATAGTGACAAACCCAAAGCCACGACTTGTATCTGTGTCTCTGTTATAAATAACCTGCAAATCCAAACAAAGTCCAGATATAAGTAATCAGAAAACAGTAAATCCATAGAAAGATGGCATTAAACAATATTGTAGATAATATCAGGACAAGTAATAAAGCAGTCATCAATGTGGAATTTAAAAGACAAATTTACAGGCAGTCAAAATTTCAGCAGTCAAGATGGCAAACACCACGAATTAATACTACAAATAATGAGATAAAAATCAATAAAAGAAAAAAGGAACAACATGTAATTTGACAGGTCATAAGATACTAGGCATTATGGCAAATGAAAGTCACTGAAATGGTTTTTAATTTTAATGGAATTTTGTTTCTTGTCTCATTTGTACCTGACAAGACCTAATCCTGAATACAGCTCTTTTCCTTCATGTTAACTAGTTCTAAGAGTTAGATACAGAGCTGCTCTGTGAATTGATAAATTTAGAGTGATAATATAGGAATCACTGAAAGAATAAGTATCTTCAAAGCCTATTATCTAATGCCTTATCAAAACTTCCTTTACTAAGATATATGATTAAGTACAATGTTAGTCAATAATAGTAATATAAAGGAGTTATAAAAGGTCCTAGGACATTGGACGTGAGCAGGTAAAAGTAGGGACACATTTAAAGAGAAACAGATAACACTTATATAAAATTATCCATCATTTAATTTCAGGATTTTCCACACAATATGATTTTGTCTCTGATTATCAGAACAGTTTACATTTTGCTCAAAATATGAGAACAATCCCAAATGTTTGAATTCTTAGTTGTGCTCTTTATGGTGATCACTTCTGTCACCAGTATGTACATGTACTTTTTGTTAAAGTTCAGGTCCATAAGAAACTGCTGATATCATAGTCAGCAATAATTATTCCAATTCTTATTCTTAAATCCTCTGTGTGATGACAGTGTGCACATGCACCTTCTTCAGTATGTATTTCACACTGAAGATGTCTACCAGAAGTTTTATAAGTCCTACATCCCAAAGGAAGATCACAAATGTGGGAACAAGTGGATGGCAGCACACTGCGCCCACTTGATCATGCTCCATTTTTCTACCACTCAAATAATCTCAAAATAATGCTCCATCTTCCCTACAGAGATGGCATTAATGCCTTCCTGCAAGTTTGAACAGTGTTAGAAACATGTTTCATTCCTGTGGAAACTATTGTTGCAGAACTTAACTTTAATGACTATACTATATTCCTGGTTAAAAAAAAAAATAAAAAGGAAAACAAAAGATCCAGATATTTTACTGCCTGAATAGAGCATGTTTGTTTTCTGGGCTATATGACAGAAAGCACTGGGAACAGAAGGCATACACAAAAGCTGAAAGGTTGAAGAACATGAAAGACTTTTTGAGATAAGGTTTATTAAATCAATTTCTTTTTAAAATGTAAGTTTCCAGTTATAATTTTATAGAGGTTTTTCTGGATGTTTTTGGGCAAGTTATTTTTTTTGTATATGCCATCAGGGATTTCATAATACAGTGCAAATGCTGAGTCCATGCTGAAAATACTAGTTCTAGGGATGCTTATGCTGTACATGCAAATACTTGATAGGAAAACATGAGAGAAAACAGAATGCAAAATGTGCTGTCCATAAGTCTACCATATATCTTCCTTCACCCTGTCATACAAGGGACCCTGTTATTCTCACATTTGAAACCTGTATAGACAGGAAAATACAATGAAATTTGTTAAAAAAGTAAAGAATGTTCTCATGCCCAGTGGCTTGTAGGACTCTCCAACTGCTTGCAAATTCTGTTGCCTTCATATATTTCACAGGTCAAAAGCCCAGGAGTACTGAGATTCCTTATTCCACCCTTGTTTAATCTAAATGTTTTCTATCCAGCTGCACCCGTTCTAACTGTTAATGATGAATTTTGCTCATGTGACAATTGCCTTGGGGTTGCTTTAGAAATACTTTGGATAGACTATTATTATTGGGCATTCTTAAAATATGTCTCTGAGGTGTCATCTCTTTCTCACAGTTAGGGCTACTTGCACATAATGTTTATTCTTTTATTTTGAGCATGTTGCAGAAAGCCTTCAGAGAAACTTGAGAACCTGAGTATTTGAACTTATCCTTTTTACAAGTCTCAGAGCCACATTAAAAGAATCCTCAAGTGCAGTTCCCAAGGATAGTTTTGTTGCTGCTGATCTCATTGAACTGCGACTCTAAAATCCACTGCATAAATATGATCACAGAGTTCACAGAATATTTTGAGTTGGAAGGGACCCACAAGGATCATCAAGTCCATCTCTTAAGCGAATACCTCTTACAGGGATCAAACCCACAACCTTATTTTTATTAACAGCATGCTCTAAGCAGGTGAGATAATAATACGTCTGTTAACTCACTAGTCTGTACATGCCTTACAACAGTAAGTTATCTGTATAAGTCAATTGTATTACCTATATTCATAGTTCCACCATTCCAGTAAGTCGTGTTAATGTCTGTAATGTCTTTCATAACTTGTCTTTGATTTATTAATAATAAGAACTATGTGCTGGAAAGAATCAGAATAACCAGCTGTTTTTCATTTGACTTCTTTATGTGACAACTGCCATTTTCAAAACTCAATTTTTGTTCAAGCATAACACCCTTGGTACCATCTTCAGTAACATCTCCTGCATATTAAGTGCTTCTAGCTGGCTGAATAAATAGTGATTTGTGCCCTTTCCTGAGTTGCTTCTCTTACAAAGAAGAACTGACAGTGAACATGTACTGGTTCGTTGCTCTCCTGTTTATTATTGAGACTCTAAACAAAGTCCTCTTTCCCTATTTTTAGGAGAAATAATGTATAAAGGACAGTTTTCCTATTTAGAAATCCAAAACTTTTTTTGCCAGTGACAATTCTGCTCAAAGGTAGCTTTGTTTCATGACTTCAGCCCAGGACTACTGTTTGTGTGACTTTCTCCTGTGACTCCGCTTACAGGCACAGAGAGCTACAACACATTCATTCTGCAATCCCCCATATTATTAAGAACCTGTTACCAGGGAAACCCTCTTCCTCATACAACTTAGGCACTCATCTGCTGTTTCAGGTACTCCATCCCTATGACAATAGCCTTCAATTTCTAGTTCTCATTGTACTAAGGGAAATTTAAATATTCCTTCTACTTATCATGAAACAACGATGCTTACCACAGCTGCCCACTTTAATCATGACTCTATGACTGGGAGCATGTAGTCTTCTAAAAGCAGAAAAATAATACCAGGTCAGTACATGCATGGAATAGATGTCTTGAATGTACTTTATGTTGATTTTGATCCAATAATTAAGGTCTCTTTGAAAAGAAGAGTAGAAAAACATCTTGATCCAAAAATGTTTGTATATAGAATAAAAAAATAAGACAATCATAACAACTACAGTATTCATGTAGTTTGTAAAGAAGAAAAGGTCTTAAGAAAGTGATTCTATTGCTCACAGCAAGATATTCTGCTTAAACTGCTTGAAAGCCAAGCTTCATTTATTTATCCATTGAAGAGATCATGTGGCACTATGACAAACCAGTGTAAGGTCTTTGTGTTTGTATTTGCAGAACAGAAAATACTTACATATTTTCAACAGTAACATGTATAGCCACTGTACCCATGATAACCAAACATATCAGCTTTCAGAATAGTAACAGAATGTAAGTCATTCTCACTTTACAAATAATGAAAGAAATAAAAATCAGGCTGTTTATCTAGTTGATTAATGTGATAACTCTCACTTCTATAAGAGCATTCTCATTCTGTTCATTACTAGTCTCATTTCAGTGAATGGCAAGGAGTAAGTAATGCACAGTGTGCCCTTTCTATGCTCTTTCTAAGCACACGAAACACACTATTTCTTACTCCTAGAAGTATGGGCCATGATGCAGCCAGTACCTAATTAGAAAATATAATGTGCTCTATTTCAAAGTATGTCAGGTGTGAAAATAGTATTTCTGCAATTAACAGTGCTTGTAGTGAGCTGAGCTCCCATTTGATTTTTAATACATACATTGTCTGTATTGACAGATTGAATGTAATAGTTCCACACAGCCACTTGCTCACTCCCCCACTAGTAGGATCTGAGACAGAATCGTAAGGGTAAAACTCAGAAAACTCATGGGCTGAGGTAAATACAATTTAATTGGGAAACCATAAGCTGGGCACACAAGAAAAGTGAAACAATTAATTCACTTCTTCCCATGGGCAGGCAGGTGCTCAACCTCTCCAGGAGAGTTGGGCCCCATCATGTGTAACTGTGACTTGGGAAGACAATCACCTACCCTTCCTCACTCCTCTTCCCGCTTTATATCCTGAGAATGATGTCAGATGATCTCAAATATCCCTTTGGTCAGTTGGGACCACCTGTCCCAGCTGTGTTTCTCCCAGTCTCCTTGAACGACCAAACTCCTTGCCAGTGTGACAGTAGGAAAAGCAGAAGATACCCTATCTCTGTGTAAACTCAGATCAGAAGTAACTAAAGCTTATTATAATGAATAATACTAACTATATTATTATAGTATTAGTATAACAATAAATTATTCTATTTTTAATATACTAATGAAAACTATATTATCAACCCTGTGTTCAGCACAAATCCCAAACACAGCCCTGTACCACCCATGGTGAAGAAAATTAACTATCCTAGCCCAAACCAGCACCATTGCCCAATTTTGAAAACAACTAGACAAGAAGAAGAAATATAACTGATCTGCAAATTGAGTCTTTTGGAGATAGTAATAAATATCCTAATTCCTAACATTGTTCATCACACTCAAAAGGTACCCTTACATTATCTGAAAGGGATAAGATTTAGGAGCACCAGGAAAAATCATTATCAGCATGAACAAAGAAAAAGTTTGAGGGAACCAACAGAATTTCTCATTCTAGAATATGGTCACACTGGTAGAGAAGTACTTACCGATCTTGGAGAACAGGCATGCTCTACCCCAAAACTTTCTTTTTTTTCCTCCTTCATACATAAATAAAAATATGAAAAGGAGTTTTACAGGGTTTCATGACAACTGAGCTGAGCGAGTGAAAAATGCTCTGTGTTGTGTTCAGTGCATGAGAGATGAGTTAAAAGTGTGTTAGATTCTTAAAGAATACAGCCTTTGTTTTGAATACTTTCCTGTTACATTGTGAAGATACAAGGTAACTGATTTACAAAGTATTGATCTGAAGCTAGAGTTTCTTTGTGATTGTTTGACATAGGTTTATTATTTGGTTTTGGTGATAAAATGTTTGAAATAACATTTTTCACAGAATGAATTATTATGGAATTTTAAAGGAATTTTTAACAAACAAATCAGAAAAGGATTTGACATTTGCAAATCTAGAGGTTTCAGTGTAGTTTCCTGGACTAACACAAAGTATTTCTGCTTATCTTCTAGACATCTACATATATTTCCCTGAGTTTCTGCAAGGCCTCATGGGATTTGTAGTTTAGACTTGGAGACTGCCTTCTAAAAGAGAATGATGACATAGCTGTATGTGTTAAACCCACTATAACACTGCAGGAGTATTCAGTAGTATTGACATTGATTTGATTTGCTTTGTAATTAAATAATGAATTCCATTTGTCTAATGGGGATCCATCCAAGGGAAATAAATGCACCGTGAACATCACAGGTTCAAGATACTACACAAAGAAAACACCTTGTTCCAGGTCCTGCCACTGTTTTGTAATATTTTAATTATTTCAACACTTCAGTTACAAGGGCAGCCATAAAAATAAAACTGAAAATCTGAATGTATGTTGGCACAGAAATTGTAGAAAGTAACTTCTGTCTTGTATTTATTTATATGTCACAAAAACTACTAAAAATATCTTCTGCAGTTTTTTTTGTCAAGAACACTTCAAAGTTTGATCAATGCAGAAATCCTAACTACTCGTATTTTTGCACTGGATTTTCTGTGTACAGAATTATACATAAAGGGCAGAGTGATGCATATGGATCTTCATGAAATGTAGTGCCAGGATGCCTTCCTGTAGTGTATCCCTCTACCCAATGAGATCAGAAGAGAAAATCTGTTGGGGGTCTGGGGGATGAAACAGCAAAAGAAGGCCAGTGTACATGCATCCAGAATTGGTGACAAAATTTATGTCAGCAAATAATGGCCCTGGTGGTTGAGGTCAGGAGGCTTTCACCATTGATCCTCAGTTATGGCTGCTGTGGTAATTAGATTTCAGTTTGAAATAGTGGCATTTCACTCCCTGTAGTTTTAAATGGGAAAGCAATTGTGTAGTTATGGAAAATTACTATCACAGCTATTCTCAGACTTTAGATGCAGTAGATTACTTGAGAAAGAAAAACACATGTAAGCAATGCCTTTAGAAGTACATCTGAAGTCTCTCATAGATTGGGCTCAGGATAACAAAGAAAGGATTTAAAAATTGTCTTAATGATACGTTAAATCTTTGAAATAAAGAAATGGTATCAGACTTTTAAATAAGATGAAGACGGATGATTGCAGAAAATATTTTGGAAGTTTAAATAAGATTTGAACATCAGGTGCCACTGAAATGCCAGTTAAGTAATAGTACAAATATTTGAGCACTCAAATTACTTTAAAAATCTGGATTTGTCTGCATATCTTTACAAAACAACTGAAAATGAGTAATATGAATTTGGAATTCTCCCTTTATAAAGAGTTCATTTATATTAATTTCAGTCCTGAAGGTCCCTTCCTATATTCTTGCTGAAGATATGCTCTTGTCCCTTTAGGTCTTATTTTAATACACACTGAACATGTAAGGACAGTGCTTTAAAGTAACTTATTTGGTACTGAAATTCAGAAAGGATTTTGGAAGAGAAGCCAGTGAGTAGCTTTCATTTTTATATTCCAGTTGGTGCCAAAACAATAATATTTTTTCCTCAAAAGACTCTTCTTATTTTGGGAATTTGAGAGAAATCTTTTACCACCCTGTGACATTGCACCTAGAGAGTCCTACAGCATAAATGCTAAGAGGTCTGAAACTTGTATAGTAATAACTTGATGTCATGGCCTTTACTCATGTCAGTAACTCTCCTGAGTGAAGTAGGACATTATCTTGTGCATGGGAAGAGATGTGTTCCGGAGATGGCCAGAGTTTAGCTGAAAAGGAAAACTTGACCAGGTCCCCATGGTACATGGATGAATTGTACAAAAATACCAGTTTTAGAGCTCACAAAGTGGAAAGGTAAACAGGGACATCAGAAGATTTCTGCCATTTATATCTCTCCGTGGTGCTTCACTATTCAGTGCAAATGGAACAACATGATGAAGCTGCTGTCTTCCTATTACTGTTAGCACAGCTCAAGGTTAAATGGGCGACTGCCATCCTATATGTCTCTGTCTCTCAAGAAAAATCCTAGGACACTGGAGAATGGAAAGTACTAAATCTCCCTTTCTCATTTTCTCTTTCTCTTCATACACAGACTTAACATTGATTCCAAAACATGCATGACAGCTGTATAGATATACTGTTCCCTAGCAATCACCTTCTACTTTCTCAGGTCAAACTCCAGTATTTCATGTCACTCTACTAGTAGTGTTAAAAGAAAATGTGAGTGCAACTTTTCTTCCACTAGACTTTTTATCTTCTTATGTCCATCTCTTTTAATTCCCCCAGCATTCTAACCCAAATAACGTTTTCAAGTAAATTTTAAGCTTGGTACAGAAAAGAATTATGCAAAATCTGAACTAGTGTATTTTTCAATACTTAATGGAAATGTGGACAGCCTGTTATTTTCTCTCATCTTCCATAGGAAATTAAAACAAAATTAGAAACTACAACAGAACTGAAAGTTGTCCCTGAGAAGCATATGGTTGGACTCATTTAAAGCTTAGTTAATAACTCTTCTACGGTAACAGATAAAGTACATAATAGGAGTACTCATTTACTTTTTTACAGTACTATTAAGTAACAGACATATTTACAAGGATTATTACGTCTTGCATTGAATATCCATAGATGAGGTCCCATCAGCTAGGAGCTATACAAAATGGAACACCCAGGATCTCAGCTTCCTAAGTAAACAGAGCTGATTTAAACATTATTCTTATTTATCCTACAAAAGCCTCTAATCTCAGAGGGTAGTTTAAAGCAAGCTGAGAAAGTTAAGATAGCAAGTTCTTGTAAATTTCATGAAATGGTGAAGGAAAAATGTGAAGAAATTGGATAGTTACTTTTGAGCCATAAGCGCCTATGAACATATTTTGTGTTCAGAGAAGTCACAGCAACTACAGTGGCCCATTCAGGTAACTGTGTACATACATATGAACACATGTATTTATGCAAAACATATAGTCATAAAACCACAGTAATATTCCTTGACTCACTAATCTCAAATAAAGAGTTGTGGAATTTAAAGAACATGTCAATACCTGCAAAAATCATTATGTTCAAAGATGAAATACTATCATTTTCCGACAGGGTGCCTCTATGCTAATCTGTGCTGCAGAAGTATTCTCTAGGAAAAAAATCCCCAACTTCCCAGAAGTAAACTTCCCAGAAGTAAGCAGAAACTGTGGCACAAGAATGGAATCTTGTCATTCTTCAAGATACACTTGGGTGCTAGACACCAGTTCCCAAATGCACTTTACATGATTGCAGGTCATCAACCGTGCTTCAAACATTTTGAAAAAGACTTTTTTTTTTTTCATATTGCTACAGGTACAACCCAGTAAATGTTTCAGAAGCAAATCTGCAGTTCTTCATCCTTTCTGAGGAGGAACATTACAGGCTTTGGTGGCAGCAAAGATATAATATCACTTATCATGGCAACAGCTTTCTTTTGTCTTAGTTTTAAAATGAAATCTTTAGTAAGTTTCAAGCTCTACCCTGAGAGTAAAAGCTGATTAAGTCCTTTTGTTCTTCCTAGTAAAGTAAAATACAAATAAATATTGCATCATCAGTAATTGTTGGTTGATGCTTAATGCTCTATTAGACAAAAAGATCTTTAATGCTTTTAGTATTTCTTGATGACTAAATTCTGAGCCATGAACTGAAAGAGCCACAATATTTAGAGTTTCTGAACACTAGTCAAAGACTTATGGGGTATCTCATATTAAAATAATTTAAAAGAATTTTTCACACACTCTCAGCTTGGTAGAATGGGATTTGAGAGGAAGATGTTGCTCAGTTGAAAAAGATCTGTGTATGAGAAGCTGTGAACAAAGGGATGTGGAACTCTCATCCACTGTGTGGAGAGATATTAAGAAGTTATGTATCTTTTCTTCTAATTTCCTTCACTTTTCTCATTCATTTGCTAGTTCCTCTTTCTCCTTCCATTCTGCCTTTTCTATTTATTCTTTCATAGTACTTATATATGCAGTGCCATTTCAGAAATGTCAGTTTTAGACCTTGCTGCAGGTGACTGGTTCTGTTACTGAAGAGAACAGTGAAGTTTCTGTTGTAGGTTTAGAGTATTGGTTATATGTCATGCCATTTTGTTGAAATGCTGAATTGGTAAAGGTAGGTGTGCATCTGCATGAAGAAGTCTGTGTAAAATAACCAAAAGAGAGACAAAGACAAAAGTGGAAATTTGTGTGTGGATTGTTCAGCATCAGCAAAACTTCTCTAATCATCAGATGACCTTATTATTTGGGCTTGAGTGAGATACAGTAGGTCATCCTCCAGAAACAAAGATTGAGTAGAGATGAAGAAGGAAAATCCAAGCACTCTTCTGACTGCTGTGTCCATTGACAGGCTGCACTAAACTCTGAGGGACAACACTGGCCCGTCATTCAACCAAGAGTTTCAGTGGTGAGAAATGGTATCACATGCAAAGAAAGAAAATTTTCATGCTGCCATTGGAAAGGGAAATTACCAGCTGAAAACCAAGAGACTAAAGATGTTGTCATTCTGTAGAAAATCTTATCATGAAGGAGAAATGGAACTTTCACTGTTAGTATGGTACTATAACAGTTACATTACGAAACCCTCTCACTCTGCTGAATTGCACAGTAACTTTGTAGGTAAAACTGTATTTTCCTCATTAGTGGAAACAAAGTTTCCTCATTAGAGGACAACAGAAAAATCAGGTATTTAATTAGACAGACTGAACTTTGCATTAGGAAACTTTATTTTTGTGATAAACAGGTTCTTCTCAAGTGCCTACTTTCTGACACCATTACGTAAATCAAAACATTTGGAAGGTTTGCTTTTTTGCCCTTTTTTTTTAATATATTTTTCCAATCAATAACTTAAGTGTCTTGTTTTAAAAACAATTATTTAAATTGCTTTAGAAAAATCTGGTTTTAACTTTGAATTTCTCTTTCATCATATCCTTTCTCCATAGTAGAAAAATGATACAAATAAAGAAAGAATACAGTAATAGGAAAAAATTGCTTTCTCATGATTTTAAGGTTTTCCCAAAAGGAAAGGGGAACATCATTAAAGTATTACAAAAAATCTATTCTAAAATTATAGACTTTTTTAATAAAAAAGAAAACTTTCATTTTCCTTAGAAATTGTTGCTGCATGAGAGAAGGGGAACAAAATCAGAAAGAAGCACATACAATTTCTACACCAAAATGATAGTACCAAGCACACCATCAATATTGAACTGAGAATTGTTTTGGGTTTTTTTCAAAAGAAGCTGTAGAAAAAGGAAAGGTTTTGCACATGAGGACTTGAAATGAGACCCAAACAGCTCATACACTACTAAGTGTCTTTTTTTTTCTTTTTCTTTTTTTTAAATGTTCCAGTGTAGATTTCTTAATGGAATTCTGTATCAAATAAATGTTGGAGCTGAATTTTCTGGTTTTTAAACTGAGTTTGCCTCTTTCAAGATCAGATAAATTACTGGGTTAGGCTAACTTTGGCTTTGGCCCAAATTTGATGCAATAAACACATTTAAATCTAGCTGTCTTTCTGAAGGCAAGTCATTGTTAATGACTTGTATGAAAAAGTCTCTTTGGATCTTTGTATTCAGGTAAATATCAATTCACAATTGGTCCCTTTCTAGTGTTGTTAGAAAATGAACTATGTTAGAAAATGCTATACTTGTTCTTTGAGTATCAAGCGTGAAACAGAATTTTCAAAGATAACATTATCAGAGCAGTTACTGTTTTCAGTGAAAAGTAATCTAGTGAAGAGACTTTCTTTATAGCTTGTGTTTATTTATGTTAGTAAGTAGATTCAGATGCCTGTATGTGCTCTACTGATATTCCTTTCCCATGTGAAACAAAAACCACCAGGTCATGGCATTGCTACTGTTTGCCTACACCTACATGGAAATTCCTTAGCTTTTTTAAAAACTAAAATATTATATTACAATCTGCAGCTGAAAACTCCATGCTCCTTGTTGAAATTTATTTTTCCTACTGATCTTTTACTTTCTGCTTTTCCTTTCACCATGTTAAAAAAAAAAGTATCTCAATTTACAAAAGAATGTATTGAAATTTTTCATTTATTTGTTTATCAGAATAACCCGGAATGTTTTTCAGACAGACAAGTAATATACTTCCCAAAGACTGGTGAGGCACGTTGGTATGATTTCAGTATAACTTTTAGCTTTAAATCCACAGATTATTATAAATGCCTCCGTAACTTAAAGTACACAAGAAAAACAAATGAGAATGTTTGCTTTCCTCTGTGTCCCTTGGAGAAAATGGTGAGGGTCAGTTGACTCTCCAATCAAGTTAGTGCTGTTTTATTTGTATTAAGACCAAAAGAACTGCAAACCATAAGAACAGAGAAAGGAGTCAGAGGCCTGCTGATCACACCAAAATAGATCAAAATGAATGTTTGGGTCTGAGAATTGAAAACACTTGCTCCACATAGAAAGAAAATTCACTGACTCATGTCAGTTGAAATGAGAAAATAATTTCATTTAACTGTTAATTTTGATCTCACTGGAGACAAAGTATACCATTGTTTTTATGCAACATATTTTAACACACATAAATGTAGAAGAGTGGCCCATCATGAAAGTACTATGCAATCAATAGAAGCACAGATGAAATCAAAGTAAAACACATCCAGCTGTTAAAAAAATAAAAGTAATAAGATCTACTATAAGTTGCATTTTATACATAGGACAGAAATGACAGGCTGTTGCAGTTGTTAAATTGTTATTCTCTGCAGGGTATTGTTAGTGGAACTATCTTACTGTTGTAAGTACCCTCAAAGCATATTGAAGACAGATTTAATATGAGAGTCTGGTGTGAGAGTGAAAATGCTGTTCCTGGTTGGGCAACAGCATGGGAGAAAGTCAGGAAATAGGTCTGTGGGAAGACAACACAAAGGAAATAGGAGGGCAAACAGAGGTGACTTTTAATTTTTTTTTTCCCATTGGTTTCCCTGCAAGAAGCATCTGGACAGAACCCCTCCCCCACTGTCATACCTCTGGTTTTGTGTGGGGTTTCTGTTCTTCTTTCAGTGTCAGACTAAGCAGGGTGTGCAGCATCCTGCTGCTCTAGGGCAGTGACTGGGAAGCAGGAGGGACTGGGGTATGCGAAATAGCATGCAGCTGGCCAGGAAATTCAGTTATGAAATCCCTCTTCTTTCCCACAAAAAAACTTTCCTACTTTGTGGAGTGAACCCCCAGTGCCTTTGTTGCTGCTTGGGATGCAAAACACGCACCTCTTGTGCTCCTGACAATCCTCTTGGTTTGGTTTTCTTATAGAAAAGTGCCTGGCTAATCACCTCTATCTCTGTTTTCATTCACCTTGCTAACAGTATTGAATACACATAAGCATGATTTGTACTATAGCTTTAACAAAACTATGTGATATGCCTTTGTGAAGAAGCACACAAATCTGAACAAATAGAAATATACTGTATGTTGACAATTGAGGCAGCCTAATAGAAATTAATAAATGCTTATTTTAATAATGTCAACCATTTCATCTTGACTCAGTAACCCTGAGATATGTCATCAGTAGTCTGCTATGCACGATGCTGCCAGTGCCTGTGAATGTGCTTGCCCAGTGCTGTCCTGGGTCGTTATGGGCTGTGGGATCTCCTGACATTTCTAGAAAAGCAGAGAGCAATGCCATTTCCTCAGTTTCTGGGGTAAAAGCTGGGAGATGACATAAGTGTACAACAAGAAGCATAAATTTCAAAGTGAAGGGAAATAGGAGGTGGTAGAATTAGTTGCAAAAACATGGGTTGGAATATTATACAGAAGGTTTGGTGAGGGGAAAAGTAACTGAAGAGAAGGAAATAGACAGAAAGATTTATGATACCAGTTGTGCACAGTGAGGGTGACTGTGGGGAAGGAAGAAATCTATTGCTAGCCATTGGATCCCTGCACTTTTTTGTTGAATTGTATTTCAAATAACATCTTGTCTGAGCTGGTTGACAGGAACTGCAACAGTGTGGATGCTGGTAAGGTCACTTTTTTCTCTTTGGTCCCAGCTGAGATGCTTCTTTACAGTTGAGTCCTTATATACTTCTCCAGTAACTCAAAGAAACTGCATAAGTCCTCTTCACACTATAACTAATGTGTCAACAGTTAAATTCTCAGAATGGATACCTGTGTATAGCCACTGTCAAAAAGAAAAAAATGCTACAGGGATACATTTTTGTTTCTCTGTTTCTTTTTTTGACTACAATTATTAAAAAGAATTTATAAGCACTGAAATAATTGACATAACTATGAATAATACTTTAGTGAGACCATTTAAATGATAGTGGGGTAACAAAACGCTTTTACAAGACGGACTTCAAAAAGGAGTCAGTGGTGTGAGAGTGAGTTTTTACAAATATGAGAATGACCAAAGTAGTAGTCCTATCGATTTTACTTGGATTTCTAGGAATTAACTTGTTATGTTCATTTGAAAATGTTCTATAACACCTAATAAAGAATCATCCTGACTTTAAGGAGTTTCTGATCTGGCTGTTATGCACAAGATAACAATTGTTTCAATTATTTCTTACAGTGAGAATTCAAGAGTAAAAAACCAATACTTTCCATTCTGCAAACTTATTTTGCCCCAGTGTTCTCAAATACACCTTCAACACAAACTATTTTTAATTTGCACAAGCCTCTTGCTATACATTAAGGACTGATTCTACAAATACACAAGAATAAAACTGTTAACTCTGTTGGGATGAATGTTTCTTGTTGCAGCAGAGTTGAGAGACTAAGTGAAAAAGAAGAAAAAAGAGAAAAAAAAGAAAAAAAAAAAGAATGAAAATTCAGAGTGAGTTCCATGGCAAGGTTTCTAGGATACTTACGTGCAAATGAAGGCCTTTAATTGTAAGGTGTCCTCAGTGATAAATGGTAAGCAAAATATGCTTGAATAAATTCTCCATTATAAAATGAGAAATTATGTCATGACTTTGCCCTTTCCATTGCTTCTTGAGAAGGGTGATCCTCTCCAAAGAAATTATACCACCAGACCTTCAGGTCTTTTGCAGTACTAATGAACTAAGTACCTGAGAAAACAGCATCTCTGCAACTCGGGAAATGCAAAACCACAGCTACCTGGTAAAACAGAGAACAAGGAGAGAAAGCTTGTAAATTATTCATCATAAAGAATCTATTTCCCAAGTAATACAGTCCTGTAAAGAAGCGATCACTGCAAAGACGCACACAAAAATTTGATGTAATTTGTTTTCTCCTAGTAAGATTTGAAGTATGTATTTAAAATATATCTATGTCCTCCTTTAACTCAGGAAAAACAACAGAAATACACAGTCCCAGCTCAAAACAACCCATGGCAATTTGCCTCATGGCAAGATATGAAAAGCTACCACAAGCTATGAAGTGCTACTGAATGATGGCAAGGAAACTTGTTCCCAGTGTCTCATTCCTGCACAACCTCAGAAACCCTGTCAGTTGAAAATGCGCACTTTATTCTGCTAAGGGTGTGTTTACAACTGTGATGGGGTCTGGATACTAGAACAGTTTGATTTTGGGGGGAAATTAGTATGTTTTATTGGCCCAGATGACACAGTGGAATAAAGTATAGGTTCACAGTTCTTTCCCCATGTTTGTAAGGATGATAATACTAGAAACAATACCATTCCCTGAACAGGAGGAAATAAAAGATCAAAAAGCCACAGAACACTTTAACAGTCTGTCCAAGGGCAAATTGTTGCTCCTCTCATGCCAAGCATATTGCTTGAGAATTAGTACATATCTCTGTGGCCAAGAGGTCCCTCTTAACATTTCTATCTTCAGCATCAGAAGCCAACATGTTGAAAAATATTTATATTACAAGGAACAAGCCCCTTGCATCGTTGTCCAAATCCTTTCAACTTTTGTACCTTTTCAATCAATCAATAATGCAAGTCATTCAAGTGGCAAATAGCAGTCATTCTAGATCAAAGGACATTTGTCTGGAAATATCATTGTTTCAAGGACTGCTTCAATGGAAATGTAAAATAAACTTCAACCAATAATCCATTGTTCAAAAAAAGTTGCCATGACTATTTTCTTATTTATTGTGGTGCTCCAGAATGAGAAACTATATAATGAAAATACTGTCTGTTTATTCTCATTCAAACATGTCCTGTTTTTGCATTAAATAATGCACCTAGAAAAATAGGCCATTGGAAATAGTGTTTTTGTGGTAAAGACTAGGTTCAGGAAAAAAAAAAGAGTTTACAGTTCTCTATGTGGAGTAGGTGCTCAAACCTCAAAGTAATGTTTATCAATGATTTGCCCACTGTAAAGTTTTTACTACCTCAGCATATAAAATGCTGTGATGGTCTCTTTAATCTAAGGATATTAAACTGCAAGATGCATCTACAGGAATAGCTTATAGAACAGCTTGTATAACTACAGTTGGTTTATTCCAAGAATATATATTGCAGACAATCTTTAAATTTGCTGAAAGTGCTTGCTATAGAATATAATAAAAATCAATTGTAGAGAAGAAAATCAACTTCAGCATTGTATAAAAAGGCTCTTGCTTTGGAAAGCTAAGATTTTATTGTCTTGCTGTAGGCAAGGTATAATTTTGGCAATGGCAAACTCTGTGTTGTCGTAAGATATACTGTTCTGCATAAATAGATCCAAATAGTGATGTCTCTGACTAGATGATATTAGTTTCGGTAAATCACAAAAAACTCTTATAAGAAAAAGGTTTGAATAGACCATGCAAAATTAATATTAAATTTCCTGTCGTCTACCTCATTACCTTGTTAGATGACTTGTATTAAAAGCAGTGAGGCAAAGAATCAGTAACCTGGGCCTTTGCCATTTCTGCAGTGTAGTAGATACACATATCTCAGAATTTATACAGAAATTATGTATGTAGAGTGAGCTGTCCTGGAATATAAGTGCAACAGACTAGAAATTATGACTTTATTATGGTACTTCAAGGTTCTGCTTTTTAAAATTATCCCTGAAAGTCATTGTTATTAAGATTCAGAACAAGTAGGTATCACAAGAAATATTCTTGTTTGTACATTATCCTTAGATAAGGCTGTATGTCTATATTATAATTTATGTCCACATAAACCTGTGAATGCATAAACTGCTATTAACAGAGACATGGAAGCTGTATGTGACTGTATCTGATTTAGCAGAAATAATTAATGTTTTCCAGTGTTATATAGTTTTAAAAAAATTATTATAAGGAAAAATATTTTGGCTGGTGGTCTTTTTAAAAATGGCATTACTGGAACATATAGTCTTTTGCTGAGAACGTAATTCAAAACCAGCTTTGGTAACTCATGGTCTTGCTACAAAATCTCATTTGAATTAAGGGAGTAATTGAGAAAAAAGGAACTGAAGGCTAGAGGAAGTAGATGTGTCATGAGATGCCAGGTTCAGTGGTGAATCTGCTTTAATGTTTCCTGAAGCTTCTGGAGCTGTAACCAACATCACATGTTTGTCAACACAACTGTTTGTATGTGGGACTCTATCATAAAAAAAGGCAGGAAAAGACAATCCCAGAAAGTGTTGAATTGTTCAACTTCCTTTCATTGAGCTGCTTTCATTGTCATTATAGTGCTATGGCTAAGTTATAAGGTGAAATTGTGGAAGACATGGAATTTCTTCATCCATCTTTGCCAAAAACTCCATACTCTTGCACACCAAAATCATGAGAATCTAATCCCAAAGACATTGGATTTTGAAGCCAGTATTACATTATAATTCATAGTCCCTCATTTTCCAAAAGTGGAGGGAATTCCTTCGGTTGGTATCTTTAAAACTTAAACATAATTGTCATGATATTATAGGTTGGGGATGGGGAGAAATACTATTCAAAAGCCAAAGAAATCCCCCAGATAACCTATAAATTTTCTTGGATTTAATTTTAGAAGGAAATAGATGTAATTTAACCTTTAAAACCAACAAGTATAAGTAGAAATCTTTGTTATTGGAGAGAAAAAAAACAAAAAATCAGCCAAAATATTTTATTTGAATTAAAAGAGAGAGATTTCAGGCTTATTGCTGAAGGTGGTAAAGAAAACACAGAGAGAGGATTCTTTTTCCTGCCATATAATTGTGGTCGCAGGGTATTTTCTTGCTATAGTTACCAAACACATCTTATGAAAACCATGCACATATTTACTTAATTGACAGGATCTTCTGAGCTTTTGTGATCTATTGTTATACACATAGTGGAGTTCCAGTTTTTGAAGAACTGTGTAAATGCATCAGCTGATTGACCGAATTACTCAGATGTGCCACTATTGCTATCACTTAGTAGTTTATCACTTAGGGATCATATCACATCACCCTGCCAAAAATACCACATGACATCTACAAACACACTGAAAGAGCACATTGTGTGTGATTTCTCACTCGCATAAAAATACACCTAGCCATAAACATGGTGTTATTGTACTCTTCATCTTTTTTAATATGCAAGCATATGCAGAACTCAACACTGTTCATGGGATATGTTGAAAATGTAATTGTGTTTTTAGTCTTTCAACTAGTCACATGATGTTTTCATGAATCTTTTTTTCATTTTTTCTCTTAAATCTAAACTTTTTTCTTCCTTTGCCTCTCCCTACCTTTTTTTTCTCCTTTGCATTTTGAAAATTATGACACTTGTATATAATCTCTTCTCTTACATGGAGCTCTCAGGTTACAGAAATATATAAAGAAATCAGACATAAGTGAACTGAAAAAAAAAGGGAGTATTGCTTGACTCATGCTGAAGATGCAGGAACAATATGCCCTTGCAGCAAAAAGGAGATAACGGCCCCCTGGTGTGCATTGAGAAAGCATGAGCAGTAGGTCAGGAGAGGTGATCATTCCTCTCTCTACTCAGAATGTTTCTTCTTCTCTTGTTCTAACATGAGTGTGTGTTGGATTAAAAGTAAATCGGCAGGAGAAAAAAAACTGACTCAAGAGATACTACAAGTCAGAGTTGCAATTTACTAAAAGGATTATAGTAAGTACAATGATACAGAGAAAAAATGGTTTTAACCCACAAAAGAACAGATGTATACCTGAACACCTTGGGGCACAAACAGAATGATGTTCATTAGCCCCTGTGCTGATCGCCATATGGTTCCCCTGAGTTCAAAGTAAAAGGAAAGGAAAACCTGTTGGTGAGTATGATGGTTGCATTCTGGTCAGGAGTGCCACTCACAGTCCTGTTGAGGTTCTGGTCCTCCTCTGGATCCAACGAGTGGTACCAGAAGTCCCCAGAGCACAAGATTATATATGCTTAATTTCACATGAGAATGCCTAGTACCTCCCCTAGGGACAGGAGTTTTACAACAGGTGATTTATTCTGTTAGTAATACAATATTTTTGGAATATTTGATGGCGCATTAGAAGACTTGACCCCTCGGGATGGGTAGTTACCACAGCTAAGTCATTGGTGTGAAGACAGAAACATTCCTCTGTCTCCTAGAGTTTTTTAACACCCAGGTTGTAGCCTCAGGGGTCAGATGTGCCCTGGGCAGCTGCTGCAAGACATCCATTGTTAACAGTCCATCAGAAATGATTAGAAGGTGTAGAATATGCAGTTTTGGTTATAATCACATAGTGATAAACTGGTCCTGGCTACTGTAATAGATACAGAGAAAGAGATTAAAACCATACATGTTTACAACTGACACTGAAAGTCAAGCTCAGTTTCTTATCTCAGACTGCATATTACCCACTACTGGCTGCATTAGGTAATTTGCTAAATTAGGTTATAAAATGCTTTGGAAGGCAAACAGTGGTGCTAAGATGCAACCCCCCAAGGACCTGAAGTCTCTCACACCACCTACATTCCCTCCCTCCTCTGTGTGTCTTTCCCCTTTATTTTTCCTCATGGTCCACGTCATAGAGGTGCTGTGATAGTTCCTCCAGGTCTGGGATAGTCCCACGCCCTTCCCCCAAACTGCCACCACAGACCCCACTGGACCATTTGGGACGATCCACGGACACCCCTCCCCACACCCAGGGGGGGCACCAATCGCAGTCCCTGCCCCCCAGACTGAGGGTGGCCCCTGTCCCCACAGCTGTGCCCCTGGAGGGGAACTGGCTCCAGCCCCTTCCCAGCGGGGTTTTATTGTTTCCCAGGGTGGGAGTTTGTCCTTCCCCCCCCGGCGCCCCCAGGCATGGAAGGCAACTCTGTATTTATAGAGATATATATGTAGGCACATGAAGCCTCCGGGGGCTTTAGAAACTTCTCCTGGTCCTTGGGCCACGAGGAAAAAAGGGAAAAAGAGGGGAAAAAGGAGGAAAAACGGAGGGAAAAAGGACAAACAAAGCCCAGCGGGAGGAGAACGAGGCGCTGGCAGCGACACGGGACACGGAGGGGCCACAGCTCCATGGGGGGCACAGCTGCCCACCCTGCCCAGCTCAGCCCCACACCCCACCCATGGGCAACATCCCTGCCCAGGGGGCAGAGCCCTCCCAGGGGAGAGAACCCACCCATGGGGCAGAACCCACCCATGGGGCAGAACCCACCCAAGGGGGCAGAACCCACCCCAGAACCCACCTCCCAGGGGGCAGAGCCCACCCAGGGGGCAGAACCCACCTCAGGGGGCAGAACCCACCCCAGGGGGCAGAACCCACTCCCCAGGGGGCAGAACCCACTCCCCAGGGGGCAGAGCCCACCCAGGGGGCAGAACCCACCCCCAAAATCCCGCTGTCCTGGGGCACTCCGGGCTGTGAGGGGGTGAAGCAGCAGCAGCAGCAGCAGCAGCTGGGGCAGCACTGGGGGGTGCCCAGGCTGTGGGGCCCCCCCTGTGCCCCGGGCACCCCCCCAGCCCGCGGGGGGCTCAGTCGAAGCCGTGCCAGTCGCTCTGCTCCGAGTCGTACTCCAGCTCGGCGCCCACGCAGCGCACCCCGTCCAGCAGCATGGGCGTGCCGTGGTGCCGGTCTGGGGGCAAGGCAAGGCCTTGGGCACGGCCCACGGGCTGCCTGCCCCTGCCAGGGGCTGGGACACCCCTCCCGGGGGGGGCTGAGGGGGTGTGGGGAGGGCAGGGGCTTGTTCTCCATCCCGGGGCACTGCAGTGGGTGGTGCTGGCCCTGGCGGGGGGACACTGTGCCCTGTGTCACCACTGTGGGCACTGCCCAGGGGTGGGGACAAGCCTTGAGAGTTGGTGGCACACGGGACTGGCCAGGGTCCCCACCCCAGAGATGCTGGGGTCACCCACCCACGCCTCTCCCTGCAGCCCTTCCCAGGGTCTCCACAGCCCT
>JAOXXN010000444.1:196416-207518 GCA_026770055.1 Myrmophylax atrothorax
GTTTTAGTGGAGCTTAAGCTTTTTTGTTGTAAGATATGTCCACTGCTAATCATTGCTTAGGGATTGCCAGAGATTAGCATACCCTCTCTGTCTTTTCCCAACTTTAATGTGCATTCTCCAAAAACACCTTTTCTAGACTCAGGATTGACCACTACATTGCTCTGCTATTTGGAGACTGAAATTGGTCTGAGAGGGAAGAGTTTTTTCCTTTTACTGGAAAATCAGTTTATGTGAGACAGCAGGAGCATATCTTAGAGGATAAAGATTTGTCAGAGGACAGAGATAACAGTTTTCTCCAAGACTGAAGCATTCTTGATGTAAAAAAAAAAACCCAAACCAAACCAAAAACATTCATCAACAAATAACTAGCTGCAAAACTGTCTTATATCAATTAGCTTCAGAATAGATCAAATCCATGGGGAGCTAGAATTTATGTATATTTTGTTCTTCATTTTAAATGTGGCTTACACACATTAAAATTTACATTTTCTTGAAAAGTGAAGGAAAAAGAACACTTTTTCCTCCCTGTCTCAAGTGAAATATATTGTTAGAGCCTTTTGAGTCTTGTCAGCTACATTTTGCTGCAACTTTAGTGTTGCACCTCATTTTGTGTCCATTATTTATCTATCTTATGAATATGGCTGTTTATCCAGCTTATTTTTGTTATATTTTCAACAGCTAATAGGCCAAATCAAAAAAAGCAAAACTACTAGTTTAAGAAGCTAGCAGGAAAGCAATCACAGTTACAAAAGATGGCTAAATAGAGATATTCATTCAACTAAATTCTTCCTTTACAGCCTGCAGAGTAGTGTCAAGCTGCTCTAATTGTATGGAATAAGGGGGAAAAAAATGTTGGCAGTATTTTTATTTGATTGCTGTGTATATTCTCCGAGAATCAACATCCTGTGAAAAAAACCCCCTACCCTTTATATTTATTTCAGCAAAAATGTTTGGATTTTTTGCTGAGTCCAGAAATGTGAGGCAACTTTTCTCAGGATCTGTATCTAAAATTTATTTTGTTTCCACTTGCTTCTGAGATGCAATGTCTTTTTTTTTTGTAAATTCTCATTCCCATAAAACAGCTTGGATTGAATAATAGTAGGGAACATTAATTGCAAATTATTTCACACTTCCGTGAGAATATTTGATTTGACTGAATTATTTAATTAAAATCTACATTTTAAGTGGATATTTGAGAATATTCCTTGGGAGTTTTAAAGAAGGGGTTTAGGTTTTTTGGTTTTGTTTTTATTTTTTTTAACTTCATGATTAAATATAAAAAGAAAACTTGAGGGGCTAAACTCCTGAAATATAGAGTAAGCACATGAGGAAAAGCATAGCGTCATGGAGTAAGCCACTAAATTAATTAGTAATATGCTATAAAAGAATAAAGCACTGAGCCACAGTTAGACTACCACTACGATTTGAAAGAAAGAATTCCCTTAGTCTTTAGAGACTAAAATTTCTTTTTCTCTCTGGCTTCTTAAATGGCATTCTTCCTGACACTTTCAATGTACTGGGGCTATTAAGACTCATTGTGGGAGGACTCACCCACACAGAGTGGGATTTGTGACCTTCATAGAGCTTAAACAGTGGATGTCTTGCTCCTGAGTTCTTTTTGGTCTCAACAGGAGTAGTTAGCAGTCATGCAAACATACAAAGTAATGGTCTTGTTTCTGCTGAGCACAAGTGCTGAGCCTTTGTCTTTCTTTCTCTTCTCCTCTTTGCATAATGCACAGAGGTTTAAAACAACTTGGCACATACAAACTTAGGTATTTTTGAAACCCCTGAGAAGTTATACCATCATTAAACCCGAACTAGGAAAAGCAAGTGTTTGTCAATGTCAAGTTTTGTTTTGTCCATGACTGCGAGTCTGAAAGCAACATTATGAATATCTGTGTAGGAATTCCATTCTATGGTATAATAAATCTTTCAAGAGGTACCTTTTTCTGCCATACAAAACTTCTCAAGGTCATGTTGTCACTTGCTAGCAATGACATGGCAATCTTTAAAGAAAGGTATTTTCTGTACAGTAAAACTAACTGGAAAGCCTTTGAACTTGAATTGCGCTCTAAGAACAAGGACTCCTCAATGATATGAAGGCATCTGAGTAGTAGGTGGAAAATTGCATTTAAAAAGAAGAAAAAGGTTGTACAAGATAAAAACAATAGCAGGAAAAGAAGGCAATTTGGATCCAGGTTTTCTCTGAGAGGAAAGTCAATTTGACTTGTTTCCGGCGTTACAAAAATTATGAGTTTGAAGCTCTAACTCAAAGGTATGCCCATCCTTGTCCTCCTGTATCCTGTGTGTCTAAAATTAAAGCTTGATTTTCTGTGTAAAGTAAGAGTGGGGGAAATAAAATCTTCCCACAGGAACATACAAGGAATATGATTTTCCTGATGCATTTCCTGGAGTGACATTCTTAAGCAACAGATCTGTTTCACCTTGAAAGTCACGATCTGGTCCCTTTAAATCTACGTGGTTTGCGTCAGAACACAACAGGTCATCTTTAATACCAAATATGCATGTTATATGCCAGTTCTAGTTTGGATTTTATTTTCTTTTGCTGTTTTTTTTCCTTTGTAGCATCAAAGCTGTCTGTGAATAGTAGATTCCCCTCTATATTATCAGGTACATTTCAGCCTACAACATGCAAGGTCTTTTCTGAGTTTGAGAGTTAGTGTTTTAAGTATTTAAGTATTGCAGAGGTTAAACTATTCATTTTGGTACAGAAAACACGGTTTCATATTATTCTGCTTTTAAGTGTGAAAGGTTATATCTCAAAAACAGCATACAGTCATTTTTTAAAAAAATTTCCTTTTTCTTTCTTCATTTTTTTAAAGCCAAATGAAAAGCTATCACTGCCTTGCAGTGATAACAGGAAATTCACATTCCTGTCCAGTTCATAATTTTTTCACAGCCATTGCAGGTGGAATTTGCTATTGTCCAGAGAACTGGCACAAGTTCCAAGTATGCTTTAAACGTTGTCTAAAAGCATTGTGTTCTTGCCTGGTTATTGGCTACTACATTCTGCTGTGCCTTCAGTGGATAACCAGAAGTGTTAGTGGCCCTACTGCTGCTCTTGTCCCAGGGCTAATGTCAGATCCAGACTAGAGGTAGAGGAGTCCATGCAGCTGCTGTTCGAGAGTGTTTCTTCAATTGAAATCAGGCACCATGCAGCTTTTGGCAGCTGTAGCAAAGGAATTAGCATCCATCCTGGGCTCTTACAACTTACTCTGGCAAATATTGAAGGAACATGCTGTCTTCTGGTATGCTGGATAAAAATAAAGGGGAAAGGCAGGTGGGAAGGCTTTTTCAAAAAAAGTGGGGATTGGAGACCTGGAGGATGGGGCGAGACAGGCTAAAAAGAACAAATGGTGACACTGTGGAACATACCAGGTTTTATTTGCCTTGTACAATACCACCTTTGAATCCATTTGCTCAATTCATTGATGTGACTGAAACACACTAAGCTCATCTGTATTCTCTGGTTTATAGTGAAAACACACATTGCTTCCCAAGGCACTACTGTACCAATAATGCATTATTTGACTATATTTGTTCTTAGTGATGTTTTCACAATCTTAAGTCCTTATTTCAGTCTCAGATATACAAAGATTTGGCAGTGATTTGAAGGCTGTCACTTACGCAGCAAAAGGAAATATAGTGGTAAACTCTTTTTGTACAAACAGAATGATGAATCTATAAGAAAATCATTATAATAGTGAAATATGCTATGTGAACACCAATGAATTCAGGAAATCATGCAAAACTAGTGCTTTTCCTTCCTGAAGTTCAATGAGCAGATCAATCTTGCACCAGTCTTGCAGAATCTCAGTGATACAGATATAATAGATCTTTCTTTAGAAGTATTTAAGATTTCAGGATAATGTAGTATTTGTGATTATAAAGAACTTCAACTGCTTAGAGTAGAGGGAAACAAAATTGCTGGAGGCAGTAGGACACAATATGTAAGCCTATTCTGACTTTCTCCTCTCCATCCTATCCCCCTTCTTTATTTTCTTAGCCACTTGGTTCATGGATTGACTGTCTGCTTTTCCTGAAGTTCAGCTAACACTAATGTGTTCTGCAATGATCTGATGGCTTAGAGTTCTTCTGGGTGCTCAGGAGACTTTTAGATGCTAACTTTCTCTTTTCTCCAAAAACTTTCCAACAAAGTGCACAGAATATTAAATCCATAGTTGCCCTAAATACTTATCTTGAAGGGGCATGCATACTTCATAGAGTATAGATGGAAAGTGTATTTGTGGATGCTGGAGATGCAGACTGAAACATGTATTGAGCCATTTTTCTGTAAGCCGATTATGAAGCCAGTCCATGATCTCCCAAATCTACTACGTAAACTGTGCTGTTTTATTTGAGTAGCAAACTTTCATGTCTGCCATTCTAGTTGCATATAATCTTCCAGATGCTACATTAGAGGCTAGATTCTCTACTTATTTTCTCTACTGGAAAAAGTTACTCTAGATTTGGAAGAGAGGAAACCCTACTTGCACTAATTCTGCAGCTCCATTGAAATCTGCTTTGTGCATTACTGTGCTAGGTGCCTGGCACAGGAACTGTTAACCATTTCACATACCTTCCTTCTCATGTATAACATGTTTGGAACCCAAAGCTTGCTTACAAAATAGATGTAGAAGGGAGATGGGTTCTTTCACAGGCAGCTGATTTTGGCTATTGGAAATGAAATGCTCAGTTCAATTCTAATTGAGTTTGTAGGCTTAATACTTTTCTCCCTTTTCCATGTTGATCTTATTCTCTTTCACTGTGGGAAATCCTGCTTTAGACTTAGCAACCGGGACCAAGGAGATTTAGCCTTTAGCTGGTCAAGTATTTAACTGTTGTTTCTGCTTCTGTTTTTCTGACTCTTCCTTGACCTTGTCATACCTAAATCTTTTGCTCCAGTGGTGGCCCCAAGCAGATGCATGTGGAATTTCCTTTTCCTAGTCTAAGCAACACAGCTTGACTTAAAGCATAAAACCTTTTGCACAGCAGTGTTCTAATCCAATGGTTTATTCAGCTGTATGTCCACTCTTTCACCTGTAGACTTGTTTCTTTTGCTGCTGATAGCTGCTTCAGTTGGTGCAGACCAAAGAGAAGCACAACATCACAACCAAGTATACTGGATTCATGGAGGTTTCCACACTGATTATATTTTAGATTAAACTTTGTCATTTCACCATAAATATATTTTACTTTCAAATAGTTAATATCTTGTGTTTAGCTTCATGGTTTTCTCATATTGCTCTTTTACTGTAACCACTCCACTTTTGATTGGAACCCAATGTGGTTCTTAATGAATTTATCTTAGAAAGGATTATTAATTAAAAGATGAATTGGAAGCTCATTTGTTTCACTTCTTCCCCCCTCCACTTCTTTCAAGTACTTGTTTTTCCTGTATAACTTTCTCTTCCGGCAGCTAAAAAAATGCAGGATGATAAACCAGACCTCTGACCTACATAAATCACCCTACCCCCTTTGTTTTCCATGTTTTGTGGTGTCCTACTTTTGTAGAAAAATTGCTAGAGCAAAAAACCAAAACTGCCTTGCTGATTGTTATCTTTTTTGTCTGGCTGCCCTGGGTGGCGCTGAACATCTTTATGCCTCATCCATAGTCACTGGAGTACAATGAAGTAGAGGTGTCTGACTTTTCTGTCATATGATTAAGTTTGCTCCCAACAATTAAAATACTAGAAGTGAAGATTATTCTTGAAAACATAGTTTAAAATACAGGTGTCAGTTTAATAAAAATTTTCTTTTTTGTCAAACATTTATGTGTAAGGTGTGAAACTCTAATATCTACCTGTGATTTGTAAGCCTAACACCTTGAATACAATCTGATTTGAAAATGGAAATTATTACACAAGTATTTTTGTCCTTTTCAGTCCTGTTCTACCCTGTCTTGTGTCTTTTTGCATTAAGGATTGTTGACAAGAAGAAATAGGGTCTAATGGTAACTATAACTGACTGGTGCTTTTTGTTCTATTTGGTTGCTATAAATGTGCCTTTTGCTGTTTCTTTTGAAAATGTTCTGCCTATATATCAAATTATTTAGTTTGTAAACAAAGAATTATACCAATATGATCAAATTGTAATTAACATTAGAACTTAATGATCATGTGCAAATCTATTCTACAAGTAGCAGTACCTTGTATTAAAAGCTACATAACTGATCTATGAAAAACACTTTGTTCTGTTTATAAAGCCATATTAAGAAAGACCTAATCCAAACAATGAGTTGTATCCAGATACAAAAAAACCCAAAACACATGAGGCAAGACTGCCAAATTATTTATCTTTCATAAAGGGAGAAAATCACATACTATTATTTATGCTATATGAGCACATTTGCTGCAAGTTGGCATGGTATTGAGCAGCAATAACCATAAAAATTGCAACCCACAACTATGTTGAATCTAACTAGCTATTATTAAGTGAATGCCAGAAAAGGGAATACAGAACAAGGAGAATATTCACTAAATAGTTCTACATTCTCCACAGTCAGAAAGTATAGAAGCAAAATTATATGCTTGGAACTTAATCAATGAGTGGTTATAATGTACGTCTTTGTAGCTTTCCCATAAACAAATAACAATTGAGCCCTTTTTAAATCAAAGGAAGTTGATGCTTTGAAATTAATCAGGGCTGTGATACTTTGTGGCTTTATTCAGACATTTTGGAAAGATTAAATAGTAAGCACAGAAGGAAAATACGAGATCTGAATTAGCATTTCAAAACGTCCTTTGCTTTTTGTTCCTAGTTAAAATCTGTTCAGTAGCTGATATATCTGAGCAGCACAAGGAGATCTAGTATAGTTCCCTAGCTTAAAAAACTCTAATCAGCAATACAGTCACCTTAAGAACTGTCCATTACCTGTGATCAGTATACAAAAATTTAGTTTTCTACACTGTTACCACTTCATTGGCAGCTATCAATATATAAAAAGCTAGATGCGCTTTGAAAAACTTCAATAAAAGACTAATAGCAGAGCTTTACACCCTTTCAGTGGGAATATATGCTGCAGCACATAATAATAGGATAAACCTCTCAGTTTGGACACTTTATAGATCAGGATACTTGTTCTCTTAGGTTTATATTTTAGTGTGTCTCTATGTTTCAATGTGTGATTGCAGAAATCATTTGAATCTGTTGATACATCTAGTAATACCATGAGAAACATGCATTATTATCCTGATAGAAATTGTAGTAATTCCTTCAGGAGCTCTGAATCAGAACACCAGAAATCTGGAATAATTTAGTCAAATGTTTATTTTAGATCAAAACCAAAGAAACTTTCAGCTCTTTAGAATTTAACAGAACTATAAAATATATTAGCAGTATAAAATTCTTTCTAAAATTCAGTGGTATTTCTTCCTTATAATCAGTGGCTTAACATTTTTGATATACTTATCAGAGGATGGAATTTTCCTCCTTGGCAATCTGCTCTAATTTTCTCTGTTGGACACATCCTCATAGAAATAATGCATTTTACCCATCATTTCTTTGATGGGGACTGACCACCTAAAATGAGCCCAAAAGAAAATTCTATATTTTTATTTGCTTGGTTTTTCTCTTCTGTTGTTAGTTATTAAATGTATTTAATTTTGTATTAGGATTGATTCCACCTTGCATGCATCTGTTTGTTTGAACCAAACATTTTCTTCAAGCAAAACCTGGCAAAAATATTTTAAAAATATCTTTGAATATTCTGCTTATACAATAAATTTTAATTATAAACCGAAACCTGCTTCATATTTTTGAAAGTGTTTTGTAATATGAAAAAAGCCTCTCAATGCACTTCCCATGGTACTCTCCTCATACTTAAGCAGTGCTGGAAAACAGCCCAATTCTGTGATCAGCTTATTTCTAATGTATTTTTTTGTGCCACTAGATTTTTTTAGAAGTGATCTCTCTTGCGTTCTAGGTACCTAATTTATGTATAGTGGCTCAGAATATAATAAAATAGAAATAATGAAGATTTTTAAAATTACGTATATATGAGTCATATTGAAAATTTGGAATCCCTCAAGAGTGTGAGCCATTCCTACCAATTTGCACACAGCTGAAAGCATTTATGTCAGTTCTCCGGCAAGTCAATAGGGATTAAAAAAGATGGTTTGCAGGGAGGAGGTAACCCTTGGGCAAGACAAAAAAAATGGTGGTTTTACATTGCTTTCCTACTTTGCTCTAACTTGGATGATTATACAATTCACCATCATATTCCCTTGACAACTGCAGCACATGCAATGAGAGTTATGAATAGCTTGCATCACTGCAGCTGTGCTCTGTGAAGGCTTTCCAGAGGTCTACGTGTAGGGTTGTTCCTGGTGGCTTATTTGATACAGTTTGTGTTTTGAAATCTCCTAAACCATTATGCTTTGGATATGGATTACTCTGTGGGTGAAATCATGCAGACTAAGCCCACATGTTGCTGATTTTGATGGGGATTAGTGAATAGAGATGAAACTTGCTACTCCATGTATTAATTTTCAATCTAGATTCACAGTGATTTCTCTAAAGAGAGCTAATAAAGATGCACCTAGTAGTGAAATCCTGCTCCACAGCAGAGATGTTTCTACAATGCTGTGACTTCTGCTTGTATGAGGGAATACTTGAATTTGGTTAAATTTGTTTCATGCTTGTAGATGTATTGTTATTTGCTTTATGTATTATCAAATTCCTATGAATGCATAGAATGCCACAAGTTTTGACTAGAAAGCAAATTGAAATCTGTTAATCTTGACCTCTGACCATAAAGAAGAAACCTCAAAGACAATTTCTAACTGGTAGTCAATAGAAAGAGCAATGGGAAGTCTTAAATTTATTCTCCATCTGTCTTCCCTAGCCCAGATTTCGGGCAGACCTTCCTTATTAAGTTGTACCAATATGCAGCTTCTAAAGATTCTGCTGCTTTTTTTGAACACATTTATACTAGTTTGCTGTATGAATGATCTTGTGTTTTTATCAGAAGATAAATTGTATTTCTTTGTGTGTGTTTTTCTGTAAGGAAAGACAATCTACACACATTCCATGTGAGGTGCTTTGTACAACAGGTTCATCAGAGAATGCATACGAACAGATTTCAAAGTCTTTTACACTGGCTAATGGTACATATGTGTGTGAATTAGGGTTAAGGTATGGAGAAAAGGCTAAGAAAGTGAGAGACAAACAAAAACATTACTTCCGCCAGCTAAATCCCGGCATATCTCTCAGTCTGCATAACCTAGCAAAGTGAGTTTGCTTTTGAAGCTATTACTATTGTGGCTCAATCCTAGTTCCCTCATTCACATGTGAGGATTTTTTACTCCTGAGGATACAGTGGAAGATCTCTAATATAAAACAGAGAAATAGATTCCTTGATGTGACTTACTTGACCTCAAACCCATCAGTAAAACCCTCTTTCAGTCAGGACTTTCAGTGAACAAATTTTCTTGGGCTTGTACAAATAAACACACAAAGTTCAGAGCAGTTCTGGTGGTTTATATGAACCATTCGGAGAAGTTCTTATGAAAACAAAGCAAAAAATTATCTCTCCAGCAAAAACTGACTAAGGCAGAAAGCTATCTCTTTGTTATTGTTTGTATTCTAGGCAAGGACAGGGGGTGAAGTGGATTTTTGGGATGGATCTCAGACCTTAATCCAAAGATCTAATTTTCAGCTCAAAATTTTACGATACCCAGTACACCACAGCCAAGTTTAACATGGTTTTTAATATTTGATTTATGTAAAGATACATATTTTTTACATCTGAAACTAAAGAGTACTAGAAAATTAATGCTTATCATGGTTTTAAAGTCCTTGCAGGGAATTAGTCATAGAATGATGTCTTAGTCCCCAAATTAAAAAGATGATGTAGAGTCCTTTTCTAATTAGGCATATAAAATGTCATATGTACAACCAATCAATCCAAATAGAACTCTTTGCATTCTTTTGAGGAAAGATGCACTGATGCATGGGGAACTGGCAATTACCACACAATGTAATTTCAAGAGACTGGCTGACCATGAATTCAGAGTGTCCCTTCTTCATTCAGTGCATACTGGAGGGACAAGCAAATTCTTTAGGGTTTATTTAATTAAGTAGTCAACTTATATTTAGTTGGCCATTGAAATGAACTGAAAAATTAAATCTGTCCTGACCCTCTTCCAACTGTCAAAATACACAAAAACACATTCTGGAAACGGCAAATCCCACTATATTCTTTTTGCTCCCTTTTCCTGTGGGGAACAAGAGAGTGAAGCAGGACTACTTGCTTACTTTCACAAGTCTTGGTTTCTAAGCACTGGGATGGGCTGCTGTTGGTTAGTACTAATGTAAGACACTATATTACTATTTATTTGGGTACAAAATATTATCGAAACACCAGTAGTTAGAATTAATAACTTTTAAAATATATGTTTTGAGAAAGAACAGAGAATTCACAAACCAAGTGAATTAAAAAATATCACTGACTGCTTCAGGAAACAATGACAGGATCTTTGTACTATTGCTAGAAAGGGTCCTCTAGCAACACTGCAAACATGAGATTTTTGCAATATTAATTTTTGCAAGAAAAGACTCACACTCATGTTCTTCTGGCTTACTCTTTCACTGGAGTTGCTGGAGAGCAAGATAAACACTGGCAAATAATGACTTGGAATAATGTCTGGAGTGAAAATAACTGATATAAAGTCTGCATTAAGGTAGTGCTCCTATAAATTGTGACATAGGTAGATTAAGAAGTACAAGATGAGTTTAAAATTAGTATAAATCTTTAAAAGATGTGTCTAAGTCAGAGGAATTACTGTGCTTTGGCCCCGACTTTGTGTGTTCACTGTGTGTCTCTATCACGGATTTCTGTAAGAGGGGAAAAAAAGATCTCTCCAGAGATAAAAAAAACCCAAGATCAGCTCTTCAGTTAATACAAAATTAAAAATTTGCATTTTAAATCAATTTAAAAAATTGATTATAACTTTTGGAAGTAGCTAAATTAAGCAAATCAAGTCCACATTAAAAGTGAACATTTCATAACAAAAATATACAAATTTAGGCTGCTAAAGAAATTTCTCTTAAATACTAGTTCTAGTGAGAAACATATTTAG
>JAOXXN010000444.1:208686-228898 GCA_026770055.1 Myrmophylax atrothorax
ATATAACACTGAACATATTTCAAACAACCCCAGAATGAAAAATTCTCTCTCTGCCCTCTGTCCTGTTTCTGGGAAACATGTCTACTGAAGGAAGTCTACTGAAGGTATCTGTTAAGGTTTAACTCTCTGTTTGGATGCTATTAAAGTTTATAAATGTTAACCATGTGCATGAGTATTAATGTTGATCGTAAACATCTCCTTTTGTCCACTATGGCAAAGATGGCAGTGGTGCACAGCCTCAGGATGCTGATTCAGTGGACATGAGCTGAGGTGCTGAAAGTGACCTGCAAGTTAAAAATGGGAGGACTCAGTAGTCCTTAAATCAATTGCTTCCTGAAAGAAAGCACTAGAAATATTAGAAAGTATGTAAATCAATCTTCTGGGCCCAAAGATGGTGTAGACATAGTAAGGAAGCTCACCTCATGGGATACATTAAGAACCATGATGAATTTGCTTTGCAGGGGACTCATCTACAGTTTTTGACTATATGTTTTTACATACTCCAGTCAGGTTTTTTTAACTGATGCTGAACCCTCAGCTTTGATTTTAGTATGTTTGAGAACAAAAGTTTAACAGAAGACCAGCTCTGAAGATGCCTTACCAGGAGTCTGACTTCACAGTTATTTAAATGAAAAAGCACAACCTTTTCAAAACCTCTCCCAATCATTTCCCTTCAAAATAAAGGAACCACCCCACACATCTGGTCTGACACACCAAATTCCAATTTAAGGTCATTCAAATGGATATAAGCGTTGAAGACAGAAGTGTTTCCAGCAAGAATACAAATTCATCTTTCCTATACATATATCCACTTCTGTCTACAAAACCTGAACAAGTCATTCATAATGTCCCTTTACCACTCAGAATTAAGGGCCACCTTTATTTGAAATAGATTTAACTTGAATGAGAAGAAACATTTTGGAAGTTAGAGACTAATTTATATCTTGCCTCACGATTCTATTTATACATCTATTTAAACTGACATTGCAGCTGAAGGACCCTTAATCAGGCAGGGGTTTACTGTGACATTGTTTCCAGCATTCACTAATACTTCATGCTTTGATGAGGTAGCAAAGATTTTAACAGGAAAAAAAAACCCAGCACATTTTGTACGGAATTTCATAGTGACAATATGTACTTTCTCTTGGTTTGGCAATTTGAAAATGATTAAAATACGCTCAGGAACACTGAAACATTTCACAGCTTCAGTGCTTCCCTGGGGAGTTTGTGCATTATCCTTTGTAGGTCAGTGATGCTGTTTGAATGTCCTTTGGGGTTTCTATAGGAAATTTTTAAAGGAAGACATTATACCATCTCTATTTTCTTTCCATTCTGTCAAAGAAAAATCTGTATGAAGAAGATTTATTTGGTTTGAATGAAATGCTTTTCTTTACTAACATAATTAGTGATAGCTAATTATCAAACTCTGGTTTGATGGACGGGAACATGGTTGGAAATCATGTTTGGTAGATGGAATAATCTGCCCTTTTCTGGAATCATTTTAGCTTATGATTCAGAGTAAATACAAAGGCAAATAAGGGAAAGGACAATACAAAATGGTAAAAGGTGTTTGAACTCAAGGCTTTAGCTTTTGTTTCTTCCCGGAAATTACTGCACATCAATGTAACACAGTGTTACCTGGTATAACAGTGTGTAGACACAGCCCTGGTTTTCCTGATTTGTCTGATTTAGGTACAAATAATGCCAGATTATACAGTACATGTTTGTGTATGTTTGTGTGGAAATGAACAATCTGTTAAGAACTCATCTAGTATTTAAAGTCAGCTTTATTACTTGTTAAGTAAAACTTTCCAGACGCAGATTTTTCAAATTACCACAAACAGGAATTTTAAGAAGTAGTTGGCATGATTATTTTAATTCTTTTATTACATCTGCTTCTTTACAGAGTCTAACAATGGTACAGTATGATTCAATTTTCTTGTGATGGTGTAACTGTACGTGTAGGATTACCTTCGATAAATGTGTGGTGTCTCAGAGAAAAAAAAAATAGAATCTAACACAGAGATCATTGAAGTGGATAAGAGTTTTTCATTTTTTAATTTAGTGAATGAACTTTCCTGTTTTGTTCAGAATTTGTAGTATGAAAATAAGTTAATCTTGGTCAGAACCACATCAATATTCTTTGTGAACAGAAACAAATGATCTCCCAAGTGCTAGCATCTGGTCTAGACACATGCTTAGACTTCACAGCAAATCTATTTAGACACTGCACCTCCATATGATATCAGAGATGATTAAGTCTGAACCAGGATTTTTGAAGAAACCTATGGCAAAAATAAATTGTACAGAGAAGTGTGAAAACATACACTATGTCTTGAAATTTCCTAAGAATCACCTTTGTTAAATATCCTCTACATTTTGTCTCTAAAGCAGTTTCACACAAGTGATCACATAGGAAAGGCTTTTCTTTTTAATTTTTTAACATGACAAAGCATTAAATTTTTTTTTAACATAGGAAAAAGATGAAGTTGTGTTACTAAAATACCTTTGAGCATTTCAAGAAACGCTGATGAGAGCTGCATGCAGCTCAGTCAAGCCTCTGTTATTTGCTACTACCTCCATGCATATTTACAGCAGCTGACATATGAGAAGCCAGGGAATAATGTGAGTTTGCAAGCTATGAAACAAGCCCATTTTGGATCTGGATCTGGCTGTCAAATCACTTTGGTCAGTTAATCTGACACAAAATGAAAGCATACAAATGAAAGAAACTTTTGGCAAGCCTGAAAAGATGGGCACAAATCTGCAAGGCGAGTGATTAGCTTAGTGGTGTCCTTTTGAAAATCACCCAGGAACCCCTTCCCCCATGCGTAGAGAAACTAGTCTTTTTTGTTCTTCAAATGTTTATTTATAGGATTATAATGGGAAAATGGAGGAGAGGGCTTGTGACTTTGATGATAGTGAAAGTCTGTACACCCCAAAGGTGGTAAAGGAGATAAGCATTATAGGATTAAATGGGCATGACAAATTTGTGTTTCAACTGGGGACACCATTTCAGACAGAGATTTTCTTTTGACTGTCAAAATAGAAGATTTAGCTAACATATTCTGCAAAGGAAAAAATAAGCAAGGGTGGGAGGTTTTTCACTGACAAGTGATTGATTGCCTTTGGAAAACAAAGGAAAGAATCGTATGCTAGAGTGGTACTGCTCCTCTGTAAATGTCTTCTGGTCTCACGCCTCACACTGTTGTTTACTTTTACATAGTACATCTCAGACCAGGTGTGCAGAACACTGTATATCTAGGAGACAAACATGTATTTGGGGATGTAGACCCAGCATCTTTAAAGAATTTCTTTCTAGCCGTAAAAAGTACTTTCTGTTCAATATCTTGCTTACTCTTTGAAAACAACAGAGAAGGCAGAAGAGGAGGAGAAATGGCAGGTGGAAATATATTACAGGTTATAAAGAAGACCATGAAGTTCAAAAAATGAGGACTGAAACCAGCATATTAGTAACCTTAGCTATTCTCAAAGATTAGTCTTTCATTTTGTGGTCCCTATGAATGGCCACAGGACTAGCAAATGTTTTGCTCTAAGTAAAAAACAATGTCATACTCCTGAGTCATATGTATCAAACAGCAATCTCCCTGGGACATTTTGCCCATGCCACACCTACTGCAGCAAGAAGCTGTTGAACTACAAAAGAATTTTTGAGCCAACTTGTCTGGGTTTGATAAGGTGAATTATTTCACAAAAGCTCTGATCACGAGTTGCAGCAATTATAAATTAATTCAATGGACAGCATACACTGAGTGGGGACTTATCTTGCCCACCTTACTTCTGACTTGAGCTTGGCTAGTTGCCCTTTAGTATCACAGGCAGAGATAGTGAGAAGAATCAAAACAGCAGAGTAGATGCTATGTACACCCAAAGGATGTTTGTCCAACTTGCTTGGAAGTGCAGGCAGAAAACTTCTGGAGGTTGTTCTCCCAAGGTCTGGTTTTACAGAAGAAATAAACTTTTTTGTCCCTTACACAATGATGCTGTTAGACACACACATGAAAAAAAGTGAGACAGAACAGGAGAAAAGGGCTTTCAAAAAAAAGTCACTGAATTTGTTTTACTCTAAATCACAAAAAGTCTCTATGAAACTAAAAGTTAATTAAAAATGAAAGTAGTAAACAGGTTCTATTGTCTTATTCATAAAAAACCTCATTGTATTTTGTTTCATGTTGAACAAAAAATTTCCCACTAGTATTAAATTCTACAATTATTTTCCAGATTTTCTGTTTATGGAAGTAATGGGAAATGAAATAGGTTTAGCAGGATTTTTTTAACATATCACCAATTGTACTTAAAAATTGGATGGACTATAATTTGTACAGTTTTAGTTGTCACAGCACATGATCTCACCACACCACTAGAGTCCATTGTAAACCTTCCTCTGTTCTCTGTTTTACGTGCCTAACCCTCATTTGGCTTACAAGGACATACCGCAACTCCAGATTCACTTGAAGATGGATGCCTAGTATGTTGGATAGAGTGCAGCTGAAACCATGATCAGTGTAAGAAAATAACACTGGTTACAGCACAAAACCATACCTAAAATATTGAATAGAAAAGAATATACCTCCCTGAACACACTAGATAGAAATAATTGGACAGGGGTATTTTAGGAGAGGCATGCTGGTTTTTTAATAAGCTCTTCTTTCAGCTATTTTCCTGCTTGCTTTTTTTTTTTTGTTTGCTGCACCGGGTGTCTTGTTCTTGCTGTCTCCTGTTTCATTTCACTTGCTTTTACAGGGTGAAATGCAGGAGTGAGGAAGAAATGGGGATAAAATAAGTGGTTTTATTTCCATGAGCTTTGCTTTGTGTCTTGGCAGGGGGTCTCACTCGCTTTTTGCAGAGTTTCTAAGCTCCTCTTCACATTATCCTTTAAAGAGGAAGTGTGTGCAAAAGTTATTATAGACAACAAGAAGGAAGAAAATAATTTCAAAGCACTGTATCCTGACTGAATATTGCTTTACCAACAAATGTACTGTATGCAGCCTTCCTGAGGAGAGCTAATAGTCGTCGTTTGGGGTTTCTTTGTTTTTGTGGAGAGGACTGAAATATCTGGAACTCAAGTCCTAAAACATGGTCAACATCTTTTGAAATTTCTATCCCTAAGTGTCAATCAAGATTACCCATATATATTTGAAAATTTTATTAATAAAACAGAATCTGTAAGAATAAATATCAGGTAATGTTCTGAGCACATAGTTAAATGAAAATTAAAACAAGTAATGACAAGATACATAAATCTATAACAAGAGTTATTTAACAAGTTATACCTAAGAACCTGAGAGAACTTAAATTCCATCCTATGGCTTCAAAGATAGAAAAACACACACTTAACTTATCTGATTTTAATGGAAAGCTTGATATTTGGTTTTATAGTCAGTGATCATAGTTAAAAAATAAGTATTTTAAACTCTACTTTCTTTATTTCTCCTTAGACAATTTGTTATGCTAGTTTTGCAAATGTTTTGTTAAACTGTCCATGGGTTTCACAAACTTCAAGCATGTCACTTTATTTTTTAATTAAAATTAGTGTTTTGAGGGTGTGTTTTGAAACTTCGTTTTATAAGAAATAGGATTTATTAAAGGCCAGGATGATGATTGCTATTGAAAAAAGTGTACAAGTCACCCAGGCCCTATTCCGCACTCAGCAGGAATTGTTCTTGGAGACCCTGATTTGCAAACTGAGTTGACATGGATAGCTCTATGTCAAAAGTCAGTAACTAACTATGTGCTTTTAGTTCTCAACCTGAGACAGCATCAAGAAGCTGTGTGCAGCTTTGCATGTGAATAGGATAAATAAATCAGTGCACTAAGGCATACCTGTCAGCTCTTGAAAGCTCTACTGTAAACAGAAGCACTTGTCGAGGAGGAATACATTTTAAAATGCTCTTAGAAGTTGCTGGACTGGAAAGGCTTTACAGAGCAAGAGAATGGGAAGCCTTGGAGGGGTGTAACACAAACAGGTGTCGCTTTCATATGTCTTCAAACTCACACTTCAGTGACCTTGCTTTTCTGATAAGCTTGTGACCCTAATGCAAATAAGAAGCTAGGCTTAGAGTAATATTCTTGACTAATATTAGTTACAACAGTTAATTTTACCTTCTTCAGTGATAAAATAATTGAATTTATTTGGAAAAATTCCACAGTCAATCTAGCAATTTATTCTTTTGACTGACTCTGAAGCTAAAGCTGACAACATGTATCAACTTCCTGCCAGACAAAAGAGGTGTTGAAAGAATAATCATGTAAGGAAAAAAATACACGGTAAGAAAACAAAACTGAAGGAACAGGCATAAACTGTTATTAACCCACAAAACCCCCATGGTTAAAGTGACTTTTGCAACTTCAGGAAGTCAAGAAATATCCTCAAATCAGCTGTAGCCAATAGAGAGTTGTCAGTCTGTCAAGAAGACTCTCATTTTCAGTGTATATTGACATTCCTTTCATGTCAAATGTGTGACCTGCACAAAGGAAGCATGCATATGTATACAGGGCCCTCTTAAGTGCTGATACACAGATTTTGCCTGCAGCATTTGACTCTGAGCAAAGGATTCCTTTCAGGTCTCTGTCCTCTGGAGAGTCTTTCCACTGGATGCTTCCAGAAGCAAAACTTCACTTGCTCTTGGATGCCAGAGCAAAATGCAGCAGTGAAAGAATGAAGCCTGAAGAAATGAGTATGGTCTTAGGTTTTAAATGGACTGACTGTCTGTCACTGATGTGCACAGTCTTAATACCATCTATCTCAGGAATGAATGAATAAAGGTAATGTATGCCTTAGGGCAACATTTAGGGTATATTGGAGAATGCAGATTTATGCCTTGGACATCCTCAGCTTCACTTGCACACCATCAACACACCAAGGATTTTCCTTCACAAAGATAGGAGGAGGGAACAAAGTGACTTCAGATTCACTTTGTACTCAATTTATTAAATGTCTCTTCTTATAAGGACTATATAAACAAGGCTGGAAACAGGGCATTTGTAATGTGAGAGAAAAGACTGTTTAAGTTTCATCATCCCTGCAGGGATGGAGTAGTTAAAAGACAGGCAGTTTGTTGCTTTGATGCCCTTATTCTCTTTCCAGGCCTCCACTAGATGAGCTTTTAAGCATCTTAGAGCTCTTGAATTTGCACTTAGTGTCTCTGCTGCCTCAGGACTAAATCTCTCTTCTGATACAAGTTCTCTTTCTTTTGCCCTGAGAATATGACAAATTCTACTGGCAAGGACATGACAGAAATTTGCAATTTACAGAATAAGTGACAATATTTTTAATTTTGAATATTATTTTGGACCTTGCAAGCATGAGTTTCAAAGTGTAACCAATATGATAACAACCAAAATTTTATTTTTTATTTCTGTGGGCAAAGAAAAATTTCACTAGAATGTATTGATGGAATATAAAGTTTTTCAGCATTGATTTTAATTTACCTGTTCATGTGGAATATGGTGTAATAACTAACACAAAATTCAGAAATGTGTAATGCTAGAAAACTAGTGTAAAAAATCCCAAAATATCATGTTTCAGATTTTCTTACTTTATAACTAAGTTGTATTGAAATCAATATGAGACAATGTTTGCAGATGCCAGACCACTGAACATCATTGTATGAAAATCTAATACTACTTAATGCCAGTTAATAGGACGGTAACATTGTATTGTGTTAGACTTTCTCCCAGGGAAAGTCACATCGCATCTCATTAATGTATAAGAGGATGTAGCACAGCCATTCAGCTGCACACTGTCTTCTACGCCCAGGCCACACTTTGCTTCCTACAACTATGTTCCTTCTCACCAATCTGCTTGCACAATGTGTGCTATTTAGCACCAAATCAACCACCATGCTAAGAAACTAGAAGTGCATGTAATTTGATGAGCGCAGTCTCCAAACAAAAGGGTCAGCCAGATTACACAAGGAATACAGTATAGAGACAATTTACTTCAGAGGAAGTCTCCTGTCCCAGACGGCAGGGAAAGTTCACCTACCATCAATCTTTTGTTCTCTGTACATTACTAAGGCTTATTTATTATACTTCAGTCTAGAAAAAATATTTTTTCTTTCCATCTGGACTATCTTATTGCAGTCTGGATAGTGTTCTTGGGTACTGTAAAGTGTTTGGTATTATTAGCTATATGTTGCAGACTTACAGTAAATACTATTAAAAGTACAAAATATAGTTTTTGCAAAGCTAACATCTGTGTCTTATGGCAAAAGCCAGAGAGACCTCTTTTCACTCAGGAAGTCCTTAAATATATATACACAAAATATAGGAAGATATTCTAAATTTTCTATTCAGGGAAAACTTGATTTTCAAGATGAATCTCTGGATCAGTAGATCTCCTCAGGGCTGTGACCTGACATGGCAAGAACATGCCCTGGTGCTCCGGTCTTTATGTCATCCAGATGAGGGATATGGTGTTAAAATACAGTCATCCATGTGCCTGGACCTGTGCATCATTAAGGAGGAGGAAGGGAAGAAGATGGTGTAGCTTATACTAGGATCCAGAAACCTTGACTCAGCACTGCATACAGATACGGGATATTGGATCAGGAACTGTGTTTTCTGTCATGTCCTTGTCCCAACACTCTTTTCGCTTTCCTGTGTGATTCTGGCTGAGATGCTCATTCATTCAAACTTTTCTAGTTTCATACACATAGGCAAGTAACAGGCAGAAGGTTTTCAACCCTGATGTATTTTGTATAGCACAATGAGTGTTGGAAATTTTAGCACGGAAATGTTGTGAAAGCATGCTGGAAATAACCATTTCTAGGTTAAACTACTATGCTAGAACAGATGCCCTGGAAGCCAGAGATTTTACAGAGAGAGAGAGAGAGAGAGAGAAAGAAGAGAGAGAAATTTTTTTACCACTACTTTAGAATGGAGTAATTTCTGGAACTTCTCTGTTATTAGGGGGATGTGTCCTCACTTGATTGCAGAATATAGTTATTCTCACTGAGCTTTTATTCAAATTTCTATATAGGAAGATCTCTCAGCAGACTCTTAAGGTATATAGCACAGGACCTGTCAGGAGACAATACACTGAGTGTGCTGGACGTAACTCTGAGAGGGACAGTTTGGTAAGTCTCATATCTATTGCTTCATGAAAAATATGAATATCTGCTTAATTTATTGCAAGTTAACTTTAAGATTCTAATATTTTTAACATTAAAAAAAGAAAAATCCCCTTTGACAACATGAAATAAAGAAAAATCCCCTTTGACTGACTCATTTTCTGTAAGAAGAAACTCCTTCTCAGGGGAAATATTGAATGCAGCATTGTTTGGAGAAAATTTATATCTCATAGTAGCATGATTCTCAAAATGAAACTTTGTCACAGTAGGTCTGACAGACCTTTAACTACAGCACAGCAGTGCTACGAAATGCAACACACATTGCTGCTTTCCTGTGGCAGTAAAACTGATGTATTAAATGAGTCTTACAACAGGATTTTTCTGCTAATTGCAGAAATAGATAACATGTGCCTTGAGCAGCCATTATTCATTTGACAGTAATTTTTCTTAAATTGTAGGTGGCATTCTGCTTCAATGGCACTCGAGTGCCTGATACTCCCATAAGAAATGATAAAACTCTTCCATTAAGGAAATCACTGACTTGTGGATTCTGGCTTTTAGAACTGAAATTACCTGAGGTGGTGTGTGCTTGGCTTCCTTTAATCAGAGGACTTCATACACAAAGGCAAATACCAGAAGTTACTTTCAGAGACATTTTTTTCTTCTTTCAGAATATTTCTTATCCTATTAGCATGCAATATTATTAAGCCTGCAAAAAGTATTTTAAATATAGGAAGCAAAATTTTGTGTTAATTTTTTTAAAAAAGTGAATTTTTTCAAAGAAAGAAAGGTGATACCTTGATGGGTAATGAATATAAATATACACTGCACATGGGGTGATTTGATGCTATTGGATCTCAGGGGTAGCAAGATCTGCTATCACAACTTATGAAGCCTTCCTTAGAGGTGGAAGAACCCTGTGTGCTATGAGGGCACTGTCCCAGCTCTCAGGAAGCAGATCCAGTTTTCTGCCCTTGATTTTCAAGCCCCTGAGTTGCCACTGCTTAAATGTGTTTTCTGAGACCAAAGTGACACAGATCACCTTTTTTGTCCCACATTCTTCCAAGTCCTTTTCCTTCATGGCTTCTGTGACTTTAGCTATTATTTCATATATGTCAAGATTGCAAAATTTGGGTTCACTATAATTTGCTTCCTCAGCTCAGAAGAGCTTGAATTTCTAAGTGAGCAGATAGAATATAAAAAGCTCTAATGTGCATTAAAATCCAGTTAACAGAGAGCTTTTTTAATTTTGCCTCCCCAATAAAAAAAGGAGAGGACTCAGCTTGAGAGAGGCATAGAGCAGAGTATAAAATGTCAATGATTCTTTGAAATACTGTTCTGCTTTTCTATTAAGAGTATGAGATGAATATAATAAAATTAATGTAAGATTAATCGTAAGTGACAGTTCAATAGATTGTGAATGAGAAAACTTACACAAGAAAGCACTATGGGCGAATTAAAAGTTACATAAAGTAAAAGGAATTTGAGACAGAAACTACTGTCTCTTCATAAGAAGTGCTTTATTGGTTGATCTGCTAGCCGATTTAAAATATACACGTATTAACACTTGAATCATTGCTTAAGATGTCATAGGGAAGAAATCTTATGTATGAAAATTAAAACAACTAACATGAAGAATAATTAAATTGTCCTCAATACAACTCTAGAGAGAAATTGAAACAATTTAGGGTTTTGAGTAATGAATAATAAAATGCTGCATTCCAGGGCTTCTGGGGAAAATGTTACTAATTGGTAATGTAACTATAGGATTTCATGCGGCAATATCCCTTTCTGAAATCAAGACTAAATAAATTATGATTGCTTATAAGAACAACAGGTGACTAAAAATAGATTAAAATTTTTTGCTACATCACTTCAGATAAAAGCTTCATGTTGGATTGGCTTGAGCAGTGTCAGTCTATAGAACCACATAGGTGTGTCCTTTGAGCCCACGCAGTGGATTTTTTAGGTGAGGCACAGTGTGAACGGATCTGGTCCCACTCTTTAACTCCTAAGGCTCATCTGGCACAGCTGAGTGAGCTTGGACAGTGACAGTGAAGTCCTCAGGACTAGAACCTACAGTCCCTGGTATTCCCAGAAGGTGTCCCATCCAAGTACTAACCGGGGCTGACCCTGCTGAGCTTCTGAGATCTGACGGGATCAGGTGTCAGAGTGGCATTTAACTGCCTCCTATCTCACAGGCTTCTTTAACACTCAACTTGCAGCCTGAGGCATCAGGCGTGCCCTGGGTAGCTGCTGCAAATCATCTATTACTAACAGTTTGTGAGAAATTGCATAGAGGGTTAAGAATACACAGCTTTGGTCACACCCACACATTGATAAACTGGTCCTGGCTGCTGAACTAGGACGGCATCTCAGAAATCTCAATACAAGTAAGAACTTACAGAAAAAACCTATGTTTTAAATCATGACTTGGTAGGTAGGTGTCTAGGTAGTCCTGTATATTTTTGTTGTTCTACCTTTTACTGTGGTACTTGGTAATTGAACCCAAAGTCCTGTGTGCATGAACAGAAGGATGGTCCTTGCCCTAGAAAGCTCATAGCTAGAGCATAAGAGATGCTCCAGGTTAATGGTTGAAGTGTATGTTCTAGTGATGCCGGAGAGGTTTTTGACTTTTCAATTTTCATAGTTTGTAGATTTTAGGAATACAGTAGCACAGTAGAATTTAGTGAGTCGATATTTCTAACAGTTTAAGTTTAAGATCTTTCTGTCTCTACCCCTGCTCCAGAACAGGCAGTTAAGATTCCATGGCTGTTTAGTCTTTTCCTCAAGGTATAAGATTGGAGAATATCAGAGGGAAAACAAGCACAGAGCAGAGTGACCCAAAGCCCTGGAGAGCATCCAAAAGCCCTCTGCACATCAAAGAAGAGGAGGAGGATGAAGAAGGGGCTCTCATAACCCTCAGCCTCAATTCAACAGGAGGGGGGAACTGGGAGGGGACAGAGGTGGAACTGGACATGTGTGAAGTAGCGATTGGATAGATTATATTATAAAAGCTATAGAAATCAAAGCTTGCGGGCGTGAGCGTCTATGTATTCCTGGATGAGCTGGACTGGTCATTAAAGTAACAACCCTTTATCTTATCTCCTACAAAAACTTGGCTTGGAATCTTTTTTTTACAGACTTTTAAGGCAACAGTTTTTGCCGCCCGAAAAATGAAAACTATAGGACCTGACTCACTCATTTGCTGGTCCGGACCAAGGAGTTGAGATAATGGGCAGTTACTTTGGGTTGTGGATTGGATTTGGATGGTGTGGTGGCAGGAGCCACAGGAGGGGCCAGGGTGCACCCAAAATGGAGGGGCCCTCCCCATATAACGTGGGAACCTTTGATCCTACTTTTGGAGGCAGGGCAAGGCCCACCTCCTTCCCCTTAACACCTCCCATTCCCTATCCATACAGCCCATATCTGTACCCAGCTGGGTACAGTGGAGGTGTGGTTATCCCAACTGCTCCGCCTTGGCATGCAGGGCTTCCTAGCATCAGTGAGTGGGCAGCGGGGGAATTCCCTGCTCCAAGCTCACATCAACAGGGAGCAAGAACACAGAGAAGGGGAAGCTTTCCCCTCTTTTCCCCCATGGACAGGGAATCAGATGTGGAGCCTTTAGGTGATGAGTCGGATAGCTCAGGGGAGGAGGAAGTTCCCGTGGTAAGGCCGAAAGTGAAAGCTTCTGCTGCAGCCACTAAGAAAGTAGGGAAAAGATTGCTGGAAGCGTTATCAGATCCAGATCCCATAGCTAGGAGAACAAGGAGAGGGAAGGGAAAACCTGTGATAGAAGCTCCTTTAAGGCAGGCTATTGTAAACCAAAGTCCTATGTATATAAAGACTCCTTTTTCACTGGTGGAGCTGCAGCAGTGGAAGGTTTCAGTGGGGCCGTATAGAGACAACCCCGATAAGGTTGCTAATTATGTAGAAAGGGCAGTAAAGACCCAGGACCCGGATTGGTTCGACCTTGAAATTATCATGGACACCTTACTAGATAGCACAGAGAAAGAGATGGTTAAAAGGGCAGCGAGAGCTAGAATTCAGCTGCTGAGGGCAGCTGGGCAAATTTCAGAGGAAGTTCTGCAAATATTCCCCCCAATGGATCCAAAATGGGATCCTAATGTCCCGGCACAGAGGGAAGCACTGACACGCTACCAGGAGTATGTGGTTTATGGTTTCAAGCATGCCATTCCAAAAGCAGGTGGGCTAAGATGTACGAAGTAAAACAGGACAAAAATGAGTCTCCTACTGATTTCTTGAATAGGCTGAAAGATGTCATAAGAAAATACACAGATATAGACTCACAATCAGACACGGGGAAAAAGAATCTAGTTAATTTGTTCATAAGCCAGTCTGCAGATGATATAAGGAGGAAGCTGCAGAAAGCAGGGGACAAAAAAGATACTGGTGAATTGCTGGATATAGCTTGGGTGGTATACCAGAATACGGAACAAAAGGCTAAAACAAAGGTGCTGGAATTGGAAGAGGAAGATGACAGTCATGGACACTGTAACTGCCAGGAGCGTCGTAAACACAATGTCCAACATAAGGGCTGTAAATGGCATTGCCAAAATGATAGGTATTCCTACTGTAAAAAGAAGGGGCACTGGAGAAAGGATTGTCCAGACCTGAAAAAGAATGAAAACCCTTCTCTTTCCCCTCCAGTCCCCCAGCTGACTGTGAGTCAGAATGCATGAAGTTGACCGGAGGTTACTACCCCAGCAGAACCTCTGGTTAGAGCAGCCAGGACCAGCTTATTATTGCGAGGGTGTAACAAAAACTGTGTATTCTACACCCTCTGTATCATTTCTAACAAACTGTTAACTATGAACCATTTGCAGCAGCTGCCCAGGGCACACCTGACCCCTCAGGCTGCAAGCTGGGTGTTAGAGAACCCTGTAAGATAGGATCTTCACATCAATGACTCAGGTGTGATAACTCCGCTCCAGGGAGGCACTAGCAATTCCACACCCAGCCTGAGGGGTCATGTCTGCTACTGGGCCATCAAGGAGTCCAAAAATGTCCCATGACTCACAAAGTAAATGAGTGAAATGCCCCACCCTGGGGGAAGTACTTGGCATTCCCACCTGAAACAGTGGATATATAATCTTGGGATTTGGGGACTGCTGGTACCACTTGTTGGACCCAGAGTAGGATAAGAACCTCCGCAGGACTGCGAGTGCCTTTCTTGACCAGACTGCAACATCATCTGCACCAACAGGTTTTCCCTTCCTTTTACTTTGGACTCAGGAGGACCACACGGGTCTCAGCACAGGGGTTAACAAACACAGTTCTGTTTCTGCCCCAGGGTGCTGGGTTATACTTCTGGGGTTTGTGGGTTAAAATCAATTTCTCTTTGTGTCATTGCATTTATTGTAATATTTTTTATTAAATTGTAACTCTGACTTATACTCTCTCTTGAGCTGGATTCATTTTTCCTGCTGGTTTACATTTAAGCCAGCACACCATGAACATCAGCCTTCACGTAGAACACAAAGGTGATCACTGTCTCCTCGGCTTCACTAGCATTTCTACTTACACTACTGTCTATAGAATTGTCCAGACTTTGGACAAAGGACATTAATTACAAAGTGAGGCTTAGTCTAATACTTCTTCAACTGAGTGGCACTAGTAAAACTTACAAACTTACTTCAGATGGTTCTTTTCCATTACATTTGGCAAGGAAAACAGAATTTGCTATATATTTCCTACATTTCCAGCAACGCAGAACATCAACCTCTTGGTTATTCATTATTTCAGGTTGTGATATTTTGGCTCTGTATGTCAATCTGTAAAGACCACAAAACATACCATTTGGTCACCTGCTGACACCACTGCTTTTTTCTTGTGAGCTTGAAATCTCTAAGGATTGTCATTACTGTAGAGGAGACTAATATTTTATTTGCAAACATTCTCTGATCTTGTATAGCATGCCACCCAGATATTTTAAATAGTAAAGTGAAACAGTTGGTTTTATTTCCAGGTTGCATAAAAGAATTAGAAAGCAACAAAAAATACAACTAAAACCAAGCCAAACAAACACAAACAAACAAGCAAAAAACTTGTCCACTATTCAGACAAAAGACAAGGAACCCCCGTTTTCTCAGAATATGTACCTACAAACCAGTCACTGCTATCCGAAACATTATGTAAACATACACACATATAATACCACGTAACAAAAGTAAATGCCAACATAAACCCATGGAAGACAAAGGCTCTTTTTACAATATGCCCCTGGAGGCTTGTTTGTTTAAATTGTTTTGTGTGGAAGGATCAACACCACTGGTGCAACAGGGCTTTTCACGGACTTGGATTGACCTTCTTCTGAAACACAGCCTTCATAGAATCACAGAACCACGGAATATGCCAAGTTGGAAGGTGTATCATGGAGGACAAAACAGATATTCTATTTTAAGTTGTCTGGCTATGTTCTGATGTCTCTCTGGTCTTCTCTAACCTGTTTCCAAAGCTTTTGCTTTTTGTTGTGATTTTTCCAAAGTTCCTTCAATTCTTTCTACCCACTTCTATTTTTATCCCCTTGTTCTAGCTACGTGAATATCTTTTTTCATCTACGTCTCAGCTCAAGCCCTATACTAGAGTCACGCCTATTCACTGTGCTAAACTGCATGGCACTCACTGATGGGGAAGTCAGAGTATAAAACTAAAAATCAGTCTCAAAAGAATCTCTGTTCTTCCCCAGTCCAAACATCTGATTTAGCAACTATTTTAAACATTTAATTTTTATTTAACTTTCACTAAGGAAACTTTGAGGTCTTCACTACAGGCTGTCTGAAGAACAGTTTGCCCTATTGAGCTATATAGGTTTTTGTATCTTCCTCATTTCTACATCTTCCTTTTCTGTCTTGTTTTCTGAATTAATCAAAGGCTATGAAACAAATTGACAAGTTATTCATTATCTTTTATATACGTCTGAGGTCTACATTCAGCAAATTTTCTACATTTTCTACAAATGTAAGGAGTCTGGAATACATTTTGACAAAGATAAACAGAAATATGTGCATAAATTAGACTCCTAGCTCAAGTGTATATGCAACTTTTAACAAACAGATTCATCCTAGGCTTAAAAAGTGAAATTAAGGCAAACATAAAATATTTTCTTGCAATATCACAATAAATTACAATGAATTTTTGTTTAGAGTCCATTAAGGTATTTTAACATAAGATGGCCAAGCAGATGACCATGGAAGAGCCCCTTATATAAAAGGTAAGAATGTTTACTAGTAACCCATCTTGTTTATGAAATGTCATGATTCAAATGCCTTAACTTAAGCAGAATCTCTCTCAAGCTTTTACTAACCCACCTATGTCAGGGCTGCTACTTTCTGTACCACACACATTTCAAAAGTGGAATGTATAAGATAATGAACCTATTAATGATTTTTTTTAAAATAAATTCAGACTGAAAAAATTTTACAAGTTCTTTTGCTATGATAACATTAGGCATCATAGGGTAGTGAAACAATGATTATCAGTTATAAATTTCTTTCTATCACTCAAACATCTTAAATCAGTTCTAACTAATTCTTCACAGATTCTTAACACACTTCTAGAATTAATTTAATTTTACAATAGTTCAGTGAGATCCTCAAATCTAAGTTCAGCCAGGAAGGACCGAAAGACTTTTTGCACAAGACTAGTTCAGACATTCTCTTCAGGTACAGCTACACCCTCATCTACTCAAATACATTCTTGAAATGTACTACAGTTAGTGATATACACCTTGCATACCTTTATATGCTGTATTTGTGTATTGAAGTGGTATATCTAAATCTCTACAAGCATTCCGTTCCCCTTAGAGAAAAAGATGTTTTCCTATCTGTTGAACAGTTGCTTCATTTAAGGCTGATGATGCTCACTGGAGCACGGTAAAAACCACTTGATGATAAACCTCTCAACATTCAGATAAAGGACTGATGAATAAATGCCCTTGCTATATTTAAAAGACAAGGTTAAAGTCATGCAAAAAAAGGCTGTCTAAGGATGACTGTCATTGAACTGATCTGAACATCCCCCTTATCTATGTCTCTTCCAACCATGAAGTTTTTACTTCAAAATAAAAGCATCCCCTCCATAATTTATTTATGCACTTTGAAACTTTCTTCTTAGTTCAGCATGTACCTTTTATTTAAAACTACACTTACATATGAGAAATGAGTGTAAGTGTAAAAACATGCATAGCACAAATTTCATTTTGTGTAACCGAACATGGCAACAGTGAACTGTATCAGAAAAAAATCCAGCTCAAGTGGATACTTTTTTAAAAACCATGTTACAGTAGGCTACAGTGTTTTTGAGGCCTAGCAGTGTTTAAAAAGGAAAATTCCTGCAGGTATATTAAAATTCTGCATGCATGTGCCTTTTGCAGTTCTTACAAAGGACGGAAGAAACACTACAAATGCACATTAACACATTGCAGAGATTTCTACATGTAAGATGTTAGAAAACAGCAAATGAAATGTTTCTGATTTATCACATCAGCATTCACTTGTATTTTTATTTGCACATAACTTCAAATGGAACTCAAATGAAAGCATCCGAATTTGAAGGATTTTGAAGTGGTTTTGTAGTCAAATGCAGTTTAACTACAGTATTCTGGATCTATTTTCCTAAGTTTTATTTGTCTTGGTTTGCATCTAAAACTATTAACAGGCATCTCTTCAGGTTGATTTGCCTTCCAGCAAAAAGTGTCAACATAAAGATAAAACTTTTCAATTTGGAACTCCGAATATAGTGTCACCCTGAGCAGGCCTTTTCAGCTTGGCACTGGGGTATGTGTGTTGTGGCTGTACTGCTTTCAGATCAGTTGCTTTGTGTGAGCTCATGTTTGCCTCCAAAATAGAATGTAGACATATCTGAGTGTTAAAAAGACTGTGCTCCTCCATGGCTTTTGCTTAATGACCTTCAAACTCTTTCCTGTGATTCAGTCCCAGTAAAACCAATAGCAGAGTCCTAAGACTTCCTTTCCAAGTTAGTCCCAGTTTCCTTTTTTGAAACTCATTTGTCTAACCTTCTCTTAGAGACCTTTGATAAAGATTTTACAACCTTCCAATACTATTTCATTACTTTATTTTTTATTATTTGAATTTTTTCCCTAGCACCTAGACTGAATTTTCTTGTAATTTCCATTATTTTCTCTGAATACAGAGAACAAAATGACTTTTTATTTTGTGCAAGAAAATTTTACAGCTTTAAATACTTCTTATAAATCTCCCCTTCAAACTTGTCTTTGAGCTAAATAAAAGTTTCTGTCTTTCCTCACAGATCATGTTTTCTTGGTCTCCAACTGTCATCGCTGTTTTGTGAACGCTTTCAAATGGGTCAGCTATTCTTTCTGAATGCAGGTTCTGGATGCAGAACTCAGTGAAGCTTTAGTAGGAAAGGAGATTAGACAGATTATATAAATTTCCAAGGGTATGAAAGGATGATGGCTGCCTATTTATATCTAAATTTCCTGTCAAATTGTACAATGTAATAAGAATTGGTCATCTCTTCTTCAAAAGATTGCTAAAAGTCATGGACTAAAACTACAGTATTTCTTTTCTGAATGTTCAAACTGAAGAATTACGCACAAACCCCGAAATTTCTGTTGAGATTTGATCTCGAATTTCAGCTAACTTGCCCTTCATTGCCAAACACATGGAAATGGGAACAGGAGTACAGCGGCACAGGTGGTTCTCTTTCAGTTCAGGAATCACCCATGAACCCTTCAGAATACTGCAGCCTTGAAAATTACAATAATAATCAGGTTACAGCGAGAAATTAGGGCAGAGAAACTTAAGTATTCATTACTAAGAGTCTTGAAAAAATACTAGATGAACATCATCTTTGAAGGTGGATGACAGAGGAAAGCTAGGTGAGTTGTCCTAGACAAGAGACCATACCAGAAGTTCCTGCTCCCAGAAAAGGAGGAGCTGACATTTCACAGGACAGAGAAACAATCATGGAAGACATTAAGGTACACATAAAAATTTGCTGCTAGTCTCTGATCTCCAAAGTACTTCTGCATAAAGAAGCACTTAAAAAAATCTACTTAAGCAGTGTTTCTCAATGAAGTAGCACTTAGATGGGAAGACAGAATATTTAAAAGAACTGTCTCCAGGCTGCCAAAGAAGTAAAACAGCAAGATGCAAGAAGAGCTGTGCTATTTGCCTCTGCTCAAGCTACTTCTTGACTGTGAACTGTTCTACCAGTTCAGCTGTTGTTCGGTGATCAGCTTCCACATCATGGTCCAGCAGTTGAAGACAGAGGGCGGCCAGCACCTGATACTCTTATAGCAAGACAATTAATCAAGGTAAAAGGCAGTTAATGAAACAAATGGAAAAGAATGGTATTTCAACGTGTTGCTTAACTTGCTAAAGCCGCCTACTGCATGCTGCTGAAGTCAGCGGGTCTTCCCAGCATAGCTGGGGTGTGAAGCGTGTAAATGGCTTTGACGCGGAACAGACTCAGCCGGTCTACAGACCCACGGCATCGGCGCGTAGCCTCTTTCTTCCTTGAGATCCCAAGAACAGTACCGCCTGTTCCATGCTCTTGTACAAACATGAGCTGTTGCACAAAATACAGGACGAAACAAACAGGAATACTGTGCCCTTGCCCCAGCGTAAAGGGAGCTCCTGGCCCAGATCACCGAGGGGCAGCGCCGCAGCTGCTGCTGCCCGCGGCCGGCCCCGAGCCGCCCGCCGACCTGCACTGCGTGCTCGTCACGGTGAGCGGGCACGGCCCGGGGCACCGGGGACACGGGGACACCCCCCGGGGGCACCCGGCACACTCGGGACACCCAGCACACTCGGCCCCCCCCGGAACTTGCCGGCCCGGGATGCGAACCCGCGGCCCCAGGGGAGCTGGGCCCTTCTTTCCACTGCTGTCTTTCCCCCTCCTTTCTCCTTTATTTTGTCTTCTTTCTCCTTTTATTTGGTTCTTTCTTTCTCTCTTTTTTCCCTTTTCTTTCTCTCTTTTCCCCCTTTTCTTTCTCTCTTTCCCCCCTTTTCTTCCTCTTTCCCCCCTTTTCTTTCTCTTCCCCCCCCTTTCCCTCTCCCCCCTTTTCTTTCCCTCTTCCCCCCCTTTCTTTCCCCCTTCTCCCTCCTTTT